>OZ038444.1:14824459-14886459 GCA_964036265.1 Daptonema setosum | reverse complement strand
AGGTATTACGATTTGCATGGCTACAACATGATCCATTCAGGTATATCACGTTCATATAACCGATTCATTGCCCACACAATTTAACATGCAGCAGAAAGTACATAGCAATTAGCAGACATCACTGCCTTAGAACTGCGAGACGCCGGGAGCGATTTCTCCGAGTTTTGGTGCCTCGATGGCCAGCTGACTTTGGCCCCCAATTTGTGGAGTGGCGGTGGTGGTCGTCTGTTGGTTGGCCATGGTCGTCTTCTTGTAGTACTTGGTGGTCACATGACGACTGATGACACCCGGCTGCAGTGGCTCCTCCATTACCTGCGATATGTTTTGTCTAGTTATAAAATTCGTTATTGTTCACTTACATAATATATAATAACAGAGTTTTGTCCAAATATAAACCGAATTGTGTTGGTTTGTGTGTCAAACCTTGCGTTCTTCTTCGGTCAATGTGCTTTGCTCTTTGCCCGGTCCGTCCGAGGTTGTTACCAGCTCCTGAAATGGTTTTGTCATCGATTCCTCATTGACTGACTCACATTTTTTCTCACTCACTCACTCACTCACTCACTCACTCACTCACTCACTCACTCACTCACTCACTCACTCACTCACTCACTCACTCACTCACTCACTCACTCACTCACTCACTCACTCACTCACTCACTCACTCACTCACTCACTCACTCACTCACTCACTCACTCACTCACTCACTCACTCACTCACTCACTCACTCACTCACTCACTCACTCACTCACTCACTCACTCACTCACTCACTCACTCACTCACTCACTCACTCACTCACTCACTCACCTTGGTGTATGTCACCTTGTTACCGTCGGCATCAATGTACTCGCCAGATGTGCTTGCTTTGGTGTTACCTCCCGACTTTGCATACCAGTTGGGTCCACGCTCCTCCTTCCACTTGGTGATCTGCAGGCCATCGATGTCCGTGTTCGCCGTTGATTTGGCACCCCACCTAAGTGAGTGAGTGAGTGAGTGAGTGAGTGAGTGAGTGAGTGAGTGAGTGAGTGAGTGAGTGAGTGAGTGAGTGAGTGAGTGAGTGAGTGAGTGAGTGAGTGAGTGAGTGAGTGAGTGAGTGAGTGAGTGAGTGAGTGAGTGAGTGAGTGAGTGAGTGAGTGAGTGAGTGAATCAGGTAAAAGTGTATCAGTTGTTAACCTGGATGACTTGTTGCTAACAGCCTGCGAACGCCATCCAGTGTTGGTGGTGGAGGCAACGCTCTTGGCAGCCGTGCTCTTTACACTGCAATATAATTATTCCGGGGAATTGATGGAAACTCCCAAATGTGATCACACCAAACGTCATCTTACAAACATCGAAACTTATGAACCGCAAAAACACGCCCATGTAAAACAACGAGGATTGCATTTTGACATGAATGAAGAATATATTGCTGCCAGTTTTCTGCATTTCATTCAGAGTAATGCTCAACTTTGCTGACATGTAAAAACAGCAATTGATTAATGTTTAGTTTCACAGCCTTGTATCAGACATGCGAACAACACACATAAAAGATATTGGGTATTCCGGTGGTGGATAATAAAAAGAAGAGTATCGCGTTTCGCTACCGGCATGAACGCATGATAGGGTTATGATGACACGAACCTGGTGTGCGTGGGTGCCGGTGACGGTTGACGTACAGGGGTGAACGCCTTGGTGAAGTCGGTGCCCTGCTGTGACTCGGGTGGGATATGGTGACCATGGGAGGACACTGACACAGCCCTACACACATGCGTTATGTACATACAGTTATGCACCAAACATCAAATCACATCAAGGGTATTTATGTAAAATGTTGATGCTTAGAATACACAAACATTCAGGTACAAGTATAACATGTACGGAAGCAAACGTTCAAATTCTGGATCATCTTTGAAGGATTATGACCACTAAAAAATATATTCGGCTAATGTACAGGGTGTCCAAACGAAGTATCACAAGTTAAATTTTCTAATAACTTTAGCGAAAAAGAAGTTGTGAAGTTTATTTTCTCACTGAAGGTAGCCAACATGTTAGGAAACATAATGATTTTTTAATTTCCGAAATCCGCCCAGAATTTCAGGAAATACACGGGTTTCGGGAAAAGATCAAATTTCCTTGGATTTTCAGGGGAAAATTGTGAAACATCGGGTTTTTTTACTAGGAAATTAAAATTGATTTGATTGAATTGTGAGTTTAAGTGAAAGTGTT
This sequence comes from Daptonema setosum, assembly GCA_964036265.1. Taxonomy (NCBI): domain Eukaryota; kingdom Metazoa; phylum Nematoda; class Chromadorea; order Monhysterida; family Xyalidae; genus Daptonema; species Daptonema setosum. The sequence goes on along the minus strand of OZ038444.1, from coordinate 14,884,255 downwards.
TTGTATTTCGAGACTTATTTGTTGTTTTTCCTTGTCAGCTCAGGTTTAATGTCATGTTTCAGGGTTTAAAATGGCCCAATCTGTTTTACCGTTTTTATGGTTCCCAGTTGGTATGAAACCCTCGGAATCACCGCGTTTGTCAATTTTTTGGCTTTTAATTTTGTTTCTTGATCGTATTAACTGTCGGTGACTTCGACCGCAATTTTTTACTCTTTATTGACAAAAGCGATGAATTTGTAGGTTTCATTTTACCATGATACATGAAAACGCTGAATGTCCGAAAATTCAACCGATGTTCTCATTTTTTTCATAAAACAGGACATTACATCTGAGCTATCAAGAAAAGCAAATAAACATCATTTCAAAAAAAACACTCTCTTCTTAAGTCACAATTCATTCGAATGAATTCAATTCTCCCACTCACAGAACCCAATTTTTCACAATTTCCCCCCGAAAATCAAAGGAAATTAGACATTTTTTCAAACCCTTATATTTTCCAAATTTCTGGACGGATTTCAAAAATAAAAAAATCATTATGTTTCCTAATATGTTGGCTACCTCCAGTGAGAAAATAAACTTCACAACTTCATTTTTGCAAAAGTTATTAGAAAAAATCACTTGTGATACTTCGTGTGGACACCCTGTACATCCAGGATTTGAAAATGTACATATGGGAGCAAAGGCTTGAGTTCAAGTATAAAACGTTGAATGACATAAAACGGCACATACACAAACACGGAACTGCCAGTCAGTAGTTGCCACCAACCTGGGACTGTACGCCTGACTGGCCTGGTAGGACTGCTGGTCGAACTGCGTCTGGTGCTGTGCCGCCGATTCCTGCAATCAACAGTTCCCATTGGCTAGACTGCCATTCAACAGGATATCATATGCACAATACCACTTACACACTTTTGTTAGTGTTAAGACCTGAAATCTTGTGAATTTGGGTTGATTATGATATACATTTGTGAATCTGATGATTGTGAGCATAGATTATGCAGGGGACGATAAAACCAAGCCTTAAATCTTGGGATAATTATACCCCGCATGGTTTCATGCATACCCCGCATTATACCTCCCATGTACAAAGCTGTAATTTTAGCGGACCTTGGTAGACACAAATTAAGAGCATAACTTGAGCAAAGTACTGTAGTTATGTAGACAGGCAATAATTGATGATTAGCGTCAAACACTGAACAGTCAAGAGTACAATGTTGATTGTATTTTTAAGTGATATTATGGTAAAGCGAAGCGGTCATAAAGTAAAGTCAATTTGGTAGCACAAATACGAGGATGTTTGAGGGCCCTGCACATAAAGCGATCATATGGTGACAAGGGTAACGACGACAGCATTCCACAGTTTCATGGCACACTTTGTCTGTTTGGCTTACCGTGCCACAAATCAGGCAGTTCGGGTAGCCGAATTTGCACTTGTTCGTGCCGGAGGTGGGCAGGGGAGCAGATTCTTGGACCTGGTTTTGGACGTGCACGTTGGTGTCTTGCTGGTACTGCTGCTGCTGCTGCTGCTGCTGGTACTGTTGTTGCTGGTACTGCTGTTGCTGGTACTGCTGTTGACCCTGGACAGGTTGGTATGGATTACGTTTAGTTGAGAACGATGTGGTATATGGCGTATGATCCTGTGTTATGTTCTATATAGCACACATAGAACTGCAGACTTTATTGATATACAGATATAATAACAGCCAATAATAATAGTAGCCCGCAAACATGACTGGGCTTCTTTCTGAAGTGAGCGTATGATTTCACAAACTGCATGTTTTGTTGAAAAGAACAGCACGCTAAAACGAATTGATTTGGGTAATGATTAAGAACCAGATTGCATCTGTTGATTTGGTTGAACTAATAAGCAAAGGTGTGGAGTGGATGAACGTGAGTTCAATATGTAAACTGTCAAACGGTTACAATCAAAACGTTTGCAATAACACATTGACAATGAAGTATACAATGATGACATTTACAAAGTACGGGGCAAAGGCATGAATACATAACAGCAGCATGAGATACATACATACATACATACATAATACATTACAGCAAATTCACATGTACACTTTTATTACAGTGTTACTGTATGACGAACCTTTGGGCAAATATCACAATTGGGGTATCCATACTTGCACACAGATACACCGGCCTGAACTTGGCTATCAACTTGTGTTTTATGGTGTTTTTGCTCCAGTTGAATGCCCTGAACACATTCGTAGAAACCAGTTGTAAATTGGTTAGTCTCGCAAACCGATGACCGGCCGCATACGGGTTCGAATCCCGGGGCCGTCACCAAAAACTATTGGTTGATGATCGTTAGTTAATTAATATGCCTTGAACATCCGCTAGAGTGACTTGGATTTTGATTCCATGATATGCCTGTGGCAACATTCGTGATTAGGACCCGGCAAAGTCTCGATCCGAATGATTCAACCCAACAATCAAAAAATACCTAAAAAGGTTATCAAATTCTGATAAAGACGCTTGTTCTGAAGTTTTTTTCGGTCGTGATGTACCCCATTTTGGCCCGAAGCATGCACTAAACTATACAACCGTAGTCTTATTACACCACATAAACAACTGTATATATCGATCGGTATGTACATGAAAAGACACGACAATCAACGAAAACTATATATTTTATTATAGACATACCCGGGTGCAAACCACGCAATTGCGGATTCCGTATTTGCAGATACCAGTTGTGGTGAGGGACTGCTGATACTGCTGGGACTGCTGGTGCTGTTGGGATTGCTGGGATTGATCTTGCTTCACTTCGAGACCCTACATATGTATGTGGATGCCCTTGTTATGTAATTAGCTTACGGCAAAAATTTGCACTTGATAACTTGAGTTCACACCTTCACATTATCTATTAGAGTATTTACAAGAGTATTTGCAATCACATAAAAGTATAACATGCAAATACACGAATTTGACACATAAAATGAGTAGACATACCCGCGTGCAAATGGGGCAATCGGGATATCCGTATTTGCAGACTTGGCCTGTTGCAGGCTGTGACTGCGCCCGAGCCTGATGCCCGTTGCGAGCCTGCATGTTCTGCACGTGTGTCTGCACAACCTGCACTGACTGGTCATGCAGACTGCGGTCTTGGGACTGCGCGTGCAGACTTCGGTCCTGCGACTGCTCGTGGTGACCATATGAGGCCTGAGGGCATATCTTGTTTTAATATGTATCCAGACATACATCAAGTAAACATGAAGACATTCTGACGCTGGATAGAAGACATAACACACAAGACGGGTGCACCCATGTTGATTTTTTTTTTACTTTTCCGTTTACCGTGGCGAGGGATGTCCCGCCCTGTAGTATGGTTATGCCTATACCCATACCTACATATAGCGATACCCAAAAGGAAAATTTAACAATGCAATTCAACATTTTAACAGTACAGGAATACAAAAATACCACAATACAATGATCGAATAAACCACAATACACACGTAACACCTTACCGGATTACAAATCTTGCAATTTTCGTATCCGTACTTGCATCGGACGAAAGCGGGCACCGAACTGGCACGCAGATGCTCGCGTTGTTCCAGCACCTAATAGTCATCATGTATACCCTTATTATGCACTCTGGACACAGTTGAGGCGAGAAATCATAGTCGATTAGTTTGTGGAACGTAAGAGATAGGCATGCAAGATGAATAGGATGGCAATACATTCGAAGAGGTCGATATACATGTTCAACTTAAGATTGGCTACTTCGGTTTGTAATAGATGATATGGCAATAGCCATCAGGATTACTGTGGTCAGAAGTGATTTCGTTGCCGTAAGGGCGAGTATAGAACCCCCGAGTCATTAGGGTATTGCATGTCAGAAATGTTGTTGTTGATATTGAACGTAAGGGCTACCCCAAGTTGTTATGGTAATGCAAGTATCGTGCTCCCAACCAACCTGTCCAGTCGACGTATAATAGGGCGATGCGACCAGACTGTAGTCGGTACCGAACTCCAGACCACCATGACCAAGATGTCGATGTCTGCCGCTGACCTGCGACTGGCTGCGATGGCCACTGCGACGGAATCCTTCAGGCGGGCCGTAGTACGTACCGAAGCCACCCTGCGGCGTGATCGGTGCAGGTGATGGTGCTGAAACAGGCCGCTGTTACTATTGTTCAAGGTTATCAAGTTTTTAACTAGTCTAATCCCACATTCTATATAGAATACATACAAGCAAACGTTAACTCTGCAAACAATTCATTCAGACCACCACTAAAAACATATCACAAGTAAATAAAAATTTGACTTATTGAAATTGAGTAAACCACTAAAATAGCTAAGTTGAAACAATGAACCACCGTGCACATGTAATATTTTGTGAAGATGCACTGACCACAAACTGTACATACTGTCTTACGAAACAGTAAAAAAAATATTTAAGAAATTTATAAGACAACAAAAAAACGATGACAGCAACAGCGACATGTTCCCATCATGCAATACAAATACTACACACAACAAACAAACTTACCATTTCACATAAATACAATTAAGGCAAAATGAAAACCCTTCAGCACACAACTACGATTGTCAGCCGTTCAGTCTTTCTGCACAACGTTTGATTCCTAATACCCATGTTCATCTTTCCATGTCACAAACGCTTGAGCCTAAGTGATAGGTGTGGTGTGATAAAGAAATTCCTGAGATTCAAGTGAATAGTTTACACGTTAACGTTTCCAACCCCAGCAACATCAACATGATGATGATCTTTGAGAGTGCGGTCCTTTTGATGTATTTATATTTGTATTTGATCTATTTTCATGTATATACAGGGTGTCCCATTTAAAAATGAACACTTTGAATTGCCCTAAGAACCGCAATTGTCATTTGATTTAAAAAAATTTTGCGCCAAGTTGTAGACAATTTTTGACCTTTTTGTTTATTTTTTTACTCAAGTAAATCTGAGTTACGAATCGGTAGTTATGCCGGATTTCCTAACATGTTTTTCGTCTTTTCCACGTGACAGGTGATCGTTTCAATGATCAGCATAACAACTGCAAACGCAAGTTCAACCATTTTTTTTTCTGTCAAGACGAATAATGTAACTGACTTCATTATCATAAAGTGGAATACGTGAAAATCAAATTGTTGTGAACGTAACGTAACCAACTGCAGCCTAGCACGGCGGCACACAACAGAGCAGTTCAACACCGCAGCCGCAGGCATGCGCTCGCGCTGGCAATCTGATCAGCCTATTACATCACTGTTAAACTGAAAGATGTTTTATTATCTCAATCAATCATTGAAGTCATATATAAATTACCTTGGAGCTAGTTAGAATTCTTCTTGAAACGTCAATCAACGGTTGCGGTGTTGAACTGCGGTGTTGTGTGCTGCCGCACTTGGTACTGGTATGCTGCAGTCCGTATTGTTATGTTCACACCAATTCGATTTTCACGTTTCCCATATTATAATAATAGTTTTAATTACGTTATTTGTCCCGACAGATAACAAAGATGATTGAACTTGAGTTTGCAGTGGTCATGCTGCACATTGAAACGACCACCGACTACATACGTGAAAAAGACGAAAAACAGGGATGTTCGGAAATCCATCATAAAAATAGATTCATGAACCAGATTTTCTTGAGTAAAAAAATAAACAAAATGGTGAAGAATTGTCTACAATTTGACGCAAAAGTTTTGAAAATCGATTGAAAATTGCGGATTTTAGGGAAATTCAAAGTGTTCGTTTTTAAATGGGACACCCTGTATATTTGATGCACCTGATGTTCCGAAGTTGGAATAGTTAACATTTTACTTTTTACCTGAACTTCAGTAATCCTTTTAGACTGACCAGCTGACTTATGTTTGGATGCAACTACCTTGGTATTGTGGTTGAGCGTCGTACTCACCGTACTGGATGTGCTGGTTACTGTAGATGGCACCGGTCTGCTCGACGTGATGTGCCCTGGCGTAGTCCCTAACAGGCTGTGCCACGTACGGCTTCATCCATTCCTTCTCTTCCTCCTGCTGACCAGCGTAATATCCGTACGACGGCGATCGACCACGCGATCCGGCACGAAAGTCGGCACCCTAAAATTTATTACCCTTACATATATGAGTCGACTTACTATAAGTTTCGGTGAGTTTTGAGCTTGTGTAAAATCGGGTACGTACATGAGACTGTCTAAATATGTTAATAATATAATAATATTAAATATTATTTTTCGATATAGGATAAGAAAAATAAAATGATAATAAGCGTTGGTGTGTCATGCATTACCTGGCTCTTGGCACGTCGTTGCAATGACAGCGAGTTGTCGGTGCCCAATCCCGGGTAGAGACGAGCCCGATTGACAAAGTCGGTGCCACCCATCTCATAACCGGGTTGGGGACGGGGCGACACCGCGCCTCGGGACACCGATCGGTACTCGGCTTGTGGTCGGGGGGACAAACCCTAAAACCGATTAGGCACAATAGGATGGCACTTATAACTACTGCTGGGGCATGCTAGAAACTATCTGGCTTTGGACGTTCACATACGAACTTGATAGTCTAGAAAAATAATTTTGGTAAGCAACTTTTTGATTATATCACGGCCAGAATAGTTTCCGTCCGGTTATTTCAGATTGTGGAAGAACGGAATCGGGATGTCAGTAATAATGCCGAAAAAACGCAGGGCTGCGATTATGGGGAGGGAGTTTATAAGAGCATGTGGTTTTATGTATATGAATTGTTCGATTTATTATGTTATTTTTAGTAATAAGGCAGTTTACTCACTTCATCGTCAGCAATCTGAAATCAACAACCGAGTGAAACTGAACTCAACAAGAAGTAAATAAAAAGACACTATTTGAGTATACATAGTCAAACAAGATTGAGTAGCACGTTTGTCGCTTTGCAAACTGTCCACAAGCAAAGGAACGAGGGATACCCTTTTCAACAGGCAGCCAATGGGATTTGAGTATGGTTCAATAGACGTTATATAATTGTTGATTTATGTAAGTTTGTGAGCATGCTAACACGCGAGATGTTTCCATAATGATTGGACCACTTGTCACTACGTGATTGGTGTGACTGGCTGGTCCAGCCCACTGGCTCCTGCTGGTACTGCTGGTACTGCTGTGTCTCTTGTCTCGGATCGTAGCTGTTGGCTGCCCATTTGTGCTGCTTCTGTTGCGCCTTGAGCGCCCAGTGCGGCGTCTGCAACAGTTGCACGGTGACAGGCCCTATCACAATTGAAACAATGCGTGCTATCCTGTCATCGCTGTTTCTGGTTTATTCCAACGATTTTCAAGAATTGTGTTTTTTTACATAAGGATATATCTTGGGACCCCGCCGCTACTCAGTACATAATTAGCATGCTTTACATAGACTTGGGTGTGTTCATGCACGGCATATCAGATTACAGTTTCATTCATGATCGCTGATTTTTTATACAAACCTGAGATGGCGGTACTTTGGGTCGTTCAGCCTCAGCCAACTTAGCAGCAAGATGGGGGTCAATGGGTCCCTGTGGTTCGGGTGCGTACTCCCCGTACTGAGCGTAACCCACATCCGCGTAACCACCATCCAGTGAAGCTGTCACCGACACCGGGCGAATCGGCTGCTCTGCAACAATCAATCACGTTTTAAATGTAAAAATGAATAAAAAAATCACAAATAATACTTTTATTAAAATATAAATCCGAATAAACCCCGATAACAAAAACTAACGAGTTTGGTACTGGACGGGAGCCTGCTGGATGGGAGTGCGCGTCTGCTGGCGACCTGCAATCGATATATATGGTTTTGAATAATACACATTTATTACCGTGTTATTAACAATCTATCAAAAAACGATGGAATGGCAACAAGCGTTAAAACAGGTTAACTGAATCGGCAATAATCACCGGAACAAAAGCACGGATTAGATATGATTTATCGACTTGCAAAGATTTCTCGTTTACAAGTCTACAAGACCGAGTAAGTATGGACTATGGTTAAACAAGGAATCAAGGACATGTTATATGGCATACCTTCCAGATTATGGTAGGCACCTTCATGATCACCACCGGTCAGAAACTGGAGCTTCTTGAAGGAGGGACTCTGGAAGTGTGGGTTCTGGAATCCGTGGTAGTGAGGGTAGTCCTCGTTGGGATTGGGGTCGTCCATACGGGCACTCTGCGACGGTGTGATCGGACGGTTCACTGATCCATCGAACTTGTTGCGAACACCTGCGAAGCCATCAGGGTGGATGAAAGCAAACATAAAATGGAATCTATGGTAGTCATCATAGGTGATATAGCCTTTCAGATGTAGGTATTAGACTTTTGTAAACGGACAAAGTACATATCTATATACTTTTTTGACAGTGATTTTGAGGTCCGTATATGTAACTGGGATGTACATGGGAGCATCGAAAACCCATGCCAACATTGCGACTCAAACAAAACAGGTGGAAACCCCATTATTTGACATTGGAAAAAGAAGGGAAGAGGTAGAAACTGCATTTTTCGGACTGTGGTGAAACAAACTGTGATTTGGTTTTGGTGATAACTGGCCTCCATTTGGGAAGTTTGGGGTCGAACGGGTCATCGCACCATCAAACTTATTCCGCACACCTGCACTTTCGAATAATTGTAACGAAATTGATTCCTTCCATTGTGCCTTACTAGTCATAGAATTTAGAATTCTAATTAGATTGAAAAAATCGGGGTAATCGGTTTGCAACAAAAGGTAATTTAGGCGATGGCGCTTACTCAACGTGGAAGTAAATTAAACCGAGGAAACAATTCAAAAAAATGTTGTATGAATGTATGAACATTTGACATGTCAGCAAAAAGCAACCAAAAGTAGTGGTATTGGGTAGATGAATAAAACAATATGGTATACATGCCTTCATCTTCCATCAGAGCCTGGTACGTGGCAGAGTTCTCGGCCGTCCACTGCTTCGGGCCTTCGGGTGCAGACCTGCAAGGCACAATGATCAGATGTGTTTGTAAAAATAGCAGTTTATATGCAAGTCATTCTGCGGTAGACATCTGTATTGACAGTTTTAATGTTCTTGACTTGAACGGCATATTAGCTCAAGACCCTAACATACTTCACCATAACATGTTTCGTAAGTCGTAACATACAGTAACGCGGCATGTTGTGGAGTATGTCATCGGTTACATAACATGTTGTGTTATGGTGGAGTACGTTATGCCCTTCAGGTGCATGTCTCCGATAAGCCAACCTGAGCGTGGCATTACCACCGGCCTGCAGATTGAGCGCAGTCTGAGCCGACTCATTAGAGTACAGACCAATCGGGCTGTTGTACTGAAGATGGGCAACTGCCGGCATCGTTGATTCGTCTGGTTCAGATGCTACGAATGGCAGACAACGAGGCAGCGATGGACCTGACGACACGGGCGTCTGCGTACGTCGAATCGAACTCGGTGTCTTGCGACCGTCACTGAATTCTGCAAGTTGAAAGAGAAAAACTGGATTTGTGATACTGTCGTGATGGAGTTTGTGGAATAAGAGATGATGCTGTGTTTGGCAATTGAGGCATATCTGAATTTATTGTCACTTGTTGTGCACTATTTTTATATCTGTCTCAACTGATTACGAGACTAATTTTAAAGGCATGCGTTTTTGTAAAACTTTTCCATGCTTATAAATGCTAGATCCCATATCATTCCTATTAAGGTTTTACAAAAATGCTGTATTGGAAAGTGTCAAAGTGTTGGCGCAAACGTAAATGCAGTTTGATAGTGAATTGAGAACGCTGAATGTAATATAGGTGTTGAACGGCAGACATATGCCAACCAGTCGACAATCCTTGTGGTGTGTAAGTGAAAGGGCGTTTGGTTTTGTCCGACTGTCCGAACGCTGATGCTAGAGCCTCCGGCACCTCCTCACCGTTTATCCGAATTAAGTTGCTCTGAAACATTTTTATCAATGAAACTATAATGTACGAAGTACATATTAAGTTTTATCATCTGCAGATTTTCATTACATTAAAAATATCATAAATTTTTTATATAGTGGAACGGACAGGACATCGTGCAGTGCGAACCGGTTCACAGATGGCTCTACAGATGGTGCACAATAAATAAAACGTATGGACTAGATTATGGAGTTGAGTAATTCCAGATCTCCGGGCAAGATGCGGGCACCAGCGTGTAAATGTCATACAAACAAGGTGGTCCGTTTTGTAGACCACAGAAAAGATCAATGGATTATTTGCAGTATTGAGATCCAAGGTGGCGTAAAATGAATGTGAGAAACTATCCGTTCTATTTATCAGTTATGGGAATAAACTACTAGGAAAATTGGAATTTTTGTAAAACCTTATAAGGGGCGATTGGATATAATTTAACTCATTCACCATAATTGGTTAATGGGTTCCTATGAAGAATTCTGCAAAGATGAATGGCACGTTATTTCTTTCTGGTCACATGATCTGTGTTCCTCGGGCTTAGCAATTGGGCAGCGGATGATGTTTATCGGACGGTGGGCGTTTCACTTCATGTTGAAGCGCATTCAAAACAAAAGTTTTTAATGAAAACTGCGGACTGAGACAACGGTTTTTTTCGTGTATGACTTTCAATAAACTAAACCGTCATTGCAATCCTGTAGTTTTTTTTGCGCGCGTAATCGCGTAATCAATTCTACAGTCTTTATCTTAATTGGCATTTGAATGAAAAAAATCAGTGAAGAAAAACAAAGACAGATGTGGTAATGCAGCGGCATCAATTCTGCTGTTTCATCAAGATGAGATGTTGCAGAAATATTCAGAAATATTGAGTTAGTCAACGTTCCAAAGTGAACGCTTGGTGTTCCAAAGTTCGTATAGACGTAATGCCGAAATGCCGGCACGTTTCGACAGGGCCGCCGGTTGTGTTTTTGTATGGTCAAAGTTGTGAAACGTTGTTTGGTGGCTGTGCGAAACGAAACGAGCAGTTGAATGCAGTTTGGGTTGAGTGTGTAATAATAGTGGAACACATTGGGCCCAGCAAACCGGTATATATACCTTTTATATCATTGTGGCATCCTATTAATTAGCGGATTGTCACAATTGGAAACCAGTTTTGACACACAATAAAATTTTACACCTTCAGCTACAAGTTAAATTATAAAAGAAGTTTCTGAAAAGTAGTGGAACGAGTCACCTCAATTAACATCCGCCATTAGGATTGTGGTATTGAATGACGTGATCGGTGATTCACAGCTGACCCAATGACTCATCAATCATTCATCTTGTAATTGGAAGTCTTTGCATTACCAATGGACATCAAACACCAAGGGTATTTTATATGGATTAGTGGTAATAGTTCAACTGGTGAATATTGCTAATAATAAATCGGATATGCGGATTATCAAGCTATGTGCTGAAAACGAAACGTGTGAAAACAAGTTCAAAGTTCAAGTTAAAAAGCGAAACAATGACCTTTACAAGTAGTGATTAATCTCATGAAACGAAAGAAGAGCATGGTGGATGGTGGTATGTCATGGTAGGTCAATGGTATAGCATGATATCATGATAAAACAAAATTCTAGGAGTAACACATTTTTTGAAAAATGGCTTTTCGGCCGTCTAGTCCGCTGGGCATGTTAGTGTTTCTAACAATGTAGATTGCATACCTGTGTGTTTTGGGCAGTGTTGTTGAGTGAGTGAACGGGGGCTGAGGTTGGACTGGCGACAAAGTCAGCTGGTGGTTGAGGAGGGGCTGTTGGAATACTGAAATCAGTTATTAGCAAACCAGATATGCAACTTAAGCACAGGCATCTGTTTGAAGCGGTTGTTCAACCAAATAAAACCATTGATTGATCGGCATAAGTCAGAGTAGCGTTAAAGCTGTGGGCGTTACAGGTGGATAATTTTTTTGGTTGATTGTTTACATGTATAACTCGGAGTCACTCGGAGTCACTCGGAGTCACTCGGTTTAAAAACTGGCTCTAATTACTTTATGTGTCAAAATATCCATCATAAAACACTTATTTTGTTATTGATTTGCAATTAAGAAGGTGAACTGGTTAATGGAACGCTGCAACAAACCTTGCAGCATCGGATGTGGTGTCTGGGGTTGGGTGTGTTGCGTCCATCCTATAGCAGCCGGCTGTCACCAAATCTGTTTTACGTGTGCCCAAACTATCAATCTATGGGGTCTTTGCTTCTTGACGCACCCTTCGAACGTTTCAGCGTCGTCCTTTCGCTTAGCACCCGTCGTTTGGCCATGTACGTCAAGCCATTTGTTTGCAGCGTTGCAGGCATCTGTGCATCATTTCGTTACAGCGCACATTGTACGCAAGCAGCAGCACTTTGTTTCAGACCCTCCAAACGGCGTACAACAACGCCGCGGAGCAGTTTACACCAAAAATGAGTCCTCCGCTGCGTTTGTGTGGATTGTCTTGTATAGAATACAAAGCTACTTTAGTTTGGGTGGTTGTTTACGTGTTACGGGCTGCACCCAAGCACCATCACATTATGGCCATTGTTGCTGGTCCCGTTGCGCCCGATGACGCCCTGTTGCATCCAACAATGCAGTAGCGAATCAGGGCATACACAGGTATTATTAGCTGCGGGCGACACTTAAATCTATACTTAGCTTACTTACTTATAGACAACATGTCAATTAAACACAACAAGAAAATATTGAAACGCCTGAAATTTCCTACGGTTTCTTCACGACATGGAACTTTAATACATTCAGAACTGTGGGAGAAGCTGGTCCGCTTATGAATACTGCCGTTTGCCGTAATGAACCACAAGTCACATTTTAGTGAGCTTGTCTCGTTTTGGTGAAAACAAGAATTTCGTTTATGAATTTGAATGGGCATGTTGGACATGGGGACATGTTGATATGTTGGACAATCCAGGTTTTGATGCCAATGTAACAATTAATAGTACAGTAATTATACAGTACGTGTTTATTCATACCAATGATAAAAAGTAGTTCAGCAGAACAACGAATCACAGAAATCAGAAATACAGAAATCATTGCGTTATAAATATAATAAAATATATGAATCACAATAGTTGAAGACACTAATCAATCAAGTTAAGTTATGGTGATTAAATGTAATTTAAATCAAGTTCAGTTAACTGTTGGATTGCCATAAAATGATTAGAAAAATCCTCTTCCAGTTCACCAAATTTTATACAGGGTGTCCGTAGTACATACTGTACAAACAAAAACGTATACCAAAAAGAGTTTTATACATACTATTCAAAGACTGTCTGATAATGTGATGATTATTATAAAAGTGTAACTGATTGAAAAACTAGATACCCAGTTTACCCAAGTTTCACAAGAAAGTGTAGGTTTGGTGCACTGATCGTGATCATGTAACGTTCATCGTACATCTACATTATCTTATATACAGGGTGGGCAATAAAAAACCAAACGATTCAACCGTTCTTGTCATTATTTGAAACCCAATCTATTGGCCTATTATCGTGGGGTTTTTCTTGAAGCTGTCCCTTAGTTCCAAAGGAAACTTCGGAAATCGGGTGTTAAAGAATGAATCGTTGATCTTTCTCGGCACCAACTGATGCTAGTATATATTTGATGGTGGTAATAGATCAGTACTCGTCCTCAACCAGTCTTCCTTTGACACACATGAATCTGAGGCACGATCCCACCAACGACACGCCCATGAAGGCGGCACCAAAGAAACAGTGCCATGCCATCTCGGTGAACTGGCCGTCGATGTACTCCTTGTACTCGGTGGGACTGGACAGACTCTGCGCGTGCGTCAGGTTGAGGCTCAGGTCCTCGATCAGGTTGGCACTGCCGATCCAGAACAGTGCACCGACGATACCCTGAAGTTGAACCTGATTTAATTTACTCTACGAAATAGAAAATGGAATTCGAATTCCCAGACCGGTGGATAAATATTCAAAAAGAAACGTAATTGTTTCATAATTAATTGTTTATATGTGCGAATTTTTATCTAGAGTCGTTTTGCGTTGGGTCAGAGCCATTCAGAATGTTGACAGTGCTTGGACATTTTAACCTATTTTTAAATCTGACCATTAGATCGCTCCACGACTAACGTCCAACTAATGCTAAACCTGTTGAACGTCTGTGGCAGGTTGAAATGACGAGGACAAAGTTTACGGTAGCAGCATGACTACTCTGAGTTACCAGGTGAACTTCACCTTTGAACTATCGCTGTATGAATACTGATCCCGTAATTTCATACCGGTAATTTTTTTCCTTTTCTTATGCATTAATTCAGTTTTGACTCTGCTGAAGCACTAATGAAGATGCTGCTGAACGTTCGAAACTGCTTTAACTGTTACGCATTATAATAAACCGTATTTTCTGCAACATGAACCAACCAAAAAGAACACGCCCCACACGCTGAACACCATGCAACACAACATGTACTTTGGGCCGCACGCCATTTTGAGATTTGGCTAAATTGTATCTGAAAATTATGATATGGTGATAATAAACAATGAAACTGAAAGTTATTTGAAACCATGAACTTGGAAATAACTTTGGACCATTAATTTTCACTTCGAACACGTATTTCAAGGTATTCCATGACATTTATTTATAAATATACAACTTTTTGTATGTTTTTAGGCACACATATTGAGACAGGTTAAATACGCAATACTTTATACTCAACACAGTGCACCGTTTGTTATGTTTTCTGATAAGAACCCTACGTATAAGAATCTGGCGTTACAGGCTGCTACATACATACTTTACATTCGATGTTGCGTCACTACTAACAGGAGCTCATTTACTTATGTTTTAGAATAATTCGGTTAATCACTACAACAGACAAACCGAAGTAATCAAAACACTGACCAATGCGCATCTCAACGTCCAGTCGTTGAATTTTTTTATCTTGATAATTGAGTTTTTACGATTATAGTTTTGAATATGTAACGCTTAAAACTGATCCAGACGAATAAAGTCATATTTCATTGACACGAACAAGTGAAAAGATAAAATGTAAATAAAATGAGAAATCAATGTTAGTGGCACAGCCAATCACCGCATAGCGTGGCTAACACATCCACATGCATCTCGATTGTGTTTTTCCCAGATCAAGAAGCATGCATGCATCTACTCTGCTATCGTTATGGCTCACCGACAGCTGTATTATAATAGAATCAGTAATTATAGAAAAAATAGTGAAAAGATCGTCGCAGGATTCCACTGTTTCAAAAACAGCAATCCAGAATAAAATAAGCAGTCAAATTGACATCAAATTCACAGTATAAAAAGTAATATACATTTATAATTTCCGTAAAAATGTCCGACACAAGGTGCCACCATTAATAAAGTAATTCGAGTAATGGGACAATGTGCAAGGCATGAACACGTAGATGATAGTTACAATATCAGATCAGAACAGATCGCTCATCATGCGTCCTTTGCCGATGTAGGCGTACTTGGGTGCCACGGTACGGTAGTGGGTACGGGGCACGGGCTTGGCAACATGCGAGTAGAAGACATTGCCCGATCGGACGTGTCGGTTGAACGGGGCGTAGTACAACGAACCCTGGTCGTAGGTGGTGTAGATGTACGGCAGGTGGTAGCCGAGACCACGCAGACGCTTGCCAACATACCGATTCAGGTACATGTCAGACTCTATCGTGTAGCTCGGATGCACGTTGTGGAACTTCTGCTCGTAGAACACTCGCGACACCTTCGACTTGAGCTCGGGTGTGTAGTCGTACGGCTTGGGCCAGTAGTGCACGTGGGTTGGTGTGTACGGCCTGGAGTGAGTGAGTGAGTGAGTGAGTGAGTGAGTGAGTGAGTGAGTGAGTGAGTGAGTGAGTGAGTGAGTGAGTGAGTGAGTGAGTGAGTGAGTGAGTGAGTGAGTGAGTGAGTGAGTGAGTGAGTGAGTGAGTGAGTGAGTGAGTGAGTGAGGGAGTCATTCAATCAAAAAATGCCATCGGACCAACTGGTTGACGCGTTCCAACAGTCTTTTAGTTTTATACGGATTGTATTGTGAATGGTAATACGTCAGATTGGCTTTGGTCGGTTGCACACGACTCATCGATATGTATCGTTTCGCATAACGTTCTGATGGGGGCAGCATGTGCGACGGAGACAATGAACTCACCTAGAAATTCACTCACTTACTCACTCACTCACTCACTCACTCACTCACTCACTCACTCACTCACTCACTCACTCACTCACTCACTCACTCACTCACTCACTCACTCACTCACTCACTCACTCACTCACTCACTCACTCACTCACTCACTCACTCACTCACTCACTCACTCACTCACTCACTCACAATTTTGGTTCATGATTAGTATATCGCGCTGAATAAAATCTTTCACAATCATGAAGTTAATAATTTTCCATTTTTTATAATCAATTGCGAGGCTTTTACCAACCGATGGTGATCTTTGTAAAGGGTAATCGAACTGTACTTCTCTGCATCCCTCAAAGCGTGACGCTGACACAGACCGAGACAATCGATTTACACCCCGGAAAGCCTCCTGGACGAACTCACCGTGCAGGTCACCGGCACGAGTCAGCCGGTTGTAGTGTCTGAACATACAAAATACCATTATATTATAATAACCATTTATTACTATAAAGCTTGCAGACACTGCATATACGATACAGTGGTGCCGGCCGACCAACGTGTCTGTCATGTTACACCTCCAACTTTTTATAATGAAGCTAATCAACTTTCACCACCAACTATTCAATTGAAGCTGTGACCACTTACCAAGTTTTGGAACAAAATAGGGCTGATTGAATGGAATTTAACGAGTGACACCAACCTGACTGGATAATCTCCCCACCACCTGGTTGCCATTTCCACATCCACGTCGATGCCCGCAGCCAACTTGCTCTGTGGCGTACGCATGATTGGTTCGACAGGGTATCTGAAACACAACTTTGTATACATATGTCCGTCTTCAACACACAGACATTGAATATAATTATTAAATAAAGGAAAATTTAAATTCTATTTGATTGTTTATAAAATTTTACGTTAAAAGCATTTCTATCGTCTGTCAGTGAGATGGAATTCGTTTACAGAGTGCGTACCACAATCTTTCTGTTTTGATAAGTATGACAATCAAATATAAATACCAAAACTGATGGTGGTGATAATGAGTAACACAGTTTTTCCCATCGATGTCGACACATTTCCACGGAACAAAAAAAACAATTTTGAAACAAAAAACGGGATTTTTTTTCACCACATGTACAAACTGGCAACAAACAAGACCAAATGTTTCCTCAGTTGTACCAAGGTCATCTAGACTTCACTGACAGACAACAAAAATTAAGGTTTGTAACAAAAACAAGTGTTCTTCTTGCAACGCAACCTGGCGGATGCAAAGTTTCGGGTGGAAATGTTGGCGGCGGAGGCGCTACGCCAACGCAGACTCTGTTTCGGTGGGTGCAGGGTCTTGACGGATGAAGGCTTCAAACACGCCTTGCAGTAGCTGAACGTGCCTGGATGCGGACCGGCCATTACGAGTTGAGCGAGACTGCAGCAGTGCGATGCAGTGAGACAGTGAGACAAATGACGAGACACCACAAGGTATGTAGAGAGAGACCTACGAAACTATATTACCACCAACTCACAACCCATTCAAACACTGACTGAGACAGACCCCAATCCCAGCGGTAATATTGCCCGGCGCAACACCCCGTTGCAGCAGCAGCGCGTTTGGCCACGTTTCACTTTTTCTTGTTTCACTTTCACGAGTTTGTTGTTTGGAGCGTTGCGTCGCTTGTTCAGTGCGTTGCAGACCTCAAATAAACTGTGGCACATCGTGTTGCAGCTGTTATTATTGTCGCTGTGGTTGCTGTTGTGCGCAACGATGTGTAACAAACGTTTAATTTGTTGGGTTGGCTTTTATATAACCAAAAAGCGGATTGAAAAATACTGTGAACTATTATTTTCGCTAACTTATTGTAAGATAAATTTTAAGATTAAGTTTCCGTTTCCGTACATCCTAACATTCCTTGAAGTTAATCTTTTTTCAATTAGAGATTGGTTGTTTTGGTTATCTGTTAGTCACTGTGTGCCTGGATTTAATGTTCAATGCCATCCCTTCTCAGCTGTTTTTATCTGATCAATATCAAACTCACGTGAACTTTTAGAATTCTTTTGCTTTAGTTGAATTGCTGTACATATGTTCACGAACTTTATGGGCAACGTATTTCCAGATATGCAAGTGTACAGTTGGTTCGTAATGGTTTATTGACTTGCAACCACCGGTATTACAGCACTTTAGAATGTAATATACAAAAACACGCATAGTTAAATGACACACACTCCAGTATTCATAGCGAACTGTGAATTCGTTTCGATTACGGTATAAAACAATCACTCGATGATTGACATGGCTCGCATAGTGGAAGAGTCTACATTTTGAAAGTTAACATCGTAAACAAGAAGGAAACTCGGCCAACTTTTTTAGTTTTTGAATTGTGGACAGGAAAGAGAGATTGGAGTGGAGTGGAGCGTTGCATGGGTATGTGCTGAGAATATCGGTGATAGTCGGGGCAGATGGTGGTAGTGGTGGTGGTCGGACAAATAGTAGCAGGTTAAAATCATATAACACGGTTATTAACTCCGATCATCAACTAATGCTGAATACTACAAAAATCCCAATATTAGTTCGACCATCATAAAAGATAATAAATTAGCTAGATCAGCTTGGTGGGACGGGCAGAGAAGGCAACTGGCAAGTACAACAACACTAATCCACCAACAATCATGAATCAACCAACATTTACTCGTTGTAAAACTTTTCCCGTACATACACGGGCGACACATGATTGGTCGCCATGATTTTCAAAGATTGTTGCGAAAAAAACAGCCAGGAAAGACAGTGTATGTACGGATGAAGCTGTTTATTACGATAGTTGTTACTTGATTCCTGTAAAATCATAATTTGAACATTGGCAGTGATCTATGTAGTAGAATTCTATAAATCTCACACTGGTAAAAAGTTTTTCGGTGAGGCCTCACGGTTCCAATTAACTGACCGTTTTCACCAGAACACATTAGCAGTAGAAAACGATAGAAAAATATACCTTATATTTATACAAATGCAATACAATAACACAATCACGGCATATGTATATTAAAGTGGATATCGTCAGTGAAAAACTATTTTTATAAATAGAAAATAAATCGGTTCACAAACAAATAAAACAGCCCGACTCAGAAGATGCTTGTATCACACACAAGCCAAATTTATTCTACAATTCACTCATGCGAGAAAATAGTAACTCATTACTCATGTATAAACAACAAACACAAAAGCTACAGACATGTCACTTATAAAATACTTAGTAGTAATCACAAAGTCGTTGCTACACTTTCAGGCTGAATTGAGAAACAAGTTATGGCCTCCACTCAAGTAACCAACTACCAACAAAACATACTGAAATCTGCAAGTTATGTAATAAATACAAAACGCGATCACAATTTCAAATCAGGGTTTCACAACAGCATTTACTGTGTGTTGGAATAACAAATCAATGGTTTGTTAGTCATGATAAATAATATAAATTATAATAATAATAATAGCACTGCATACGTAGGATTGTGCAAGTGAGAGGGCAATGATACAGCCGTGACTGTACCTACATATAATCGTGTATCATAGAAAACATAATGCATACATAGAAAAACCTGTGATATCCCGCCTATCGTGTCATTGAAACTAATAAATGACACTTCACGTGGTTTTGCACGATACGCGGTACAGTTAGTTATTTTCTTTATTGAACTATTCAACTGTGATCCGATCACGGATGACGAAAAATTATAGTGGCATTTTTATATTCGGTTAATATTATATAATATAAATGTACTGTAACAATATGGTATATTGCACAACGAGCGAGTCAACCAACGATATACATAAACGAATAGCATATACTCTAAAGCAATATGCATTTTCATGAACGCATATTGATTGTACACGATACAGTAGATTTTAGTTCAATCATAAACACACAATCAAGCCATTGTAAATACGCCGTTGTTAACTTGATATTTGCTTACATTTCCAATTTGATTGTGCAAAAAAATTATTGATTTTACAAATTACAATAAGATCAACAATAATTCTCCGAATGGAACGCTTGATAACATGTGTGTTTACCACTGACACTGTACATAATCTAATTCATAATAAACATTAGAAGCATGTACCATATGTTTGTAAATATCGACAGAGCAAGCAATGACTACCTACATATAAAGTACTCACAGTAATCTACTTTGGCATGATCCTACCGAGTCTGTACAATCTATCAAGTGGCAGATGCAGGTACATCGGATCCCTCACCCTCTTCAGATCGTGCTCCAGTGTGAACAGTCGTTCCCTGAGTGCGTTGTACTTGTTCAGGTCGAAGTTGAGTGCCTTGGCACGCTTGTGGAACGCACGGAGGAACAGACGATCACGGGCGTCCGGGTACTCGTACGACTGAAACATGAACCGTCAGTCAGTTAATCAGTCAGCCAGTGAGTCAGTCAGCATGTCAGTGAGTCAGTGAGTCAGTCAGTCAGTGAATCAGTCAGTGAGTCAGTCAGTGAGTCAACCAGACAGGTCTGTCAGTCAGTCAGTCATTCCTTATTTTGTCCTCGGGGATAATTATCTAATTCTTTTACACAAACACCAAGAGATTATTTTAAGATTCCTTTAATACGATCAATAAGGTTTTTTAATACTTTTCAAAACTGTAAAAATGAAAAAACAAGATTTTGCATGCCCTTGTGCGAGTGCGATTGTTATGACGTGTATATTGGTTTGGATTGTCCCCAAGTCGAACTCATGCTGCAGATAAGAGTCCACTCTATGGCCGGACTATACATTTTCAAGAAAGGAGCAAATAAAGGTATTATATGTTCCTAATTAAAAACATTTTATTGTTATTTTTATTACTGAATATGTACAAAAGAAAATTTGTCATAAGTCGCAAACTTTTTTCTTATTTGAGCCCTCCTCACCTCCCCCGCCGTTAGTACTACAGCCAAAACACACACATCACAGCCAATAGTACGGACATGTTTGGGCTATACATAACAGCGCCCATGTCGTGTTATCCAGTCATACAAACATGTGTGTACATACCTTCATCCGTATACACATAAATATATTTATATACATGGTATGCTCGACATTTACTCGTTCAGGTACAGTCTTTTAATGGTATATCGTTACCACCGTGTTAATGCATCCAACCTTCACTTATGTATGTCACTGACTTGACCAAAAACTAAACCACATTCCAACTGGCCACAGTCAATAATACCGGATACCACATTGTACATAATACATTGGACGTATATATACTCGTCAAAGACGGTGTCTCATAAGTCATAACCATATATACCACATACACTTTGTTGCCTCAAGTTGCAGTACCACCCACGACTGCCAGACTGGTTATGCCAGCGATGATTTTTTTCAAAGCTAGGAAACTTAAGGTTTTGAGGCCGTTTCACCTGCACTGAGAAACAAACTGATCTTGAAATCGCGAAAAGAGAATGATTCCACTTTTCCCTCACCTTATCGTCCGCTAGTATCCGAGATCAGTGGCAGGGATATGACATTGCCACTCGAGCAACAGCTCATCAGCGCAGTTGAGTGCCACCACAATGGCATATATATGTAGGATGGTGCTTTGTGCCATGGCACTTGTTGTTTGCGACCATGTCAGGCACACAAAGGCCATTTACGCCCGACTATCGGGGCCACTCGCACCAGGCTCATGTACATCCATTGTTGTAACTCAAGATATATGAACATACATATTCCGCCATTGTTGTATGTAATTGTAACTGTGGATATTGGTGGCTGTATTGTGACCATTGTTGCTATTGTACATGTTGGGTGCCTACATTTTCGAGACTGCTGCGAAACAAAGTTGTGAGCCAATCAACGGGTTTTTCACGAGATGCATGCAGTGAGTCCCCTGCAGAACGGCTGCCCTTCTTTTACGTTATAACTCGTAAACAGGACATGTATGGAATCGTATTACATATAAATAGCCGTACAGTGGTTCATCAGGCAAAACGAAAACGATGGCTTATGAGATGAATAAATGGCGTAATGAACAGAAATAAAGAGCGAATGCGAGTGGGTGCAGTCGAGCACACATTAACACTGTTGAGCACCAGAAACAGTGTCCAGATGACTCAGAGTGACACCAACATTGAAAACAACTCATCACCTCAGTGATAGTTGACCAAGTATTGAAAATTTATGAGTAACCAATTACAAAAAACTGTCGATGTTGTTCAATAATTGATGCTGAATGTGAAGGAACGCAAAACGGCATATTAAATGAACAGTGTCCGTCCCCCAAAATACTGTTCATTCAATGTTCTACTCACCAATTCTGAACTGGCAATGCCCATTCTAAAAAAGTTTTTCAGCACTTTCAATGTTCATATTCAAGCACTCAACTATTCAGTCAGTCAGACCGGAACGGCAAACGTTTAGTGGCGATGCAGTTCAGTATTACGTACATACATACATTCAAAGTGCTAAGTCACTCACACGTTTAATATATTAACGGTGGCACTTTGCGGGGATATGCTCACAAAATTACCATTTGTCCGAGATTGGTTCGAGAATGGCATCGCACCTTAAGCAGATTAAGCATTGCCACGAGATTATCGGTGTTTGGATCAGGGTTACGAACAAATGTAACTCTGGATGCGATGGTTCCCACGTTCCCAGCGTATCCACTATTTGCCGTCTTCCCTCTTCCCCGTTTTACACTCGGCATTTCACCGTTTTATCGCCGGAAAAATGGAGCAGCTGCATCGTTTTCGTCTGGTCCATTATGCATACAACGTTCCCACACACTTAACCATTGTTAAATAAACGTTTGCATACTTGTCTCTTGTGAAATAAGTGTTTGCATCTAATGTGTACATGCGGCAAACTTTCAATGCGACAAAACTTGGTGGTTCGGGCGGCCAACCAAAACAAGTCATCTATTTGAGCGGCATTCAGACTTGCAGATGTGCAAACATACACAAACATACGCAAACATATACATACATACATACATACATACATACATACATACATACATACATACATACATACATACAAAGGATGAACGAATGCAAGTCACCCAACAAAACGTGCAGTGCAATCGGATTCGAATGCTGACTGTGTTATGCTAACTTTATTCACACAACCAGAAACAGATGGTAGTAACCCGGCTTCACATCTTCGATGCTTTATCGTTGAGTTGATTGCCTTACATGGCTTTGATCGAACCAAACATACATATTGCGGGCACGATTGTATGGTTTACGTTGTTATAGAGCCGCAGAAACAAAACACAAACAACAAACTGTGATTGTCTGGCTCTGATATAACTGGTGTGTTCTAATGGAATGCAAGGGTAACGGTGCCTTCATAGTTCGTTGCAAAAGATTTGCAACAAAGTTGCTACACATTTTGTTATAAGCAGCATCCACTTAGGCTACCGTAATTAAACACGCTGGGTATGGCGGTTGCATTGGATGCTGCTTATAACAAACTGTGTTGCAGCAACGGATTACATATGAAAGCCTCCTTCTCCTACCCAAAGCAGTACATATCAGTTGACTACTAAACCACCACAAGTGAACACCAGCGAAAGTGGCAAAGAAACGGTCCCTTGCCTTGTAAGTCGGCCCGACAATGACCGTTTGACTGTGCGGCACACAACAACCAGTTTTGGGCTGGCACTCTGGGCCAACACACTTGACTCGATGGCACCCGTATTGCTACTTACAGTATACATATTTGGATGTTGTTACATGTCATGTACTCTATTGAGTGGTGGTCAGTTGGTGACACAATGTTTTACAATCAAGTGCATTCTACTCAAAACAAACAAACAGGCTCATTTATTCGTTAGCTTTTTTCAACTGTATCAGGTATTCCAACTACTGACTGTCTGATTTATACATATTATGTTAGTCAGTCAGTGGTTTGATTCGGAGTTTGAGAATAATTGAATAACATCGAAACAATGTTAATATCCAGAACGGGTGTCCATGGTTTTCACTTTCTGGGATACATAAAACAAATGAACAAACATCTGAACTGAAAGGAAGTCGGTGGTTTGGAAACAAAAACGATCGTGGTCGTATGTTGGGTTACGGTACAACAGCGATGTGGGTACAGGCATTAACTGTCGGTGTATGGGAACAGATCATCGAATTACATTACCACAACCGTTGTTTGTGGCCCAGATGCTTTTTTGTTTTCGTTTGTGCTGTAGGTTTTGTTTGTTTGGCGATGGATGTCCAAGCATTTGCAGTGTGAAAGTGTCCAGCACTTGAGTCTGACAATGTACATATCAGTGTCTCCATTAGGAAACAAAACTCCACGTTCTACCCGAAGTCTGAAGTTTGTGACCCATTATGATAATATATGTAGGTTTGCGTCACGCATTGCAACTTACAGTCGTATTGACAAACTCAGTTCCATTAAATTAATTTATTACCTTTTCACTGAAAACCTCTGATCAAATTTTTGCCAAACTTCTTTCTGCTATTCAAGTGAATTTTAATGAAATTTCGGTTTCAATACCAAGCCTACTCCCCGTTTGTGCCATCACTGCCACCTCTGTGGTACAGTGCTGACCCTCAACCCATACATCACATACTAACACCCTTAAGTCCCTCAGGATGCAACCAAAACCAAAACGGCGTATCGCCTTAACCAATAGTGATGAATGATGCATAAATCGTAAACTTGGGCCTGCTATTTCGTATTGGATAAAGGCTTTGAAAATATTACATACAATCAACTAATAAAAATAGTTCATCAGCTTCATACATGCAGTCAAACAGACTTAACGCTTGACTAAGATATGATCTGGATATCATAAAACCATGGTGTGCCTTAAACAGCAGCTCACTCTCATTTATCCTATTATAGCTGTGCAATAACCGATATATATTGCTCGTTTGATTATGCGAAAAGTCTCACTATATCAAGGACCAGAGAAACCCGTGAGTAAGATTTTTTCGTTACTGTGAGTTGCATACGAGATTCTAAATTCTTCAGTTCAATTCACAACCGTATGAACAAAATATGCCGTTCAAGAGCCACAATTCAATGGACAATTCAAAATGTACTGTGCAGCTTCAAGTATTTTTCATTGAGTTCAAAGTTCATTAAAACATGCGCAACCATAAAACTCAATCTGCATTCTGCCATGGGGCGCAATTAAAGTTGACGGTTTATGAGTGCTGATACAATCAAGCTAACGACAGCCTCAAGCACAGTACTACCATACAGCTTTCTGTATAAAGAACATGAAGCCTTACAGAGAGCATGCTCTACCGTCATAAACATTTTACTTATTTAGATCTCGCAAGTTGTGGAACACATATTAGTTGTGTTGTACACTTATACCTCTTATACGTACACATCCTAGTAAATATAAAACATCCACAACTGTCAAAGGACAGGGTGGTCCAAAAAAATGACAACACTTTGAAGCTGAATAACTCTCGGCACAGATATCTGATTTGATTGAAATTTTTAGGTATTATCATCAACATACTAACTTAGAACAATGTAAAAAACCAAGGTGATCGGACAAGCACAGCGGCTACCACGCATTAATGTTTGCGAAAATGCGCATGGGTCAAAAACCGCTTAATCGTGCATGCTTATTCAAGGGATAACTTGCACCTTGCACGTAATAAATGAAACATTAGATTTTGCTAGCCGTTGGTAAAAATTCCATAATTAATTAAGTTTTATCTTTAGTTTTTAAGCATTTTGTTCAATTGGTTTTTATTTTTTCGTTTTAAGTTCGCTAACTAAATGCTTTTTCAATGTCAGAAGGAGATACACGCAGTTTTCACCTCTGAAACATGATTTTATCGAATAAAGAAAAAAATTCAAAAAATATGAACTACAAACGCTCTAAAAAACGTTCTTAATTGATTACAGGCTAAAATAACGAAGTTTATTGTTTCACAAGTCACGGGTAAACCATGTCCTAATTGCTCATGTATGAATCGCTCGGTTTTTGACCCACACGCATTTTTGCAAACATTAATGCGTGGTGGCCGCTGTGATTGTCCGATCACCTTGGTTTTATATATTTAATTAGGTTAGTTTGTTGATAATAATTCCTGAAAATTTCAATCAAATCTGATTTCTGTGCCGAAAGTTATTCAGCTTTAAAGTGTTGTCATTTTTTGGACCACCCTGTACATTCCTCTGTATTCGACTGAATGTCAGTTACTCTCTATGGAATTGGTTGTGCATTCAAGCATTTTGCCCCAGAAGACGGCTCCGTTATACAGCAAAATCCTAGCATAACAGACACCCACATATAATACTTTAATGCTACATGATTAACTACGTATGTACATGATTTCAGAAGCATTTCCTTATGGAAGATACGTATAGCTTGATCGTAAACGCACCCGTTTTTCTTTGTAAACCTTTATCCCTTCGAGTAAATGCCGTCAATCAAAATTTGTAAACCCCTTCCACCGCGTCTGAAAAAATTTGGGCGCGAATTCAAATTTTACGAAACGAAAAAGTATGTTATGGGAAGAATGTGGATTTTACTCAAAAATAAGAATTCAATCATATTTGAAAAATTCATAGATGTTTTCAGCGCTATCGGAAACCCTTTGGGCCAAATATATCATCAATTATATAAAGGCGCCGTCCAGAACCGACCAGAGCTTCTGAATCCTGCGCCTTCAGGCGTGCCCGTTGATCGCAACCACAATTTGACTTGGAAATAAGCAATTAATCAAATTTGAAAAAATCATAGGTGCTTGCAGCGCTATTGAAAACCCTTTGGCCAAAAAAATTTACAGTTAAACCAAGCCTCCGTTCAGAACCGGCAAGAACTTCCGAATCCTACGCCTTCAGGCGTACCCATGGAACGCGACCACCATTTGAGAAAATAGGCAATTAATTCAGTTCAAAAAATTCCTACCTGCTCGCAGCGCTATTGAAAACCATTGTGGCAAAAAATATTTTTATTAATATCAAGCCTCCGTTAGAAACCGACCAGATCCTAATCCTACGCCTTCAAACCCATGGCCCTGAAATGTGCATGCGCACCGCCGCTGAGCCGCACAACACACGCGCACTCACACACTGCGACTGCCCACACCATTGAGGCATAGTAAGCTCAGTAACTAGTATAGTAACTTCAATTTTGAAATCTTGCTTAACATTTTTTCCTTGAAATTATTTTTCCGAAAAAAAATTCTTGCGTGGTAAAAGTGTTAGGTCGAAGTATTTCGCAGGGTGCGTTTACGATCAAGCTATACGTTATTTTCATACCATTAAAACGACTCAAACGAACAAGCATATTTTAGTGCCTGTATTAAATACGGTCGAATATGGTTGGCATGTCCCTGAACAAAGCTGATGTGTGCATAGAGCACACATATGTTGACGACCTACTAGAAGTACTACTCAGTTATGGCAATGCCGCTACGATATGCCATAAAGGTCATTGAGTGACCAGCTGAAAATGCTGCCATGAATGTTCAGCTGGTTGGTTGGTTGGTGTGAAACGAACGATTAAACCTCATTTAGCTTAACTAATGGTATATAGTGACAGGAATCGCTTTTGGTCTCTCTGAAACATTAGCTGCCTGTTGAGTTAGGATGCACTCCGCAAAATGCAAACGCGTCCGCGAATGGCATAGCACTAACTAATGGCATAAGACCAGTATTAGACGTAGTATAGTAATAGACGACCCACCTGTTGTGTGACCATGAAGTACATGAACGCGACAATGGCAGTGCTGTATGTGGCAAAGTATGTGACGGGTTCCATGATGTCCCAGCTGTACTCCCACCAGGTGAGACGGGCAAACGCACCCCATTGGATGCCCATCGCTGCCAGTCCACCCCACAGAATGCGTTGCGTACGTTTGTCACAGTCTATGGCTATCTGCTTCCGAGCCTGCACAGAAAGATACTCTATTTACCATCAAACTCACTCATCATTCAGTTACTCACCCACTCAGTCAGTCAGTCAGTCAGTCAGTCAGTCAGTCAGTCAGTCAGTCACTCACTCACTCACTCACTCACTCACTCACCCACTCACTCACTCATTCACTTACCCACTCTCTTACTCACCTCTTCTAACGGTTTCAACTCTTCCTTAACGTTCTCGATCTCTCTGAGCAATTGTTGTTCGATTCTGAGCTGGTGGTCATCGACATTGAGGGTGGCGTGCAAGGAGGCAACCTGAATGAGTGAATGAGTGAGTGAATGAGTGAGTGAGTGAGTTAGTGAGTGAGTGAGTGAGTGAGTGAGTGAGTGAGTGAGTGAGTGAGTGAGTGAGTGAGTGAGTGAGTGAGCAAAAGAGTATGCGACAACGAACCATGCTTTTGAGCTGATCAGTGCTTTTGACCGTGTCAGTTGAGAGTTGAGCATGTTGTTCAGTAATGCCCGGAGCCAGCAACGGTTCGACATCGATCAAGTCATCGTTAACCCGAAGTCTGAAGGCGGCCAGACGCAGGATGTGTTCAATCGGGGTTGAATGCGCCATCCTCGCGCCGTCTAAAAATTCATAACAAATAATATTTTAGAAGGGCTATAGGAAGTGATAGACCTGTAAGTAACATGCGTTCAGTTATGCACGCACACTCTCCACCTAACAATAATTAGATTTCGAGCACACATACAGTAGTTATCGTTCTTACAAACACTGATAAATAGAAGAACGACAACCAATGAAACCAGCCTGCATTGTAAACGGCCACAAAGTCGATGCCCTTGTCTTCGGCCTTGACGTACGTGATCAGATCACCGACCTGTATTAACAAAAAATATAGATACTAATAATGCAAAACACAATTATTCATCAAAAATATTATTGTTTCAGAATGAAGGAGAGAATACTTTGATAAGGAGAACGTACCGTGTTGGATACGGGCTTGAGAGTGAATTGGCATAGTTCGCGACGTGAAGGCAGCTGTAGGGTGATCACGGGCATACCCGACTCGTACTTGAGTACTGGTTCTGAATCCATTAATTGCTTAGATAGTCAATTGTAACTCGTATATAAGGTCAACCGTACTTAGTATATAAGGTTTTTAACTCCTGCCTGGCACTGGCGGACAAGCCTATTCTCCAAAGGAAGGGGAAATTCTTAAAAATGTTAATTTACAAATTAGGAGCCATTTTACCTACAATTTAAAGTAAAAGTCCCACTTTTTGGAACACTTTTTATCCTCGTCCGCTAGTGACTCCTGGAATCAGTGACAATATTTGAACCTGTCGGCTGACTGGCACAGAATCGTCGATGTTGCATAACATGGTTATGATGATTGCCATGTTTCGTATCCAATTTCTGCCACCAAACCACCAGATTTCGTTGAGCGGCCGAAGTCTGATTACCGGCGATCAGTGACCGACAGAAGGCTGATGTTGAGGCGGGCAACATGACTGCCTCTGTTACTAGCTACAGGGTGGCCGAATAATCGCTGTATTTATGTACTATGTACAGGGTGTCCCAGCGAGGGGTTCACGATTTGTTTGTTGAATAACTTTTGTATGCGTTGAGCAATAAACTTAAAAATCAATACTGTAAATACCAACACCTTAAGAATTTTTTGCCTTCTTGAAATTTTGAAATTCGTTGGTTACTGCTTAAATTATAGTCGAGTGAAAAAACATAAATTTTTTTTACGAATTTTCAGAATAATTCCATTTTGAAAAATAATCAAAACTAATTCAATGGTGATTTTACGTTAAAAATAATTGCAAATTATGCGGGAAAAAATAGAAAAGAAAAGCTTCATTTAATATGACCAAAGGATTTTTTCGATACAACGGTTTTTACGAGTTTTGAGATCGAGTAATGCGTTTGGTCGCGATTCTGCAGTAATGTTCGCCATTTCCATTAAGATAATTTCATTGGGCTCTTCCACTGTGTTGATTTTGTGGGAATTAACTAGTTCCTTGAAATGTCTTCCAAACCAGAAATCAGTAGCGGTTAAATCGGGGGTTCCTCCACGTTCGACCCGTTCAGATCGTGCACGCAGGAACCGTGCCTGTGTGGTGGGGCACCGTCAGCTTGCATGATCATCGTTCCATAAACAAATTCTTCAATATTTTTGAGATGCTTCAGTAAAAATGATTGAGCCTGTTCAGGTACTTGTCACAAGTTACAATTCCATTAAACTTCAAAGAAAAAGGCTCGATCAAACCGCCTTAACCACACCAAACGTTGATTTGGGGGTAGGTGCCTGGGTTGAGTGACTTCAGGATGTGGTGGAAATAATAAATAAGACTTTCCTATTGCATCGTTTCTGGCATAATTTATGATTATATTTGTAGTATAACACCATTGAGTTTGTTTTCAATGAGGTTTGATTAAGTTTCAAAATGAATTTCTTCGGAAAATTCGTTCAAAAATTGAGTTTTTTTCACTTGACTATAATTTGAGCTGTAATCAACGAATTTCAAAATTTCAAAAAGCCAAAAAATGCTTAAGGTATTGGTATTTACAGCATCAATTTTCAATTCAATTGCCCAACGCATACGAAAGTTATTCGAAAAACAAATCGTGAACCCCTCGCTGGGACACCCTGTATATCTGAAACAAAGTTTAGGGTTAGTTTTGATAGATTAACTTAACAGTCCTTGTAAGCAAGCAAATGTACACTTCAATAGTGATTTCAATGTGAATACATAAACAGTATAATTTTTTTCGAACAGCACAACGCAACCTTTGCCTTGCAGCCCAATGTAATAGGATCCTAATTCAATTACAAATGACACTGTAATGCGTGGTAGCTTTCAGGTCGGAATTCTGATCAATTATTGCGCAATCAGCCATTTTCATACAATTTACATGCATGGATTTATTTTTGCGTGTGCCCAAACTAAAACGTTAAACATGTAATCTAAACTGGCAACATATGTAATGGCGTACGGTTACAATAGCGGACGATCCCCCTCCTCCGCGGTTCCAAAAAGTATACACACAGTAATTTGTCCCTTACAGTGTACAGTAGGTTAATTGGCTCCTGAAAACTGCTTATTTCCCCTCTTTGACAAAATTCCCCTCCCTTTGGGCGATTGGCTCGTCCGCCAGTGTAGGGTTAGGGACAGGGCGTAGAGTGCCTACAGTGATGATGGCACAACGTCGGTTAATGGCAGACACACATGTCTACGTCCTACTAAAATAATGCATCATATACATACATAAATGTATTTCCCGCTCATATGATTGCAACGCTATTTCCGAGGTTTCGGGTTTTATTCGAGTGCATCAACATAGAAGCAACGAGAAATTTCAAGTCACATGAGTGAAATAAAGGATACTGAGATAAACTACTGGGTCCTCACCGTCACTCACGGAATACGCTGAAAGTTTGAAAAGGGAAATCCACAGAAATGTTTTTGTTATGACTGAACCCAATGCGTAATCAAAGAGGACAGGGTATTTAAATGTGTAATCGAGTACTACTCATACCATTTTCAAAGTGCAAAGCGCCGCTGAAATGAGTGGCCATCCCCGAGCGACTGGTCCCATATAAATACATACTGTACGTGGCCTGGTCCCGTATTCGGTCGTTGGGCGCATGCTCGGACACAACGGCAAAGTTGACTGCACCCGTATAACGCATATCATAGCATAATGCCATTCACAGTTAGCATTGCACTCTGTTTGGGATGGTACATGGGTCATCAATGTAGATGCAGTACAGTAGAGTACATAGATGATCTGACCAAGCGGTACCACTACGCACTTCTTTCAAAACCAAAACTTAATGAAAAAAAAACAATTGTCATAGTGAAAGCCAATTTTTTAGCTACATACAAATTATAATATATTCCTGCGAGTTAAATTGTCAAGGTACAGTAGTTCTATGAAACTGTTCTAAGATAATAAACTCGGAGCGTGAGTGACATACACCACACCACATCAGAAAGAGTATTTTTTGGGATTTTTTTCAGGTTCACACCTATCACCATATCAGAATAGTGTTTGGTAGTGGCTAGAAGAGGTTGAAAAACTGACGGGGAATGGCTGCCAAGTTTTGAACTAAGGACCGAAATAGCTAGTCCGGCACCCTAACCGCTAGACTAGACCGGCGACAAATGTTACGGAGTACGGGATTCAAATTACGGGTTTGGTTGTTCTGTAAAACATCCCATGAGGCGTGATCCTTTTGGAAAACAGAGACACCAGATCTAAATGCATTATGTTTTTGCAGCAAGCCCAGGTCAGGCCTAAATAATCAGTGACTAGACCTTACAGCAAACGGCATCACAACATGATGGTTCCTGGAGCGAAAATCCTTTTGAATAAAAAAAATTAAAATATCTATTCATGCGTAAAATTTAGAATCATAGAGGGCAATGTGTTTACAATCATAATTGTGTAGTGTAAGCACAGCTTTACATGCACAACCCATTGCAAAAGTTAACAACTTGATAGCTATAAATTTGGGATGGCCAGGTATTCCATGTATGTACATAGCACGGCCAACTGCTTCACGTTTGGCTGACTCGGATGATCGTTACCTTACAACTTGACGTTCAACAGCATTCAAATATACAACACGTTTTTGAAAATCTAGCCGAAGAAAAATACTTCATTTATGTAACAACTGCATGTACGCTTCCATAACATCCGGAATTTAATTAGTTTATGCACTTTTTTGAATAGCAGCTGCCTAAAAAAATCGTAGTACAGCGCATGCATATGTTCTGCGAATATTAGATAAGATAATAAATAGTTCAGGTAGACAGAAATAAAGACATAATGTACGAGCAGAAAAACGTACATCAATTATGTACACACAACAAACTTAATGTATTTTGTGACACAGCCAGAAAGTAACGCAGTGCAATATTTATGTAGTCCGTGTCCCGAACCTGATAAGCAGACATTTGGCCGTATAGAGACATACATCACTGAGGGAACATGCCATCCTACGCACCACTCCTCCAAACATTGCACTTTGCTCTCTCAAAACATTTGCTTCATTATATTTTTACTAAATCTGTGTTTCTATTTATATATGCGGTGATCAAGTCTCAACTTGGAGATCAAGTTCATGTTACATAACTTCACGCCTTTGCGGCGTTATCATGAATAACGAGTATTATAACGTTTAACGAACGAATTTATATCTGGATGTATGTACGCCAATAAGGTTTACACAATAAGTGTTGAGTTAGAATCATCTCTGAATAGGCAAAAGTAAACACACATCCAATAAATACAGCATAACAAAACAAACTGAAGCGAGTACATACACTCTGGTTGGTTTTAACCCGAAAATAATGGTGTACATATGTACATATGTGTATGTATGTACCATCCAAATGTTTAGACGGTCTTGAAAGTGGACGTGAGTGTTGAGTGGCCAGCGCATATCTTACAACTACAGAAATATCTTATCATGTCATCAAAACCTTTACCAAAATGTTTCACCAATTGAAACAAGTATGTAATTATGCTGTTTCAAACTGCACTTAGGCGTGGGAGGATGTACCCATCACGCACTCTGGCAAATTTCTTCTCGTTTGGCAGTTTTGAACGCATTGGCAATGGCGTGTGGCAAACAAAAGGGATGTGTGTTGTTGCATACAAAGTAAGAATTGGGGCCATACTGGTTGGCCTACATAAACATGTGGTACATAAACATATGGTACATACATATGTGGTGCCGTGCCTGCGATCGTACTTTGTCTGTGAACAGGAACAACAATCGTCCTCAATTATAGGCATCGTGATTGGTTACAATTACAAGAAAACAATTAATTCGGTCCGGGACCGTTATATCGTGTTGAATAAAACTTTTCACAATCATGAAGTTGGTTACCTGGTTCTAAGTATTCCAGAACGTGAATCTGTTAATCCAGGAATTGAGAATCCGGTTCTGATTATGCCAGAACTTGAATCTCAACTTCATTGGCGTTCACAGTTTTAAATCATTCTTTATAATCAATTATGAAAGCTATAGCTGGCTGATCATTACTTTCAATACTTGGGCTGAGTGTATGACATTCTGGTTCGGTTGAGGACCGACAATATGATTGGTTCATACAAACGTAGTAGGATAACTGACTAACACTCGTTCGCTCTATGCGCAGTACATAATTAATGTTTTGTGTAGCCAGGTATGGACATTCAGCTCATTTGCGCCATGTAATTGGAATGCCAATGCCACAATAATAGATGTCAGAGTCAGTTAATGCCAGTAATGATGATGCGTATATAAACATATAAATACACACATCACGATGACTATAATGTATATAGCATACTCGCTGCAAAAGCTTATGCGTCAATGCTACAAACGATATCCTATCCAAACAAGATACATATAAAGTCACGGCGGTAACTGGTTAGCAGGAAGGTTAGATCATGTACTGTATGTGCGTCAGAAGAACATGACTAAGCATCAAAATACACATATAATATGTCAACTTACCATGCACAAGGTGACCTGATAATAATATACTGTAGGTGGAGGAGATGGGAAATATGTAAGGTAGCAAACGATTTGCATTATTCTACAGAATAGTTTACACCACAGGAAATAATGTTGGTAGAAAAGAAAACGTTTCTTTTTTTATTTCGCGAGTTTAGAATTCAAGATAGACTTCGTGTTTTTTGCGCTGTCACAACTAATCCCAAAGTGAGTGCTACATATGCTAATGAAACATCAAACAACCAATGTTGACTCATACGTTAGTCATCTAAACAACATGCTTCAATGTGTTGAACTACGCTCCTCAACGGAATCTATCTACTGTAGTTGAAGCTAAGTTAGTGAGCACATCAACAAGTTTTAAATGCATTAACCATACAGAATATTCAGTTATGATGCCGGAATTGATGCATTTAGGTACTTTTTGTGTAGTTTTCAAGTTGTCTTGAACTTTAGCAAAAGATCTACTCGTGTTTTATTACTGTGAGGTGGTCAACCTTGAAAAGGCCACTCTGTATTGAGTAATATCATCACCGGTGGACGGTTTGGGTCGGCAAGTCGCATTGCTCAAATCAGGCAATAAAAACACGTTGTTTTATCGTATTAGTTAAAAATATACTAACATTTATGATACACACACCCAATACATAGATTAAAAAACTTGGAAAAGCTAGAAAACCGACACGCAAAATACATACATGCGTGTACATTGTTAAACAAGAACCAACCAGGTACATACATACATATCGTGTTCTACATCAAGTAGTTAACCTTCATGGTGCGCCAGTCATAAAATTTTGTGGCGGCAAAAAAACAGGTTGTGCATTCGTTGTGTGCTTGAGTTGGACAGTAGCTGTCTAAACAAGCATCTGAATGAATACAGAGCTGCTGCATATCATAATCACTAACATTAACAAGCTTAGTTTGCTGACTACGACTAGTCATGTCACAGTAGACCACGCCTTACAACATGACACCTATCGTTTCTTTTCTTTTTCAACAGGAAGACAAGCACTTGTGTTGAAGGTTTAGATGGTCAGTAATGGGGCGAGAATAATCGACCAGAAGATGAGTGTATGCCAACAAGTTGTTGAAGCATAACCAAACCAACAATCAAGCATAACCAGAACTATGTATGGTTAGCGTTATAAACAACAAAATATGTGGGTGCTCTAAGCTCG
The DNA here is from genome assembly GCA_964036265.1 of Daptonema setosum. Classification (NCBI taxonomy): domain Eukaryota; kingdom Metazoa; phylum Nematoda; class Chromadorea; order Monhysterida; family Xyalidae; genus Daptonema; species Daptonema setosum. Next base: position 14,848,676 of record OZ038444.1, on the reverse strand, counting down.
ATGTGCAGTTGCCCCACCATTAGGACATGTGGTTTCGCTTGCCACGCCCACAATGAATTTATTTTGTACTCAAGAAAAACACATCACACGCTTTTCATTAATTTTTTTACTGTTGCTGAATCAAACGTTGTATGAGCTAAGGCAGTGCAGGAAGTGAGGCACCTCAAGGTAGTATCCCATAAGGACTTGAACCCCGTTGCAAGCAAACAGGAACAGCCACCAAACATCCGGAGGTGAGCGCGTTTCCAACATGAACTCTGTGGTCATGTTGGAAACTGTAAAAAAACATGACCAACTGCACAACGTATACTAATACTGTTTTTAAATGAGTCACTTCTGAGATTTGACTATCAATAAAATATGTGAGTGTTGGTAACACAGGTAGACATGAGCAAGTTATCACCAAGTGTACGTAACAGGATATGCGCATGCACATGGATATATCCGAGCTCCTAATACAGACACAACGCAAACTGGCCTGCCCTGCCCCAAGCAGCAGCGTGTTGCGCTCTCACCACAATACTGCTCAAACCATAATGCTGGTCGGGTATTGCACACACCAACCTGATACGTCAGGCTAAACTCTCAAACATTGGGTACCACACAGACTGGCACTCAAATTATGTGACGCTAAAGGTTTACAAAAATACGGTAAGGGTGCTTTCAGAGTAAAAAGGAAAGTAAAAAGGAAAGTAAAACGGAAAGTAAAAAGGAAAATCTGTAAAACAACCAACGCAAAAATATAGACGCAATACTCGAATATTCAGAATTTGAATTTGGCTAGCCAATCAGCGTAGCGCACTGGCCAATCAGGATAGCGCTGTGAGCACAGCCCTCAGCGCTCATTGGCTGCTGCATTTGAATTTGATTATTTAATATTTAATTTTGGGAATATTCCGTTTTGGACACGTGCGTTGTTTTACAGATTTTCCTTTTTACTTTCCATTTTACTTTCCTTTTTACTCTGAAAGCACCCTTAGGATTTATGAATGCGATGAACAACAAGTAAAAATACTTGTAGGGGAGGAGGTTCATAGTCGTCTGCATCTTTATGTAGAATTTACAAATTCCACATTTCATTTCTTTGAGTCTGAAAGCACCTAAACGGAATTAAGACAATTTCCGATTAATAAAATAAAGAAATTTTTGTATGTAGGGCTATTTTCAATCAAATAGCCTGCTCCAAAGCATAAATCAAGAAAAATATAGATCCTTCAAAAATAAGTCGTTCATTGATTTTGATGGCACATTTGTATAAATACAGTAAATAACGTATTAAATAATAAACAATAAACCGTATAAATGATGTCTATGACTTAGTCCACTCAAGTATATACCGTAAAAATTCCATCATCTCAGAACTTCGGCAAAATTTTAAGCGAAATGAAGGAAAAATTTGAATGCCATTGGTACAAGCCTGAGTAGCCACATGTAGCCTGATGAACTCGAGTCGAGTAAATAACTGATGGTGTTTGATAACATTGAAAATATCACGATAAGCAGACGTAAGCGCAGAAATAATGTAGAAAAAGATTGAACAGTTGATAACTTTGTCTCTACCGATTCTTCTTTAATTTTACTTCCTGAGAGTCCTGCTGTACACACCAAATAAAATTAACTTGAATTGAACTCTTTCGAATCGCTACCTATCATTGTTTGAGTCAGTACGTCTGCTTTTACTGGCAGGTTCGTTGTTCTTGTCGTCGTTGTTGGGTGCACTGCCTTCGGATGGCATCTGTGGTGGTCGCAAGTAGGTGTTGTCGTTGCGAGAGTGCTGGTAGTGAACCTGACAATTTATAATCATTTCATTGGGATTATAATATAGTACATTTTATATTATAACATTACAATAGCCCTTAAATAATGTTATGGTAATAGTAATGGTATAGTTGTGTTGTGGTGTGGGTCAGTGGGCTCAAATGGGCAAGTGTTTCTCAGTCATAGATACAAAACCCATTCAGATTTCGGCCCCATTCGTAAAAGAGAAGAACATAACTGTTCATGTTGTGGTGGTTGGCAATTCCATCTTCCGTTGTTCATCCACGCCACCTTTTAGCAACATAACTGTAACTGAACAATTTAACCTTGCCGGGTGTGTCCGACGTTCGCGTGACATCTGATGACTTTGATTGTTTGGCTTGTGATGAAGCGACCAGAGCTGATATGGTGGTCGGGGCACGCAGACGCAGACACAACACTGAAAAAAGTGAATAACGCTCTGAAACATTTTTATTACAGAGACAGGCAACATGTGTTCCATTTCCATTTAAGAACGAAAATACAATAAAATTTCAAATAACATAATTCTGGAAAAATTTCATTCAGAAATTATTGAGCTTAACCACATCTAACTCCAAAATAAGCATTAGCCAGTAGAGTTTTAGTAAAAACAAGTTTAAAATTAGCATATATTCGGTCGCACCTCTGAACTCGTCGGACTCGGGGAATAATCGATGGCTGTGATCAGGCATCATGTTTACGGTAAAATTAACGAGACACTGTTCAACGTTGTGCCGTTGACGGGCCATTGAGTCACGCATCTCCGGGTAGGATGGGTCGGCGTCCACTGATACCTAAAACACACCAAACCAATAGCAACAAACTATTCATTATTTCATGTTACATCAACCTAATGACACTTTTTTTTCTATTATGACAAGACAACAGTTTTCATTGAAAAACAACTTAATTTATGTAACTTACAAAGAACTGGAGCAACCTGAGAGACAACGAAAGTGTGCGGGTCCGGAAACGGAGGCAAACTTTCTGGTATATAAGGAGGGCGAGTGACCGAGCCGACTTGCAAAGTTGTGGCCGGTGCTGTCGCCGATGCCGCTTTCGCTGAAATACGATACTTGGAAAACATAAGCCATATAATTATTTGCAACTTACTCGTTACTGAAAGACTGAATTTCTAGTGACTGATTGATTGATTGACTGATTGAGAGATTGATTGACTGCCTTTTTGAGGCATTGCTTGATTGATTAACAAACATTTGACTGACCTTCCAATATATTCACTGACTGACTGACATGACTTAATGATTGACCAACGACTAATTTTCTAGTGTGACTGGGTTGAGTGACCTAATGATTGACGGATTACCTGACTGACTGATTGATTGAAGGACTGATTTGTTGACTGACACACTGACCTTCTGGTTGACTGATTAATTGTCTTTTTATTGACTGACTGATTGACTTACCTAACCGATTGATTGATTGACTGACTGACATTTTACATGTGTTCTAAAACAAAATGGACTGATCCTTAATCCCCTAACGCTGATTCAGAAAGTAACTAACGCGGTGGCACAACGAGTCTGGATTGATTGGATGTACTGATGACATGTTGATGCAGGGATGTGACAGGGATCTGCAGGTCGGTTAGGGCTGCCACAACATCCACAGCTGCCGGTTGTGATCGACCAGAATTCTCACCGTGTAGACGACTGCGAGCACTGATATTGCACATTACTGGAACATAAAAAATTGCAATAATGGAGCGGGGGTCAGGGATGGGGCACGACCATCACTCTCTTCGGAGAAAATTCGATTGAGCCAGCCGTTACGAGCTCTAAAAATCAAGCCAGTCAGCCATCATTTTTCAATAATTCTAAGTTGTGAAAAAAATTAGGTGCCAGGAGTCAGGACCCATAAACGTTTACAGAAAAACTAACGATTCTTGACAATTTTTGTAAGTGTGTCAATGCAGGCCACGTCCACATGATCGAACCCGGCTTGTTTGAAGATGGCTGCCGTCGCCATTCTCACTATTTTATGATGCATTTCGCTAACTTCCATGTTTGATTCTTTGTATTATATGATGATTTTTAAAAAGTTTGTTTTTTATTTAAAAATATTTTTTGAAATTTACCGTCTTAGCACAGTGCGCAATATCATGTGTAAAACAGTGCGATCATACCGTGATTTTGGTTCAATTCTGGGGTGTGTAATTGTTGTAGATTTTTTCGCGTTTGAATTGGCTGGAATACAGTAGGTTTATTGGCTCCCAGGGAGAGGTAAAACTCATTAATATGTTCTAACAAGCTCATCTGACTTGATTCAACATTATTACTCTTTTTTTATTTATTTTTTTACTCACCCAATCAAAGACGTTTTTAGACTATCACCATTAGAGATTTACACCAACCCTTGAGAACAAGATGCAAATGTACTGGTTTACACAAAACTCTGCACTGTGCTAAGACGGTTAAATTTTAGGGTGCTACTAAAACACCCACTGCCCGGGCCGGGAAACAGCATTTCTAAAACACCCACACAGGCCGGGAAAATTTCTAAAACACCCACATCCGGGCACAAAAAAAATTTTTTTTTTACTAAAACACCGGCCCGGGACCGGGAAAATTTCTAAAACACCCACTGTTCCTTTAAGATCAGGGTAAAAGTATGACGTCACCCGGGGTTTTCATGACGTCATTACTAAAACACCCACACTAAATAGGCCGGGATTATTATTTTACGTTGCTAGGCCGGGTTTTTCCCGGGCAGGGTTGGAAAAAAAGTGGGGGTTTTTTTTCTAAAGCCCCGGGCCGGGGGCCGGGGTGGGTGTTTTAGTAATGTTGTTTTCGAGTTTTCCCGGCCCGGCCCGGGAAAATTACTAAAACACCCACATTTAAAAATTTTCAAAAAAAAACAAGATGTTTCAAAATGGTAACCTAATGTTTCAAAACTTTTTGTAATGTTTCAAAAAGACCAACTAACGTGTTTGTATTAACTCGCGGTCGGTAATTTTTTCTTTTCGAAAAATTAAGCCAATAATGTTTCATTTTATGGCTTTTTATCCACATTTGGTTAGAATTAGATGTTTCAATGCAGTTATCAGACATGCAGCAGCGTCTGCAGTGTTCTGTAAACAAATTTTGTGCATGTTTAATTGAATGGAACCACGAGCGCAACCATTTATGTTTAAAGTGTATTCTGAGTTTTCCCGGCCCGGCCCGGGAAAATTACTAAAACACCCACAGTTGAAATTTTTTGAAAAAAAACAGATGTTTCAAAATGTAAATCTAATGTTCCAAAACTTTTTGTAATGTTTCAAAACGACCAACTAACGTGTTTGTATTAACTCGCGGTCGGTAATTTGTTCTTTAAAAAAAATTAAGCCACTAATGTTTCATTTTATGGCTTTTTAAACACATTTTGTTAGAATTAGATGTTTCAATGCACTTATCAGACATGCAGAAGCGTCTGCAGTGTTCTTGTAAACAAATTTTCAGCATGTTAAATTAAATGGAACCACGAACGCAATCATGGATGGATGTTTCACGTGTATTTCCAGAACGTAACGTTCCCCATACTTCGTATGCTTCTAATGCTATTTTTTTCGATTATTGCCGCCAAATGGGGTTATGTAAAACAGCTTGACGCGGTTGTTATTGTTGCGTGGACTAGCAATAGATTAATGTGGGGGAAAACTTTTGTTTGCTCCAAGTTTTGTGAAAAATTATTACGTCAACTACATTTCGCTATGTCATTCTTTTTCTAACGTTTCTTTTATTTGAACAGTTAATTTATTGTACATAGTTTGGCACCCAATCGGGCTGTGTAGAACAGTTCGCTGAAGCATAAACTGCGTTTCTTCTTGCAATTGTGTTTTTAAACTGCTGAATCTTAAGAGTGTTCCAGTCCGTATGTTGTTTCTGCATGCAAAAATATTGCCTAAGGCGTATGATGATGAATCATCGCTAGCCTCAACTCCACTCGGTTGACACCATAATTTGTTACAGCATAAAGTCTGGTCAGAGTTTCTCGTTGCTCCAAATTTTTCACCGTAATCATTTTGGCGCGCATTTGAATTTCGGCACGCATTCAAATTTATTCAAGTCCGATGATCCCGAAGCTAACCTTTTTTAGTGCATGAGACAAAGTAAAGATAAAGATGACGAATTGTTGAAAGAGTGGGTGATTAACTCAGTGAGTGAGTGAGTGTTTAACTCAGTGAGTGAATGAGTGAGTAAGTGGATGGTTGAGTGGGTGGGTGAGTGAGTGGGTTGATGAGTGAGTGAGTAAATGAATCAGTGAGCGAGCGAGTGAGTGAGTGAGTGAGTGAGTGAGTGTGTGAGTGAGTGAGTGAGTGAGTGAGTGAGTGAGTGAGTGAGTGAGCGAGTGATTTTTGAAAACATTTTGTATTCTTTTCAGCTTCCTTATATGATTTACTTTGTCATGTGTCAAACATTTGTTTCGCCTTTTTTCAGTACGTATTTCTATGGGAAAGTACGTTTTTTCTTTCTGCCTGTTCAGTACGTATTTCTCGGGTTGGACAAGTTATCGTGTCATTTGTTCACTTCAATCTCGAGAAGCTTTTTACTATCACGCAAATGGATAATATATATTGCTGGACAAATATTTACGAGTTATAATATAATATAAAAAAATTAATCACATACTGTAGTAATGTTGGAAGCAATGAGTGAATATTTGGTTGTACAAATAATGAACATAACTATTTCAGTGTTTCTTGTTGCCAGAATATTTTTCAAATAAAATTTTCACCAAAAAAGAGTGAATTACGCCCGTTTATTAGTAGTTGTACCTTGTAAAATAAGGTGCTGCTGCAAATTTCTCTTAAGTTTGAACGCGCGCCGAAATTATGAAGGATTGAAAAAATATTGAAGTAACAAGAAACTATGAGAGCAATTGTTTGTATCGTAATAATGGTTAATTGCATAAAAAATTAATGACGCTAAGGAGTCCATTCCAGCATATAGATCGCCCTGCTCACAATGTAACCCGGATTCTGTTCCAAGGCGAAGTCCAGACATTCAAGCCGTGTTCGTCTCCAACAACGCTGTTCATGAAGACGCATTCCATCGTACCAGCACCACTGCTCTCCATGCGCAATTATAGACGTGAAGTGTCCCCTGGACCCGAGTGTGATCGATCGCAGATGGAAACTGAAACCTCACTCACTCTATCTCTCTCTCACTCACTCACTCACTCACTCACTCACTCACTCACTCACTCACTCACTCACTCACTCACTCACTCACTCACTCACTCACTCACTCACTCACTCACTCACTCACTCACTCACTCACTCACTCACTCACTCACTCACTCACTCACTCACTCACTCACTCACTCACTCACTCACTCACTCACTCACTCACTCACTCACTCACTCACTCACGCACGCACTCACTCACTCACTCACTCACTCACTCACTCACTCACTCACTCACTCACTCACTCACTCACTCACTCACTCACTCACTCACTCACTCATTCACTCACTCACTCATTCACTCACTCACTCACTCACTCACTCACTCACTCACGCACTCACTCACTCACTCACTCACTCACTCACTCACTCACTCACTCACTCATTCACTCACTCACTCATTCACTCACTCACTCACTCATTCACTCACTCCCTTACTCATTCACTCACTCACTCACTCACTCACTCGTTCGCTCACTCACTCACTCACTCATTGACTCATTTAAACTGAATGTTTTGTGACAAACCGTTTCCGACCGACAGTCATGGCTGTAGGTATTTTTTCTATGTTTTCGCGCTGCGTCAATCCCAGTGCCCCACCAATATTGATTGGAAGGATCCAGGGTTGATCGCGACGGAACACTGGATCTCCGACAACCACCTGCCGTTGACATCTACAGTATTTGTAGAACTGTCTGCCGCTGAGTGCCTTGGTCATATCGATAAGCTCCATTGAACCGCTATGGCTGAAGTTCAATCATCAGTAAAACTAGTGATTATGGTAGGCTTAAAATCACCTACTAAAATAATACATGTTTTGGTAGCGTGATTGGATACATGGCGTAGCGTGATTGGATAACCATAATTGGGGGAAATTGGTTTATTTGCTGCGCTATCCCTCTAACCTTCTATCATTTATGCAACCATCCGGTATTATACCCGACCCCCTTAGTAATTATGTTAATTGCATATGTATGTACTATGTATTATAATTATTCGTATATGTTATATCAACCGTTACATATCTAGCTTAATCACACAAATTCGAGCATTCCCATACAAACCTCATTTCCCCTGTTAAACGTTTTTTCACGTAATGCACATAGCAGTTCGTTTGTTGATGATGGCATAAAAGATTAGAGTTTTTAACTATTTTGATAAAACAGGAGATTTTATTCACTGGAACTTGATAAATAATACAACCAACATGTCAAATGAAGAAAAATACACCAAGCTGCTTTCATTCATTTCAATAAAAATAAATCAAGTGTACAAAAACATAAACAATGACAGAAAAAAGGTAAATGACATGGTCATAAAAATACAACAACTTTTATAATACTTATCACGAATTTTATATAGATTAACACATAAAAAATACACGTTTTGTAATGGCATTTCGGCGCTAGCCGGGTGCAGGGTGGGAAATTTTTATAGCGCAGTCAAATTATGTTAAAGTCTGGTCACAGTTTCTCGTTACTCCAAAGTTTTTACCGCAATCCTTTTGCCGCGCATTCAAATTTCGGTGCGCGTTCAAACTTATTAAAAAATTTCAGCTATTCGCACTTCATTTGTATAACATAATATTAAACATACTCAACTTATTGATTGTTCAGTATAAGGTTTTCAGAAAAATAATGAGTAACAAGATACCCTGACCAAGCTATACACACAAATTGACTTTTCCCGGACCCCTGGATCAGTAAATACGAGCTGAGCTGGTTGAAAATTTTAGACCTTAATTTTCTGATCCAGCCTTCACATGAAGGAGCCATTCAATGCACCCATTTTGTTCAAATTCATGAAGTAATTAAAAATAGTAGACGATTAAAACGTGAAATTTAGTAAAATAGAAGCGTTGAAATATCGTTTAAAAGCAATAATGATATTCTACAAATATTGATTTCTTAAATGTTAGTTTGAATTGACGCACTGAAAAAATTAGGCTGCTTTACACAAGCATATTCCGACATTCTTTAGTTCCAGAAGTGTGTGAAACACAATCGCAAGAAGAAACTCAGTTTATGATTATACAAGCTGTTTTACACAGCCCAATTTGGTGCCACACTATGTACGATAAACTTAACTATTCAATTCAAATAAGAGAAACATAAAAAATGTAAGCAAGATTTAAGTTTACGTAATTTTTTCTTTACAAAATTTGAAGCAAGTAATTTGGTTTCCATTATGTTCAAGAAATGTTTTGAAATTATTTAACCACATTAATCTATTGCTAGTCCACGCAACAATAAAAATCGCCTCAAGCTGTTTTACATAACCCCATTTGGCGGCAAAAAATAAACATGAATCGATAAAAATAGCATTAGAAGCATATGAAGTATGGGGGGACGTTACGTTCTGGAAATACACGTGAAACTTTCATGATTGCGTTCGTGGTTAAATACATATGCTGAAAATTTGTTTACAAGAACACTGCAGACGCTGCTGCATGTCTGATAAGTGCATTGAAACATCTAATTCTAACAAAATGTGTTTAAAAAGCCATAAAATGAAACATTAGTGGCTTAATTTTTTTTAAAGAACAAATTACCGACCGCGAGTTAATACAAACACGTTAGTTGGTCGTTTTGAAACGTTACAAAAAGTTTTGGAACATTAGATTTACATTTTGAAACATCTGTTTTTTTTTCAAAAAATTTCAACTGTGGGTGTTTTAGTAATTTTCCCGGGCCGGGCCGGGAAAACTCAGAATACACTTTAAACATAAATGGTTGCGCTCGTGGTTCCATTCAATTAAACATGCACAAAATTTGTTTACAGAACACTGCAGACGCTGCTGCATGTCTGATAACTGCATTGAAACATCTAATTCTAACCAAATGTGGATAAAAAGCCATAAAATGAAACATTATTGGCTTAATTTTTAAAAAAGAAAAAATTACCGACCGCGAGTTAATACAAACACGTTAGTTGGTCTTTTTGAAACATTACAAAAAGTTTTGAAACATTAGGTTTCCATTTTGAAACATCTTGTTTTTTTTTGAAAATTTTTAAATGTGGGTGTTTTAGTAATTTTCCCGGGCCGGGCCGGGAAAACTCGAAAACAACATTACTAAAACACCCACCCCGGCCCCCGGCCCGGGGCTTTAGAAAAAAAAACCCCCACTTTTTTTTCAACCCTGCCCGGGAAAAACCCGGCCTAGCAACGTAAAATAATAATCCCGGCCTAATCAGTGTGGGTGTTTTAGTAATGACGTCATGAAAACCCCGGGTGACGTCATACTTTTACCCTGATCTTAAAGGAACAGTGGGTGTTTTAGAAATTTTCCCCACACTTTTTGATCGACTGTGGGTGTTTTAGTAATTTTCCCGGCCCGGGGTGTGGGTGTTTTAGAAATTTTCCCGGCCTGTGTGGGTGTTTTAGAAATGCTGTTTCCCGGCCCGGGCAGTGGGTGTTTTAGTAGCACCCTAAATTTTAATACGGCATTAAGATAACTTATTACGAAAATAAAAATAACTACCGTAATGCATTTACGGTATTTACGGTATAAAAATGGGTTTGTGAATATGCAAATTTCCAAACCCAAATACTTTTCTATAAATTTTTCTAAACACCAAAAAAAACTAAGGCCCTGTGCACGTATAAGCTTTGGGCTTATAAATATAAGCCCAGGGCTTATAATTTACGTGTTAAAGTATATAAAATTATAAGCCCTAGGCTTATAAATTATAAGCCCTGGGCTTATAAATTTAAACTGAGGTATATACTTTAACACGTAAATTATAAGCCCTAGGCTTATAATTATAAGCCCAAAGCTTATACGTGCACAGGGCCTAAAACTGTTTAATCCAATTTCTAGGGATCCGCTTGCAACAATTCTGCTGAGTATCGGCGGTTTCGACAACGGCAGCGGCAACGGTTTCGATGCGAACAGTTCCGCTGATATAGTTCCGCATGAATGAACGTTGCGCTTTCAAGACTGCATGTGCAACTATGCTACCATGTGCGACTTCAAAAGTGCAATTTATCAACTATACCTGTGAACTTGAAGAAAACTGACCTGATCATTGTCATTAAAATGACCAGAGGCGAGTTCTTTTGTCCAGTCAGACTTGTGGAGTGGTCGACCGTAAGTAGGGAAAGATTAAGTAAACCAAGGCACCAGAGTAAATATAAGCAAACTTTTCTACAATAGGTCGATAAACCTTTACAATGACTGCCAGTACTAACGTTTGGACCTTTGCGTGCTGATTTGGTGGAGCGGTTGGTTGAGGCCTTCCTAGCAGAAAACTAGTTGATAATTGCCAGAAAAATTTCAGCTAATCGTAAACGGATGTGGGCTTTGCCACACGTGGTTGGGTTTAAGTTTCTTGTTATAATTATATTTATATATATATATTTGTATGCGTTTTATATTACTTCACTACACTCTCTACAGCCTCGATTAGCGAGGTCGCTTACCTGGTCTCATTATCACATTCATTACTTTACTTCCATGACGTATATACACCATATAATTACATATAGACCCTATGCGCTTATACGTGGCCAGGGCCATAATGTTTAAACTACGAATAAACAAATTCAAATTAAAAAACCTTTGTACAACAAATGAAAATTGCTTTTTAAAACATTGCATTCATCCGTAACAGGTCAACAAAATTGATCTAAAGCTATGGCCCTGTGCACGTATAAGCTTTAGGCTTATAATTATACGCCCAGGGCTTATAATTTACGTGGTAAAGTTTGGTAAAAAATATACCTCAGTATAAAATTACAAGTCCTCGGCTTAAAATTTTATACTGAGGTATATACTTTAACACCTAAATTATAAGTCATGGGCTCATAATTATAAGCTAAAGTTTATACGTGCACAGGGCCTATATCTAAATGAGCATAATTCTCAGTTTTCTCAAAATAACCATACCGTAAACGTACCGTAATTAAAAGTTACGGTAGAAAACATTGAGTGTAATATATTATCCAATCAACAAACATTTGTTGCGTGGCAAAATTTTTGTCAATGCCATTTCTTCAAATTCAATTGTTTTTCTTGTTAAATGAAATGAAAGTTGATTTGTAATTGAAAACATCAGTATTTCAGATTATAAAGTTCGGGTGCAGAGCTCGGTTTCATTGTCTGTGGTCGAAAATGTATCGTTTCGTCTGTGTTTGGACAGTTGTAATCGCGGTTGGTTTAGCTCACAGTCATGACTCAAAATCTCAACGGAACAGTTATTGTTACCCGTCGAATGATATTGAGAACTGTTGTTGGCTTCGGCTTAGTTCTGGCCACCGCTTCAATTAAAAAAATGTTTTCAAGCGAGATCGACGGGTCGTGCGTGGTTACTTTACTACCGTACCCTTTACCCTCTTACTTGATCAATAGCGGACGAAAAGGTTAGGGAAAGTGCGATTCCCCCCTCTTTAGCAGTTTCAAAAACTTGATTTTGTTCATCAAAGTGCAGGTATTATAAGTTGGCATGAAGAGTGCCTATTCCCCCTTTTTGACGAGATTCCCCTCTCTGTGGAGGTTTGGCTCGTCCGCCAGTGCACTCAACTCACTCACTACCCACTTACTCACTCACTCACTCACTCACTTGTATCTTGTGGAGTCATATAGTCTGTTCACTCACATTACGTGCGCGTTAGCACTGTGAAGTGCCGATATATATGTAATCCACCACCCGAGCGATTCACGTTACCGTTTTTGCACTTATGGTGTTTGTTTTAAGGTTGTCTTGGGTCAAGATGCCGACATCAAGGGTCTGACCATCACCAATGCTGAACGTGAATTAGACCTGACTACGCAACTGGTTAAAAGAGTTTTTTTTGATTCATTTTATTCTTAAACTTTCATCACATTACGTCACATGTCACTCACAAAATCACAGTTTATACATTTGAGTAGTTAGCGAAACGAGAAGGATTTACGGTAATTGACTGGGAATTCTCTTTTAAGGTCAAAGTAAAAACCACATTCGAGTTCGAAGCGTCAGAGTCGGTCAGCTCGTTTGTTTATTCAGTGGAGCCACAATTCTCGGACAAAGTAGCTTTTATCGAAGCTACGGTTGACTCGAAAACACTCAAACAACCTACCTCATCGACAGGGCCCGCTGTTGAAGGCGCCGGAAAGTTTGTCTGGTTTTAGTGCTAATATTTTCAGGTCAAACGTTTTACAATTAGCTCGTTTTCAATTACCTCCCTTTGACTCTGAAGGCACCTCTGAAATGTATGATACGTGATGGCGATAACTAAACGTATTCAAAATAAAACGTCATCAGTGAAGTAATTTTGTATTTGTGCAGTGCCGTCAACTACAAGTTCACGTTGGCTTCACCCGTCAAGGGCAGCGGCAAGATCGTGGTTGTCGTCGAAATCGCTCACGCCATCAGCCCCTTTCCCACGCACATACAACAGACCGAACAACAGTTAGTAAATAAAAACTTCGTTACTTATCTCTGTTCCTTTTTCAATTTCTGAAATTGAATAATGTTACAACAACTATTAAAGTCAAGTATTGAATTTTTCATAATTTTTTCCAATTACAGATTGGTCGAGTACAAAGGCAACGCGCACGTGTTCAGTCCGTATCCGATCAAAAGCGAGAAGACAACGGTCAAGTTGGCCAGCTCCAAACTCGAGCACTTCACCAAGGTCGTTCCATCCAAGGCTGATGGTGACACTGTCAACTATGGTGCCTATGATAACACCAAACCATACACACAGGTTACAACTCACCGTAAATTGAGACAACTTTATTTTATGGAAACGGAATGGTATATTGCAAAAGCCGTTTTATCATGTCGCTCTCTATTCTTATTCAAAATAGGTTGAGCAAGTATAAGGTGTTGTGTTTCAAGCAGTACGAATGAGCCAATGATATGATTGAGAAGTTAATCTTTCAGAGAAGATCATTTATTAATTTGCCTAGGATTGATTCAGAAAGCGATCCGCGTGCACTACGAGAACAACCAGCCTTTCCTGGTGATCACATCGATGGAGCGTTTGATCGAGGTGTCTCACTGGGGCAATGTCGCCGTCGAGGAACAGATCGTCATCGAACACCAGGTCACATAAATACTCGAATCCGCATCAAGTGGAAGAAAAGCTTTATGAAATTAGGGAATGAAACATGCGTCATCGTTCAAGTAATACTCTTGTGTTTCAGGGCGCTCAACTGAAGGGTTCGTTTTCCCGATACGACTACCAGCGCGACCATCGCGGGGTCAACCAGCCTTCTGTTGGATCGTTCAAGGTCAGCATCTTGTTGTTGCTAGTGTATCTGTTATGAATAATATAATATGTATAAAAATTTTAGAAGTGTAGAAGAAGGTCTGCTAGAAGTGTTAATATGCGAAATTGTAGACTCTGCTGCCGGCAGCGGCACGTGACGTGTACTACCGGGATGAGATTGGCAACATCAGCACATCTCACATGCGTCAACACGATGATGCCGTCGAACTCGTTGGTTGCACGTTGCACCGATTCATATTCGTTAACTCACCTATTCATATTCATTGACTCACGTCCGTCAATCTTATGATTGTGTTTATTATATATGTAATAGACGTTCGGCAATCTGAATAGTTAAAATTAGTTCCCTAACATTATTATAATAGGAAATGAATTGAAACTGTAGATTGTGCGTCCGCGTTTCCCGCTGTTTGGTGGATGGCGTACGGTGTACACCCTCGGATACAACGTGCCCAGTTACGAATACCTGTTTGTTAATGGTTGGTACCCGTTCATATTATTATAGACGTACTTTACTTATTAGGTCAAACTTTATGAGAGGCAGCATGCAATCGAGTCCAACATGTTTATCTTGCAGCATGTCAATCGAGAACATAATATGATATAAATTTTTCAGGCAACGACTATGCACTCAAGATGCGATTCCTCGATCACGTGTTCGACAACATGATTGTCGATGAGCTGACCGTCAAGGTGATCCTGCCTGAACGATCTGAGTTGGTCCACACTTCGTTATATGTATTTCTTGCGTTACTCTGAGAATCACCTACGAAACTAGTTGTTTTTTGAAAGAAATTAAGAAAGTCTATTTAATTGCTACTGTTATCTTACGTTCACTGAAATACTTTTTTGTTCCAACATAACAGACCGAAAACAGTCGGACATGTACCTCACCTACCTCTGGTCATTGTCATAATACCTCTTTATGGTATGTTCTTAAAATATATTGAGGGCATTGATTTACAGTAAACTGAAGTTGAGCACGCCGTTCAAAGTGCGTCGTTCACCTGACCAGCGCCACTTCACTTACCTGGACTACTCTGGCCGTCCCGTGCTCACCGCCCACAAATCCCTGCTCACCGAGAAACACATTCAGCCATTCGAGGTTACATACTCGCATTCGCATAGATGTACCATTGTAAAAAATAACGGATTTTACTTGAATGTTGAATAATATATATTTTTGTTTTATTTCAATCAATAAATTATGATTATACATAACCAAGTGCATGCATGTTTCAGCTGCACTACACGTACGAGCGTTCGTCCATGCTGTGTGAGCCGATCATGATTGTGGTTGCCTTCTACGTACTCTTCTTCGTCGTCATCATGTGGGTGCGTCTCGACTTCACCATTGCCAAGGTTGGGTCACTCATTGTTTGACAACAATTGATCATTTGAACTGTGCCACTTGTAATGATAATATGACTGTTCAACAACACTGTGTGTGTAGTATCTTTGTTTGTAATGATGATGCGGTATTGCAGGACGAAATCAGCGAGTCGCGTCTGCGAGTGCAGGGTATGGTGGAGAAGGTGGCGGATCAACACGTACAACGACTGCAGACTTACGACCAGTACGTCGAGGCCGGACGCATATTCTCGCAGAACAAGGTTGCATTCTCACTAATCATTACCGCACTAGCCGACGAGGGAAGAACAGTAAAGTAGAATTCCCCCCTCTTTGGCAGTTCCAAAAGTAGAATTTGTTCCTTAAGGTGTAGGCGAAATGTCCTGAAAACTGTTAATTCACCCCTCATTGACGAAATTTCCCTCCCTTTGGAGGTTTGGCTCGTCCGCCAGTGCATTGCCGGTATTAATGGGCAAGGCTTGACACTTCACCACGGTGTGTTTTCACATGCTCATGACAATTGATATCACTAGCGGACGAGAAGGGGAGGGAAAAGTGGAATTCCCCCCTCTTTGGCGGTTTCAAAAAGAAGAGTTTGTTCCCCAAGGTGTAGGTAAAACTGCCTGATTTCTGAAAATTCCCCCCTCTTTGGTAAAATTCCCCTCCCTTTGGGAAATTTACTCGTCCGCCAATGATTGATATGGAAGTTTAACATATTCTGATTTTTACAGGACACCAGTACGTACAACTCAAAGAAGAAGCGAGTGGAGACGGACCTGAAGACGGCAACTGACAGCATCGCCAACCTGCAGCAGGAGATCAAGGCAGAGAATGCTGACTGCGCTGACAAGGTACTTTTAATCACTCACTCACCGAATTTCTCGAATTACATTCTTACATTCCTGTTACATTGCATGATTTATCGATAACTAAATTCTAGCTGAACGAGTTGCAACGTTTGCACAAACAAACGATGGACCTGCTCAACAATTACACACAGGCTGCCGAGAAACTTGTCAAAGGTCGGTTATTCTCTCCCACAGCTACTAGTGTAATTTTTTACGGAATCATGAAAGTAATTTCGTCAAGTTTTCCAAATCCTAAATGTGATTAATTTAATATACGTGTTTTAATAACTATTAATTTTAGGTGGGCAAAAATCGTTGTTCGCCGAAGCCGAGAAAAAGTTCAAGCAAAACTTTGACGAAGTACGCGAGAAGATGGACACGGTTGTGTACTCGCTGTGATCTGATTAGGATATGTGATTATCTATTTTTGTTAGGCCTTTGTCTGTTTATAATTACGTTTATTGGTGAATTATAAAAATTCATTTTATCATTCACTATTATAGGGTTAAACGTATTTGCTGCCAGCCTTTTGTCGTCAATATAAGGGTTTTATTTATAATCTATAGTCTTCTTGTTATTCACCCGAACAATGGGGGAAACGTGGTGTCGTCTTCGTCGTAACATTTCCGTGTTCCTATTCACTCATAATAATCCAATTGAAATCACGTTTTCTTTCATAATCAATTTCTCGTGTTGGTTAGTATCGTTATATTTGCCGGGTTTTCTTAATTTATTTATATTTGCGTCTAGTGATTCCAACCAATTCGTGTATTGTCCGTTGTGTTTTTGTTTGTCTTTACTTTTGTAACTCCGTTTAACTGAATAAATGGTTAATTTTCGTATTGAAAGTATTCTGTCAGTTCGTAACTACTGGAACCCTGAATATGTCTATACAAATGCCTACTGACGCGATATAACAATTTTAGTTATAAGGTAATAGCGAAATCGGCGCTCGAATTAAATTGCTTAGACAACACGATTCTTACGCAAGCATTAAAATGTTGTGTTTATGTGTGTTGAGCGTTTGACACGAGTGACACGGCCGTTTGACATGTTAACAAGCCGACACATCTGGGTCACACTCAACCATCATCATCCTTAATCTCAGCACACTTTTCATTATTAGCTGGCAAACTTGTTATTTACTGCAGTTTTTCGATCAATTAGAAACACATCCGCAGACCTTAGTCATGTTGTGCTGAAAACGTCTCATTCAGTAGTAGTATTCATTTCACAAAACTGTAGTTGTAAACTGGATCTGTGTAAAATCTCATCAATCCCTCTAAACAAACAGTTCATGACATACCGATTGTTCACGGTCAATAAAAAGTTATTATTATTTCAACAGTTCCGTGTGAATAGAAGAAGATAGTCATACCAATTGCGAGTTGATCATATCTATATTATCTAAAACTGCTAACAAAATATCATTCGATTGACGAAAGTTTCTTTAGCTCGTCGTAGGTTTGAGCTTGATATTTGTTTCGTTGACTCTCAAAACATTGGCAAGTTTATATGGAGCCAAAAGATTATGTGACTTGTTATCCATATGTGTGATGCAATGTAAACTCATACTTGACTGACTTCATGTTCCCAATTCCATCACTTCCGGATGTCTCTCCTTCTGCCTTACATCGTAATTCATGCATTAAATCTGCCAAATGGCTAACTGAAATAGAAACCTTGTCCATGGTCACTTGGTAATCAAAAATCTACTGGTGATCTATAAATTGAATTATTAAAATGAATATTTGACTTATTTTAAACTCGATTTATTGTCGTTGATTCAAGTTTTCTTTTTCACACTGAAACCTGAATGCATAACAGTTTATCAATTCCACTCGCCCAAATTTATGCATCCGCAATAATCCCAATGTTGCACGAAGAATTTACGGCAATTATTTAAAAGGTGAACGCGCCGCGCCCAATGCCCAGAACTCGCCCAAAGTTTGCAGGTAAAGCGTTAATGAGTGCGACATTCATCCGACCAGAATAATATCAGACTCGCACTTGTTTCCGCGATTCTAATCATCATACCGATGGCACTAGTCTTTAAAATCACATTAAACCACTAATAATCGTGCATTTCTGAAATGGTCTTTTCTTAGTGTTCTCACTGTAGCAATTTTTGAAACTGCTCCGATAAACCATTGGTTCTTTTCTGTAGATGTTGAATTGAGCGTCGTTTATTGCGCAACTCGTTCGATTCAATTCAGATTATATTTTATGATTAATTCGTTGATTCTGCGTTCGCATGAAATCTTGACGCACACGTGCGGAAACGAATTAGAATACATACATACGTACATATGTACATGTGCGAACGCGGGATTAGAGAAAGAAACGTGCACATTTAAGTCATGCAAATAAATGAAACGTGTTCGAATCATTTTTTATCTTTCCCCCAACAACATCTCATCATCATTCATTTCAGGGATCGCGTTTGTAAGGTAATAATCCCATGTGGCGTTTATGTATATTTTATATGTGGTAATTTCCATCTTCTGAAAATAATGGTATGGGCTTATTTACATACAGTAGTTTGTTCATACGTTGTCCACAACAGGTTATTTATCTTGCTGTGTAATAAGAATTTGAACTATACACTTTTACTTTTCTCATAACTGACTAAAAAGGTATGATGACTTGTGAAAGGTTTACGCCATTTCAATGAACCCAAGAGAAAACACCCGCGTAGTTGTTCTTTTAATGAGTTATTCAGTATATTCATTGCACAAAATAACCCCGTATAGTTTCGGCACAAACTAGTATTTTAACCTACAAAAACAATACGGTCTACTTCATGCTCATACTACATAGAATACTATCATGAGGTGTTTTATTAAACCGCTGTTTGCATTTGTGTTAATTAGTGTATGTATTTTTGTTGAACATCAGCAACTGTTTTATACTAATCTAAAAAACCCTTTCAATTAAGTTTGAAGTGCTCAATGTCATTATCACAACGTAATCTCAATCTCAAATAGACACTTTCAGGATCGTGAATTAATTTCAATAAATTATTTGAGCTTTTTAAAATTCACTTTTTACCATACGTTTTTTCTTTCCTTAAAGTGGTCATTAGTGATATCTGTCAGCCGGTCTACCACAAATTGATCGATTCACGTGTCGTGCTCATGTGGGCATGATTCCTCTACCAAGTTTATCCCCCCCCCCACCCCCAGTGACTGCCCAGATGATTCCGTACCCCTCTGAACGCCGTCATGATTCCGAGCCGCTCGAATGCAGGTCGCATTTTGAGATGTGGCGTGTGTGTGATGCGTGTCGCGTGACGCAACCAACCAATCAAATCCAGCCAACACCATCATTACCACTCAAATCAGTGAAATTCCTCCTTCAAATTAAATTTTTTATAGTGAAATTTGCTTGTATTGAAGTTTTATCCATAAGTGTTTGTTTGTTGAGGAATTGTTCTTGGTTAGGTGTGTTTTGCCACCCGCCACAGGACGCAGCAGCATTATCGAGTCCCGTATCACTAGTAGGTCTCTTGTTCCACTCAAGGTCACATATATTTATACTCGTCAACTGCCACAACGGCCTGCTAAAAACTGACACCCGCAAAGTTCCACCCCGTGTCCCGTCGCCTGTTCTCGATTTGTAGTAGCGGATCACACCAATTCAATTACTAGTAAATTGTGATTGGTTTGCACAAGTACCGTCTATTTCACAAGAACTTAAGGAGTTTCAGAGCTGAATCTATCAACCATGGACCATCTCAACTGTCTCCCCTACCCCATCGGAACAGGTGTATGCAAGTTTGATATCTGGGTTTGATGGGTATCAGTAACATGACATGCGTATGTATGTCACACGTGTTTCAGTATTATGACATGTGCAAGTATGTCACACGTGTTCCCAGGGAGTTCGGGACACGCGAGTTCTACCACACAATTAAATATGGCGAATCGAAATTATTCAATCGACCGTGAACATAAATATATCGGATAATTACGCAATATTTCTTAAAGTATCAATGGTTCTGGTTGCAACGATGTGGTTGCGCACTTTTCGCCATGTAAATCACACTTGTTCAGACAGTATTAAAGTATTAGGCGAATGTGCATACACGATATTTCACGATGGTAATCACCTTTTTAGTGGTTATTGTTATACTAGACGACTGTCAAGATCCCGTCGAATGGGTCGGATCGCACGACCATTCGCACCATAGTTAAGTCATAAAAAGTAGTTGGTAATTATTTCAAGAATCACAAGTTCAATGTACATCATACATATACGTTTTTATGTTACATAATCAGGTCATAAGGTAATCTGGTATCAGTTTCATATTGGTAGAATACAGTCGATCACTCGGCCAAAGATATTGATTAGACGATATTGTGTGAACCAAATAACGTTGCAGACGATTGCTTGATTTACGTAAATACGTTTTGATTTACCACCAGTTTCAGCTGTTGTATGCATTTTACACATGTTTATTGCACAGGATACCAGTTTCTTATTAAGTTATGGTTGTTGTTTCAGATCTAAATGCAAGATGCGGGTATCATCGTTCACCGTGCACAGAAGCAAGTACACAATTGCAGTGCACACCTTCTGTACATGTGTCATCACACTCGCATATTCAACGTCGTCAATATTGGCTCAAAACTCAGGTTGGTTCAACAATTTCAATAACCAAGAATTTATTTTTTGCCCTTTATTTTCGAATATCATCTATTTTCGATCACCATTTTTTTTCAACGAATGCTCAACTTTGTATCTGCTATACTGTTCAGGTATGCATGTTTTCAGATGAAGATTCTCCCTGCTCGTCCACATTTATCCTGACGAGTTCGGGCATCCAAGTATCGAATGTACTGGAACGTAACGGAGCGTTTACATCGATCAATCAGTGTATTAGTGCATGCTCACAACAAGCAGATCAATGCAACGGTTACACAAACATTTTTTATATGTACACTTCGTTTTTTTGATTGAAAATCATTTTTAGGATATTTCTTTGTAAGACCTCTCTCTCACACCAACATGTATGCCATTGAATGCCTGTTTGCATGGAATAATGCCATTCCCATAACATTCATGTGGGCTGAAGTTGGGTGATAGGTTACAATACAACTACATAGGTAGCATGTAGAGTTGGTTACAAATATTAATTTAATAAAAGCTTATAAACCGGTTAACTTGTGGTATTTAGCTGTGAGTCTGGACGAGTCGGGTGAGTGCACGTTGTGGGCAGACTTCGAGCTGGACGATGTACCTGACAACTCGATACGTGAGGAGGGTACTGTCATGTACTACGCTTATACACTCTGCGTCAGTTATGGTTGGTCATGTTCAGCCATATCTGTTATGTACATGTAGGTTATCAACTATTAATTTAAACATTAATAGGTATTAATTATTTATTCCGTTCCTTGAAGACAGTTCTTGTATCATAAAGACTGCAGATTTGATTACGCTATCACCATCACGACAAGGAAGAAACAACGTGTCATTTATCTTTACAGTATTGTTTATAGGGGCATATTAACTAATGGTGAACAAGTTATTTGACTATTGATAGAGCTCTATCATTAAAACATGAAAATTTACACTTCAATTGACAATCCATTTCGTGCACAGAAATATCTTAATCGCACGTATTCGCGTTATCAATTCTGCAATGTTTACACGTCTCATACACAGATTTTTGTTTTGTCAGCATTTATCCTCTTTTGATTATGGCTGTATTTGCAGACTATACCAATTGTGGGGACGCATCGTGGACATATCAGAGGTATGCGGGCCTCGGGCTACACCATTCACAGAGGGATGCACTCACAATGCAGATCGTCGGCATGCAGACACTCGAAGCATGTCTCGCTCTGGTTGCTTACAATAACTATACTTACCAGCGATGGGTAAAATGTGAAGGCTTCACTGAATCTTCAAAGGCTGAAGATTCATCTTTGAAGGCTTCTTGAAGATTCATTCAAAATGAAGGCTTCATTGAAGATTCGGTGAAGATTGACTTAGAATGAAGGCTTCACACATTTCCGTAATACATCCAAATTCCAGCAGCTTTTCCAGAATATCCATGCAGGACAGATCCATGCAAATTAACAAACATATATGGGACTGACTACAGCAGACCCATGTTATGTATTATACATTCTCGACATTGAAACAAAATCACGGATTTGATAAACTTCATTGAAAGATCAGACAACGAGAAAAAATTCACCGGGGTAAAATCAATAGAGCAAAATCAAGCAGTACATACCGGGTTTATGGAAGTTATATATCAGAGTAAGTAAAAATAAAAAATAAACTAGTCAAATAAACTAAATAAAAGACGTGTTGTAGTTACATGATAAGTCACACACGAAAATATCTGACTGCAAGAGGTAAACCAGCAACATCACAGGTAGACAGGAGTACCTGTGGTGCAGTTGGTAGCACGTATATGTACAAAACAGAAAGTCGTAGACTCGAATCTCAACAGGAACTTGAAATTTTTGACTTTTTTGGCTCAGTTGATATTCAACTTTAAACACATGAACGGAAATACCAGTCTTCCAGATCGAGCATCGTTGCACCGTACGACTCAATGAGATCAAGGTTTCCGTGGTAAAGGACTTCTTGCTCCAGATTGGTAGCATTGAGTCGGTGTTTCTGTTGACCCAGAACGACTCGGCACACACTGAAGAGTCGTTCGGTGGCCGCTGAACTTGACGGTACTGCTAGCAGGTCGGCAGCCAATCGCGATAATGACGGGAGCTCCTGTAAAGATTACGTTTTTATAAACTTATAAACGTTTGTTAACTGTTATAGGCTGGATAACGTTCTAGTAGAATTTTTTGGTAGGAATTTTTCAAATACCCATTTATGCCCGTTCACCCATACACATAGCTCTTAGAATACAAGTTTTAGGCAAGAATAATATTCTGATTTTGGGACACACACCGGTTTGGGTTACAGAATATGATAGGCTAACATAATTAACCTAAATTGGACATGTGGCACCAGTTTAGATACCAGGGCCACCTCCATTTATGACTTATCACCCAACTCATGTACCATAAGCAACGGCTATTAAAATACAAGTTTTAAGCATGAAGAATATTCTGATTTTGGGACACACACCGGTTTGGGTTACAGAATATGATAGGCTAACATAATTAACCTACATTGGACATGTGGTACCAGTTTAGATACCAGGGCCACCTCCATTTATGACTTATCACCCAAATTATGTACCATGAGCAACGGCTATTAAAATACAACTTTTAAGCATGAAGAATATTCTGATTTTGGGACACACACCGGTTTGGGTTACAGAATATGATAGGCTAACATAATTAACCTAAATTGGACATGTGGTACCAGTTTAGATACCAGGGCCACCTCCATTTATGACTTATCACCCAATTTATGTACCATGAGCAACGGCTATTAAAATACAAGTTTTAAGCATGAAGAATATTCTGATTTTGGGACACACACCGGTTTGGGTTACAGAATATGATAGGCTAACATAATTAACCTACATTGGACATGTGGCACCAGTTTAGATACCAGGGCCACCTCCATTTATGACTTATCACCCAAATTATGTACCATGAGCAACGGCTATTAAAATACAAGTTTTAAGCATGAAGAATATTCTGATTTTGGGACACACACCGGTTTGGGTTACAGAATATGATAGGCTAACATAATTAACCTAAATTGGACATGTGGTACCAGTTTAGATACCAGGGCCACCTCCATTTATGACTTATCACCCAAATTATGTACCATGAGCAACGGCTATTAAAATACAAGTTTTAAGCATGAAGAATATTCTTATTTTGGGACACACACCGG
>OZ038444.1:14811959-14821959 GCA_964036265.1 Daptonema setosum | reverse complement strand
GACAGACTTGGATGACTGCGTTGACTGTTCGTGAATAGAACGCGTACAAATAAATTGTATTGTAAAAAAATTAATTTGTGTTTTAACACAGTCTCAAAAGACACCAAGATTGCAGTATATCAAGGGACGGCCGCTAGGCCGTTCCCTTAATATGGTTCGATTAAGATAAGCTTTTTTGCGTGTATCTCGATCTAGCCTCATTGTATCAACTTCTAGTCTGTTTCATTGGTTTTTTCGTGAGATTTTACATCTTCCTGTGTATTTTTAACCTGATAGGGATAAATTTTCAATTTTGAGGTCTGAAAATGATGAAAGTGCGATTTTCCGTTTTTTTCCTCCACCCAAAACGCTGTCAGCAAGTTGGGCTGAACGGATAAAGCTGAAAATTGGTACATAGGTCAAACTCACGCCAAGGACACGATTTCCTGAGTGTCCCGCAGATCGGATGAGGCTTTTCACAATTTTTTTGGGATTTTATGAAAAAAATGTCAAAAATCGCAGGCAAAATGGAGAAAGAATCGTTGTATGAGCGATAGCATAGTCCGATCAAACTGAAATTTCAACCGAATGTGTACCACACATGTCGAAATATTTTCCGCTCTTCAGTTTATCATTATACTCAAAAACACAAAAAGCGCATAGGGTCATGTGAGGAAAAAAATTTACAAGAAATTTCACAAATGCTAAAATACTCAATTTAAGGTAATTGAATCGTTATAAAAAACAGCCTATCATATGCGGAATTAAATTTCAATATGACCTCTATCCGACACATTTTCCGATAAAACCATCGTACTTTGACAAAAACTTGACGAAACTGATGTAGAAAGTTTCAACGTTTTTAACAATTTTTGCTCTTTCGAAAATCAGATTATCTCAAGTTTTGAAGCCTTGAGATCCTTCATAGTTTTTGAGTGTTTAGAATGACTGAAGGTGTATCGAACACTAAAAAGTTGATTCTCTGCGTATTTTCAAAAAATATTTATGAACCGCCAAAGACCGGTGAAAACTCAAGTTCACTTATTCACGTTGTTTCAGCACATTGGATTCCAAATTTTTCTTTATACAGAAACAGGAAAAACTTCATTTTAACAGAAGGTCTAGAGGGACTACAGTTCTAATAAACTATATTTTTAAAACTTGATCAGTACCTATAAATAAATTTTTATGATCCGACAAAATGTACAGAAATGAAGAAAACCGGATCAAAATTTTTTTCCTGATTAATTTTTCTTCTTCGTTTCTAGACGTATAACAATATCATAAAAACACCTCAAAACCTCATTATAAGTGGTCTGAAAGTAAGGAAAAAATTCAAGAGTCACATGGTACATAGCGTCCGTAAGTTTAGCTCGGCGCTAACCTAATAATAGTCAAGTTTTGAAGCTATTTTCACACTAGATATAATGATAAATTTATGATTCGAAACTAGGTTTAATGTAGCAAATCTACTTATTAAATATTTTTCGTCGAGGTAGTCAAGTGAATAGTGGGTTTGCATGTTAAACGGGTGGTGCTGGGTTCAATACCCCTGAAAATCAAAAACAACGAAAGTGTAAATTTGTTTTATTTTTGATATTATATACTTCTCTTGAACTTCAACTGTCTATTTTAGATATAACAAGGCAGCTTTTGAATTACTTTATTACTAAGTCAGGGACTTTTTTCATCAATTATGTAAGTAATGACTCCTTTTACAAGGAAAAAATTAGAAAAAAGGAGGCTCGCAAACGATCACTGTTCACAAATATTATTGTAATTCAATATTCAAAAATCTAAAGTTCATGAATCTTTAGAAAAAAATTCAACTCATTAAGCATTCTTGTTACATTAACACAATTATTGTATTTAGTCTACATACTGTACATGTGATTTGTTCACACATAAAAAAGTTACAGACAAGCAACTAAAAATGCCCTGAAGGCATGGGTAGTAACGAATATGGTTCGATCCTGTCTAGTCCAATCGTGAAAAAGTATGAGACAAGAAATTGTATTCTCATATTTTAAATAGTCTGATCGTGAAAAAGCAGGAAACAAGATTTGCGATCAATCACGAAAAAAAGTTGGTACTTCATTAAGTCAAGAATCAAACCAAATTACACGAAACATATTTGGGACTTTTCGGTGAAAACCAAATCCCTTTTATTTCGTCTAGCTCGTTGTGAGCATGGGTCATTTTATTTCGGTTTGTGTGACAAGTTTCATTTTCATCCAATAATAATGAGATTTTTTAATAAGATACTTATGTTTTAAAATGAATACCAGTATTTTGAGTAAGGATAAATCTTACCACAACAATCGTGAAAAGTCCCATTTATGTTTTGTGTAATTTCGTTTGATTCTTGACTCAATGAAGTACCAACTTTTTTTCGTGATTGATCGCAAATCTTGTTTCCTGCTTTTTCACGATCAGACTATTTAAAATATGAGAAAAAAATTTCTTGTCTCATACTTTTTCCACGATTGGACTAGACAGGATCGAACCATATTCGTTACTACCCATGCCTTCAGGGCATTTTTAGTTGCTTGTAATTTTAATATTTGAGGTCTACATTTGTTAAATTGCTTTTATGATAAACGATCCAACAGCAGTTTGTGTGCTTTTTGATGTTTTTGATTAGGATTGAACTTACTTACAATAATGTTTTGAGCGTATCGAAGTTTTCGACATAATACATTTTTATATTTAATAATGCTTAATAAATTTATGTATGGACGTACAATAATGTTCAGTCGAGCTATCGTGTCTGCGTGACTCGATGGTGGTAACGGGTCGTAGCACACGACTTATGGATGCGACACTTGCACCCAGACAGGCTGCACCATCCAATACTTGTGCCATGCCTGTGGATCTGACTTACGAGTTTGAGGCACGACTGCCATACAATCAGTGCGGCACAATCAAAAAGGTTTGACCTACGATTCACAAAAACATTGTGTCTCTTCCAGGGGTGAATCATACATGTAGCTGCTATAATATCCTTATTAATTTTAGACTAAGATATTTTATTTATTTTCAAGTCTGGTCAATTGAAGATTCATGGCATAATCATGATTATCATGAGAATTAAATACATCTTTCAATATTAATTTGTCAGTTATCTGAGGGTGAGGAGTATTTGGTGCGTAACCAGACAAAATCTAGTATTCTGCATCAGAATCATCTTCTTTTACAGATGAGCAAAGATATGGCATCATTCAGCAACGTGTTACTGCTCAAAGACGGCAGTACTGAACTGATCACAATACGGGATAAAATGGTAAACGTACTTTGCAAGATCAATGTATTGCTGGACACACAACTGACATACGGATTCGAAGTAACTGGCAATGGAACCGAATATAGTATCAGGTGAGTGAGTGCGGTGAGTGAGTGCGGTGAGTGAGTGCGATGAGTGAGTGAGTTCGTTGAGTGAGTGAGTGCGGTGAGTGCGGTGAGTGAGTGAGTGAGTGAGTGAATGAGTGAGTGAGTGAGTGAGTGAGTGAGTGAGTGAGTGAGTGAGTGAGTGAGTGAGTGAGTGAGTGAGTGAGTGAGTGAGTGAGTGAGTGAGTGAGTGAGTGAGTGAGTGAGTGAGTGAGTGAGTGAGTGAGTGAGTGAGTGAGTGAGTGAGTGAGTGAGTGAGTGAGTGAGTGAGTGAGTGAGTAAGTGATTGAGTGAGTGAGTGAGTACGTGAGTGAGTGAGTGAGTGAATGAGTGAGTGAGTGAGTGAGCGAATGAGTGAAATTATGTGCAGCCAATGATCAAATGAAGGACATGTATTTGCAGCTACATAATGAACTTGAAACGAGTGGCCCCGTGTCGCAGTGTATGCAATCGAACGTCAACTGTGTGGTCACGATACTACTGAGTGGTCTGCAGATCGTGTTGATGGCATTGTGTGCCGTGTTAATGTACCTGTTCATACAGTACTACAGACGTCAGCGAGCCCTTCGATTCACATCTCAGCAACAACAACAACATCAACAACAACAGCAACAGAGGTATTTGAATGCAATGGCTCATGGACTTGACGGGACGATGACGTTGCCGCCTCCACCTGACTATGATGAGGTCACCAAGAGACCGCTACCACAAACAGTCAATGAACAAACGCACAACTGAACCTCAATCGACTGTCTTAGTGTAGTGAAAAGTCGACAAAACCGTTAGAAAATCGCAGCTTTAATTCGGTAAAATTGGTTTCATATCTCCCGTAATATGTGAGTCACATATTCTTTTAAGAGACAACTAATTTTACTGTTTTGGCTTGTGCGAAGAATGATAATATATTCAACTAGGATTCAGGAAAAACAAAAACGGTTTGAAAAAGAGAAGGATTTAATTTTCATTTTAATGAGACTTGCGATGACTGAAGCTCTAGTTGATCAGCGACAGTTGAAACCGAAGATGAAAACGGTTTTATGATCGGTCTCTTCTTGCTGACAACTGAGTGTAAAAATACTGAACCAAAGTTTCGCCTTGTTATTGTATACAGCTTACAGTATTGAACAATTGTGTAATCAACTGTTTCAATAGACCATTAATTATATTGAATCCACGTTCTGCATTACTCATTACGTGCTTTATTTATGTACAGACTTCTACGCAAAGCATGGTACATACGTTTTGTATGTATCCTTTAATGGTATGTTTCATCAACTTGACCAAAGCATGTCTCTCATTGTATTCGTTCCATATTAATTAGCAATATGTGTATACTCAATATTCCAGTTGTGCATTCCATCACGTGTTAAGGCATATGTCAATAAAAAAGTGATTTGTCTCCGACACCTTTCGTTAGCTGTTCCAAATATTTAGGTTTGAAAAATTTAGAAGATTTTATTTTTATGTGCAATTGTTTCTTCTAAATAATGGACAGACATTTCGATCATAAATTAAATTCTCAGTGTGTCGTTAGTTGAATCGCTCTTTCCTTTTTTATATACCGACTGTGCTCAAAATGTGTTTGATACTCATGTACCCAGGGCTTACGTTGTTTACTGTGGCAATGCCTGGCTTTGATCATAACCAAAAACTGTATATCCATTCCACGTGTTGCCTTAAAACATGCAGCAAGCTTTAACATATTATGTTATTATTTTTTGTTTATTAACTGTACATTCACGATGAAGCAAGTAAAAAATGTGCCAATGGCATATCGATTTTTGGAAGCAATTTTTATTATATCTATTTCAGTTTATTATATGTAAATCAAAAATGACGAACACGGTTTATTAACCTGAAGTGAAAATAGGCAAACCGATTTTCATGCTTTTGACTGCCCATTTATTACTTTTGGGCATCCATGCAGGAAAGGTGGATATAAAAACATACATTGGATGGGGACCTGCTTTTATGGAGTACAAAGCACGGAGGTGTTGCCCATTTGGTTGTGGCCCCCAATGGTGGATAAAATAGACCAGATAAGAGTTGTAAATTAATGTTAGGTTCAAATGCTTCCAATAAAATCTAACTTTGTTGCTAACTATTTAGAGCTGATTGATTACATTCCTATCCTAATTTACTAGATCGTGCGGTTGACAATGTCAAATTAATTAATTCAACAAAATAAACAGTACAAAGTAATAAAATAAGTAATGTAGTGTTCTCATGGGAACATTGAGTCCGACTAGTTTTTATTGGTTGTGTATATAAAGAAGGTGTTGTGTCAATTTGATTCTGGCTTAAAGGGTTGTCTATGTCGACAGACACGCACGTAATCACATTACCATACACATCAGTGGCCTAACTACTGGCCGGCCCAATGCTATTCCAAACGTGTTGTATCTCGATTCCAGGTACTTTCACAGAAACTACATACAATGCAACTTTTCTGTTATTAATAGAACTGGGATGAAAAACATGTCAACAGTAAAAAAGATGGTTTTGTTGGCCACAAATATTGTTATAATAATCACATGCTCAAGTTTAGTTTGAGTGATACGTGGTCAAGATGAAGAGGAGCTCTGTGTGGGAGCAATTTTACTGGATAAAGTTTCTCATTGTATAATATAACTTTACTAATATCCGTTGTTGCGTAATAGTTTGTTGGTTAGGAAAAGGACAATGATGGTGTGAGCAAGAGCAGCATTCACTGTTGTTTCCCTCAACTAAACTGATGCATACCAAAACAAACTATTCTAACGCATTGTCCGCTATATGCCAGTACCTAATGCATGACCTGAACCACATTCATGTGCACCTATGTATGTTATGGTCCAATATTCGCCAAAACTTGGAAACTCCAACTAATGGGAAGTATTACTTACCGATATTTTTTCTTATTCTTAAACGTGAAAGAATTTTTTTAATTCGCTGCGGCTTCCTACTATTTACAGTAATATTATTGCTCTGTTTTCATCCGCGGATTGTTCATAAAGGAATATACCAACTGAATGAGTGCTTTGGGCTGCGTCAGTCACTGAAACTGAAAAACATGTGCTTAATTTTTTTTAAATTTCCCTTACTTTTCTGGACTGGTTCACTTTGTTAACGGTATCAATAAAGTGAGAACATTTATCTAACTAAAAGCTACTATTTAAGCCTACTCTATATTCTATCCTACATTATATAAGCCTTATTTTACTGCCTACATAAAACATACATATTTATTTATGTAATAAATATAATCCTGTATATCCTATTTCAGACATAAAAAACCACACTCAATGATAACGGTTTGACATTAAAACGTGTAATATTTCATTAGTTATTTAATTTGCAATATTATTTAAAATATTTCATTTGTTTCATCAATTCTTATGATGATGGAAGATGACAAACTTGCATTATGAATATCTGCTGGTTAGCCACGTTGTTTGTAATGGTCACTCAACTGCCTGATCAAGGCATTGCCAGAAGTCGCAAAATGAGTCGTGACCGCACCTACGCTACGAGCTCAAGCTCTAACAGGCAAGTTAGATTCAGTTAATCAGTGATAAATCATTCAGTCAGTTGGTCAATAACTCAGTCAGATTGTGGATCAGCTTCTAGTGAAGGAAATATGGTTTCAGTGAACGTGGCACTACGAGTGTACAAAGTGAATACGGCGGTCACTATATAGTCAAAAGTACATCCACTGGCTCGTTCAGCAAAGGCACGGCTAAAGTCAGTGAATTCGGCATCAACACATACGGTAGCTCGCCCAGTCAAATAAGGTATCGGTAACATAATATTAGGTTTTTACTATGGATAAAATGATAATCTGATAATATATGGAGCATATTTACAGATTTCAAAGTTTTGTGGGCAGTCCATTCACGAGTCGCGGTCGCGTTCTACACAACCCGACACGACTTGTGTTCTTCTTCAGTCATCGACACTCCAATTACGGGCAGAGAAGGTTTTTTGGGGTTAGCAAACAAAATCAATTCGACCGTATCCAGTCAAAATTAATGTGGAACTTTATTACGGGTCTTTGTTGCATTAAACGTCCACCCTCAATAACTCCATCTCACCGTTTAACATAAAGAATGCTTACAACCCATATGACGAATGCAGTAAAAGTCTGTTACATAAAAAACTATTGCTTTACCTTTCGCAGCCGGACATGTGCACGGCCAAAATAGACATGTCCGAAGTTGAAGTACTTGAGTTTGGCGAGTCCAATTTGACCAACGACACCGTGCCAGAAAAGCTGCAGATTCCATTCATACGACCGCCGAATTACGTATATTGGGAGTTGGTTACAGACAGACAGACAGACAGACAGACGGACAGACAGACAGACAGACAGACAGACAGACAGACAGACAGACAGACAGACAGACAGACAGACAGACAGACAGACAGACAGACAGACAGACAGACAGACAGACAGACAGACAGACAGACAGACAGACAGACAGACAGACAGACAGACAGACAGACAGACAGACAGACAGACAGACAGACAGACAGACAGACAGACAGACAGACAGACAGACAGACAGACAGACAGACAGATAGACAGACAGACAGACAGACAGACAGACAGACAGACAGTCAAAACAGTATTTTTAGCTGTGAAAACGGACAGTTCTGCGACGAAGCCTACTACGGGTGCCAACGTGACTGGTTCGACTGGATCGAGTGGGACTGGCTCTACCTTTATTACATTGCCATTGGAGGGTTGGTTGATTGATTGATTGGTTGATTGATTGATTAATTGATTGATTGATTGATTGAAGTATAGTTTTATATATAAACTTGAATGGGTATGATATAATGGCGTGATGTGTGTGATCATTTAACTTGATTGAGCGATTGATTGGTTGATTGACTGTTTGATTGTCTGATTGATTCATTGAGTGATTCATTGATTGATTAGTTGATTGATTGAGTGATTGATTTGCAGTATATTCCTGCTGAAGTGTTGTGCATTCTGTGGTGACTCGTCTATGGACAAAAGCCGGGAAGACATGTCCGTGTCAACCATCACTTCATGATCTGTGCATTACTTATACTCGTTCGTGTCCATAACATATTTTTGTGTGATGAAGTCAATTGCAATAAAATATATTTTTGAACAAACCTGATTAGCAGACAATAAAAAAGTTTGTTTACAGTTGATAATAATAAGTTGACAAATAAGTGACGTTGAGAACCATAGAGAATGTTCCTTAGACAGTCTGATAAAAGGGACGCTGTGACCGGCATAAAATGATAAGGCGTTGACTCTGAATGAGGTACATACATACATACAGTATGACACAATACTGCATGATTAACCGATTAAACCAGATATCGTAAGCAATTATATATTAAGAATATTAAGATATTCCATGATTTGATTTTTTACGCAGTTTTCTGACGCAAAACAAACCAAATTTTCATATTTGTCCGTCCCTACCCAGTCCCAACCACAATATGTACCTGTGTAAACATTTTCCGCAGTATCCAAATCCGATTGTCACTGTCAACTTGATAAATTAGCCGCTCGACAGCTGTGTCAATAAACTACAAAATACAACAAAGAATATTGCGAAACGAAACGTCATTTAAATGTGACTGAAATGAGCTGTGAACGTTTTGAGATACATTGTTTGTAACCAAAAAATATTAGGTGGTGGCATGAAAAATGTAGGTATGTAGGAGCATCGTTTGAGCCTGAATCAACAACAGCTATGTATGTAGATTGTATAGCCACTCAAGTGATAGTTGTCAGCCTATTTATCGAATACGATTTTCTGCTCACTTTATCGTTCAGTTCTGTTAGTTAGTATGCAATAAAGTACCCTCTAAGTAACTAATAAGCTTTCACATGCCGTCCGATTGTTTATTTCCTGCAACTAGAGCAATAAAAATCTAATTTTAACCACGAAACTGTCACCAACCCAACCAAAGTCACGATAACTCAATAGTTTATCATGATAACTAGGCTGAACAATGAATGTGACGACAATAGTCGAGTCATTAGCACCGGTGTTTCTGACTCTGATGCATTCACCAGACGTCAAATGGCAGGCAATCGTGCTCACTGGGGGATGGTGTTTCTACAATCAGGTTATGGACGGTAAGATGTTACGAATTAAATGCCCTAAATAAATTTAATTTTTTTTCGAAACTATCTGATATTAGCAATATAACAATAAATTATATGTGTCATGATCATTTCATAAACTCATAATATATGTGTACTCCTCATGATTTTTCATGAAATTGTTGCACTATATTTATTTGTTCATTTTATTATGCATTACTCATTACCATGAACTTTATACCGTAATCGTCTGTTTATCTTCGAATACATGGATGTTAATTCAATAAAACTTTTCGCAGGTGTACGATCCAACCCGGCCTGAAGTGGCTCGTCTCACGTATGATTCCGGCCTGAAACCACATTATGCACCTACCGCAACTAAAGTTAATCGTAGATCAAGTTTATTTGCGCCCTTTTCTAACCATAATTAGAAACTTTAACAGTCCATCTGTTTGCACCAGCTTTAACTTGATCCTAATAGGTTACCTATTTATTAGGTTATGGTTTAACTGCACAGCATCAAGCAAATGAATTGACCTAACGCGTATTGTCAGCTCT
>OZ038444.1:14776959-14801959 GCA_964036265.1 Daptonema setosum | reverse complement strand
TTTTGCACATTGATCTCAAACACACGTTTGCTTACAGGGTGGCCTATAAATCATGTTGCGTTTTTTTTACAAAATCCAGTTTCTTCAAGAACTTGTTTTCTCAAATAAAGTTTATAAAACGATCAACTCGACGTGAAACACCGAGAATTTTAAATAGTTTATTATTCAATCAGAAATCAACAAAAAATTCAACTGTTCGAAAAATAAAAAAGTAACTGCTGGTTATCTTTAGTTGATATTACACTAAATGTTTCGTTTTGAATCAAAATATCAGCGTTTTTATGCTGTAAATTACTCTTCACCTCATATTTGTTCCTTCAAAAAGGTATTTCCCAGCCCAGCTTTACAATATTTTATACAGGGTGTCCCATCCTTAACCGCCGATGTTGACGGCTTCGTGTTTAGGTTGTCTATATAACTGAAATTTCATTTTCAAAGAGAATATAATTCTTTGACAATTTTTTTGAAACCTACCAGAAATTAATTAATCGGACGCCTGTAGCTAATTTTACAAGCACTCGAAAAAAAACTATTTTTGACTAGTTTTTCTTCTTTTAAATTTTTTGTCAAGAAATTTGATTAAAAGGCATTTGAAGAGCAGAGCACTAGAGGAAATAGCACAACCCAGAATGGAACAGAAAAAAAAACAAATTTAGATGCTCAATTTTCGACTCGGGTACCACCTTCATCCTGACATACATAACCTGAGTCCATGGGAATGGCAACCATCTCGTCAAGGATACAGAGACGTGACTGGCCCGCATGTATTCCCGAAACTCCTCGAATATATTCTAGGTGCTCCTTCAAATCACCCTAGAGCCAGGAGTCCAGAGAGATCAGGTCTGGCGACATGTTAAGCGACAGAAGTTGTTCTCTTCTGCCGATCCACGAGCCAGGAAAGGTCTCATTGAGCCAATTTCAGGTGAAGCTGGCATAACGAACCATCCTGGCTTTCTTGCAAAAGTGGCTGTTGCCTCATCGAACGCAGGTATAATAACTAGGGAAGGTGACTTGTTGTTCCAAGTACGGTGCTATGGCTCATCGATGCAGCTAGCACGGGATCATCACATCGAAACCTTTTCTGGTTCCTAAATCGGCAGAGAAGAGTAACTTTCGTGGCCTGCTAAGTTGCCAGACGTAACCCCTCTGGATATCTGGCTTTAGGTGATTTGGAACCCCTCTGGAAGGAGCGTGTATATCCGTAATAGCGTAATAGCCGTGGAAGCTGTGCCTCGTCACTGAGAACGATGTCAGGATGAAGGAGGGGCCCGAGTCAAAAATTAAGCTTCTCAATTTGTTTTTTGGTGTTCCATCCTGGGTTGTGCTATTCCCTGTGATGCTCTGCTCTTAGAGTGCCTTTTTATCAAATTTCTTGACAAAGAGAGTTACAGAAGGAAAACACTAGTCCAAATAATGGACCTTTTTCGATTGCTTGTAATATTAGCTACAGACGTCCAACAAACTTCTGGTAGGTGTCAAACAAAGTGCCAAATACTTCTCTGTTCGAAAATGACATTTCAGTTATATAGACCCAGTACAACTCAAACACGGAGCCGTCAACATCGGCGGTTAAGGATGGGACACCCTGTCATCAAAAGTGATTCAACCATTAATGCAGTTCATAAGGCGATTTCCTGCAATCGTGTTTTTTTTTATTTTGTTGTAATAGCAAAGTGTTGTTGAGAGCGGAGTATCAATTGCTCGACCAGTGCGTGGGTTTGTTTTAGTCTACTAGTTTATGATTGATTTACTAGACTAATTTTGTTGTTTGACGTCAAACACTCTGTTCAAGTATGGAAAAGAATTCGGTTGCTTTTGTGAGATGTGCGGGTAGGAAGACTGTGTTGAAACTAAATACATCACTGTAATATGTAGAAAGATTGTTAAAACGGAATACATTACTTTAATATGTAAAAATATTGTTAAAACTAATTACATTACTTCAATATGTAAAACGATTGTATAGAACAACAAATTTCGGTTGAATAATAACTAACGCACTTGTTGTTCATTGATTCAGCATCAATTCATGTGACTTTGGTTGAAACAAAATTACAAAGCTTTTTAAAAATGAAACGACCAATTGCTTCGATTGTTGATTTTATCTACCATGAACGTTGAATATTTTGTAGTTTTGGGAATAAACTTTAATATGCGCTTGTAATCTGTCTTCCTTGAGAACACGTCCATAAAATATAAAATGCATGTGTACAACCGGTTATCTGCTACATATTAAAACACTGGCCAATTATCAGGTTTCATAGAAGAAAAACAGCTTTTTGAAACGACGTTATCGGATGCATTTGTCGTTCATCTAACTTGCTTGTCATTGTATTATGATTATCACCGGAAAGCTCGTTAAAATTTTGTGTGAAATCTGGGGGAAATTGCGACTACATGTAATTATTTACGTAACCTATTGTGGTGTGAAATGGGAAAGCAACGAACAGAGTACAAGATAGTGTAAGTTATTGAGTAATGGTAATTGGATGCTATACAGTACCAGTTGTGCATCGTGTTAATGTTACCATCAAACATGCACATACTGCTTGCCGATACGACAGTCTATTTAATTTTACTGAATATTTGTTACATTTGAGTGACTTGCGCAACGTTTAACTTTTAATGAGTAGGTAGTGATTAGACTTTGTCTGGTTTGTCTAATTGAGGTTTGTCTGGTTGAGGTTTGTCTGATTGAGCACGGGTCACAAGACAACTAACGTTTATAAACCATCATTACTTTACAGCAGCTTATTATTGTTGCTATAATCGAGTAAATGTTGAGTTTTCGGTGAAAACAGTACACTGAGAGCGTAAACAACAGTTAAAGACAAGAGTTGAGAATAATAACGTCGCGGAACAATTTTCCTGAGTTGCAGTTATACCAAGTAAAACTCTTCGAATAGGATATGTTCATAACCTGTGTTTATCATTTTGAAAGATGTTAAAAAACTAATCTCCTTTTAAACGGATGTTATTTTGAACACCATAGTCGAGCATAGTGCTGTTGTAAAACTGTTTACTTTCAATTGTGATATGCTTACATAACTAACTAGCCATGCACAACAACCTGGTCGGCAATAGAGAATATAAATAGTGTTTCATGCTTCACGAACTTCTCCTCCGTTGAAAGTACATACTTTACAGTATTATGTCTCAGTAATTGATTGTTGAATATTGTGCATAAAACTAACAGGTTCAGGCTATATTTTCCATGTTGACAGTCATCGATCTGTGTGGTCTACATTAACAAAAAAAAACAATTTTTACAAATAATGTTTTATTTTTACCAGAATTGTGTTAGTATTCACTGAGTGAACCCTTTTGTAACCAGTTAAACTCATTTTATATAATTTCAGGGCATACAATGTACCGGCTTTTCTGTCTGTTGGCATTATTTGTGGGTTGGACCAACGCTCAGGAAGTTGAAGCCAAGACATTTACTACGTCAAACGGAGATAAATGGAGAACCGTTTGTTTTTATTTTCTATTATTCGATTACTGCAAACTGACTAGCTCAACCCAATGCTTTGATTTAAGTGATAAGATGTAAGGTTTTCTTTATTAATTTTTCTCTGCCCGTAGAGTGAGTTTCAACTGAGAAAGCAAAATTCACATGGTGGTCACCACACCTACATGGGACCTACATGCGGACCACATTTGATAATAATTTGTACATATGTATGTAGCAAGTGAAAAATGAGTTTTGGCTAGCCGTTAAGTTGAGTATGTATGTAATTTGAATATATATATGTACACATAATTGATAGTACAGATGACCGTCAATGAGCGTTTCCGTTACTGCTGCATCAGCAAACCGAAGGGTGTCAAAATCACAGATTCATGCATTCCATACTGTTCTTACGACAAACTCAATAGAGGCTCAGTTAGTTATTATTTTTTCACTCTCTCACTTTCTCACTCACTCACTCACTCACTCACTCACTCACTCACTCACTCACTCACTCACTCACTCACTCACTCACTAACTCACTCACTCACTCACTCACTCACTCACTCACTCACTCA
The DNA here is from genome assembly GCA_964036265.1 of Daptonema setosum. Lineage (NCBI taxonomy): Eukaryota > Metazoa > Nematoda > Chromadorea > Monhysterida > Xyalidae > Daptonema > Daptonema setosum. The sequence goes on along the minus strand of OZ038444.1, from coordinate 14,797,930 downwards.
CTCACTCACTCACTCACTCACTCACTCACTCACTCAGCTCACACAAGCGTGGACGACTAAACGCTGTGACGCCTGGGGCATGCAGTCCATCCTCTACTGTGCCACCAGATTCCAGGATCATTCAGAATGCTGCTCTGCTGCCGGAGCTCCAGAACTTTGTGAAGTGTTTTGTAAGCCTTCAAAGCAACAACTCAGCATGGACACGAAATACCTTCCATGCCTTAGCCATCTTGATAAAATTAATCAATGTTCACGTCAATATGACGCTGAAAACCCGGCCTGGGTCAAGTTATCCAGTGAGAAACCCAATGAGCAGCCGAGAAACCAAGATTAGCTCTGCACAATGAAAATCCCTTAAACAACTTTCTGTGCCCATGTCTTCAGAACTTTTCCGGTATCTGCATAAAAAATAACCTAACTCACTATGATATCGAAGAAGTCTTAACGAAAAATAACTTGAAAACAAATGATGGACAGAAATGTTTGTACGGGGATTTTACTACTAACTGATTTTACTACATGAACTACTAATCGACTACGTCTATATGATGATAAAGATCACAGCCAGCACCCGTATTTTACTTTGTGCCATTTATTTGCTGATATATATTGTAGTAAAATTGCTGACGACAAAATAAACACCCTGCACAACATCGAGCATCGTTCGTTTTATTCACATCGCATGATTCAGTAAGATAAACACTTGTTTGCCCCATGGAGAGAATTTCTAAAAGTATTTTGTGTTTGTTGCTCTGTTCCACTGAACTGAAGTGGATAACTACAAATTTTTGCAAAAAAGACATAGGGGCCAAAAAAATTACGAAAAACAAAATATTAATCTACCGTAACCGGATTCTTAATATAAACTGTATCGTTAACTATAAACTGTAACACAAAATTTCTGGATTATTTTCTTACACTGTATGTATAGGGTGTCCCACGTATGTAACTTGCAATATTCTGCGAGGCCACAAAAATTTTTGTGGTGGAGCTATTTTGAAAATTAAAAAAGCAAATGATAGTCCAGTTTGTAAAGTTTTGTTTGCCACCCACCAGAGATTCATTGTACAGGGTGTCCCACTTAAAAGTTCCGGTGAGAATGTGCTCTCATTTTCGATAGAATTGACTTATTTAGAAAAATTTTGCGCCAGTTTGTAGACAATTCTTGAATATTTTGTTTGACGTTTAAAATTCTAAAAAAGCTAAACCACAGCAAATTTTAGGGCCAAATTTCAAAACCTCCTCATTTACGCATTTTGCCAGGGTCATAGGCGCAGGATATTCAGCATCTCATGTTTCATTGACACAATAATCAAACTAAAAAAGTTAAATTACATTTCAACAAATAAACATAAGCGTTTTTACCTGCCACACAAGCAAATGACAGGCATGGTGACAACAGCCGGCCTAGTGCACAAAAAGAAACATTATGTTTGGGGGCGCGTTGTTCAAACCTGAGCTCAACCAACCACTCAACTAAAATGTCGACAACCAATGTGATTTGATCGTTTGAAGTATGGACGGTCAAAGAAGAGCAGATTTGGGTTTATTTGTGATTTTGAATCGCTATTTAGCAATACGGGCACCCATATTACAAGCTAGGAACTGTCTTTCTTGTGTGCGTGGAATGAAGTAACGCAGAGTCCGACTCGATGCAGAGACGACTGGTCATGTTGAGAAGCCTGGATTAGGATACATTTTATGTGCCTTGGGATTTTATTCAACCAAAAATTAGTTTTTACTTATAAACATCAACTTATATTTGCAATAGTGTTGTCTTAGAGGATACAACAGTAGCAGCGAAATCAGTGAAATACAGTGCGAAAGATGCGAAAATAAGGAGGTTTTGAAATTTGGCCCTTAAAAATTTGCTGTGATACAGCTTTTTTAGAATTTCAAACGTCAAACAAAATATTCAAAAATTGTCTACAAGCTGGCGTTAAAATTTTCTAATTAAGTCAATCCTATCAAAAATGAGAGCACATTCTCACCGGAACTTCTTATTGGGACACCCTGTACTAACAGTTCTCGAGTTATGGCTACTTTTCTAGAAGTAGTCATTTTAAGTTTTTGAAGTATCATCGAGGGCTCTAAAAATTGTTCTAGAAACACAGTGTTTCATTGAAAAGTTGATATAAGTCTGAAAATAAGTTTGTGTGAGCATTATAAATAAATTTTTTTTAAATCATGATGGGACATATTTATACGTTGAATAATCGTTCGAAACCCCGCAGGAGTCATCAAAAGGCAAAAATCACAAACAAGACATATGTATTACCGATTTATTCTCAAAACCGTATTTTAAATCAGAAACTACCTTTTTACATTTAATTACACGGGAAATTATCAGCTTTCAATCTTTTTGACAAAATAAAGCCATTTAAATAGGTTTCAACCGGTACTGTTGATCACCGAGCCCACTGAAATTTCAAAACGGAAAATGACTACTTTTGGGGAAATGGAAATATCTCGATCTGCGTGATAGCTATGAACTTCTATTGTGCGGCGAAAAAACTTTATAAAATGGGCTTTCATTTGTTTTTTTCAATTTTTCAAATAGCTCAACCACAAAAGTTTTGGCGGCCTCGCAGAATATTGCAAGTTACGTGGGACACTCTTATGTACAAAAATACGCCGTTAGCGTTTGGGACAGGGAATCCGTTTCTCTTGAATCCGGTCACCCCGGCATTCATACATTAACAGATTAACTTGTCTGAAGAAAATACATGTGAAGCTATCACTTTTTGAAAATTTATACTTAATTTATTTGTTGTTGTTGTTGTTGTTGTTGTTGTTGTTGTTGTTGTTGTTGTTGTTGTTGTTGTTGTTGTTGTTGTTGTTGTTGTTGTTGTTGTTGTTGTTGTTGTTGTTGTTGTTGTTGTTGTTGTTGTTGTTGTTGTTGTTGTTGTTGTGTTGTTGTTGTTGTTGTTGTTGTTGTTGTTGTTGTTGTTGTTGTTGTTGTTGTTGTTGTTGTTGTTGTTGTTGTTGTGTTGTTTTTGTTCAAGATGTAAAAGATTGAGAGAACGACAGCCGACAATCAATGATGATGGTTACATTACATGCAACATGCAGTTGCGTCGCAACTGCGTCAGCGTTACAAATATGTACAGGGTGTCCCACTTAAAAATAAACGTTTGTATTTGCCCTAAAAACAAAAATTTTCATTCAATTTTTGAAATTTTCGCGCCAAGTTGTAGACAATTCTTGGCTATTTTGTTTATTTATCTACTTTTAAAAATCGGGGTTACGAATTGGTAGTTATGGCGGATTTCCTAATATCCCTGTTTTTTTTGCTTTTGTGGTTGTGAGCAATTGTTGTTTTCAGGGCAATTACAAGCGTTCTTTTTTAAATTGGGACACCCTGTATATGAGTACGTTGTTTATAAAGTATTGCAATAATAGTACTACGTAACTCGTTTTATTATCTTTCTTTATCTAAAATTATACAGAAACAGTTTAACTACGTGATCACATTTTGCTCGCTACTTGTTATGTTGTTTGGTTACAACACAACTGTACAACAACGGATTGCGTTTTTAATCGGGTGCACTGGCGGACGAGCTAATCTACCAGAGGGAAGGGGAACTTTGTGAAAGAGATTGGCAGTTTCCAGGCCATTTCACCTACACCTTAGGGAACAAACTCAACTTTTTGAAACCGCCCAAGAGGGGGTAATTCCACTTTTCCGTTCTTCCCCCGTCCGCTAGTGATCGGGTGAGAAACCGCCCGTTGCAACCAAATATCCAAATTGCATGTGCATAGTAAACGCATACGTGCATTATTTACTATAGACGCGTATCATTTACTATTTTTAATTGCAGCACTCGTGTTGGCGGTGTGCATCCGTTTGGGCATATCCCTTTTGGGCATATCCCTTTTGAGCATATCCCTTTTGGGACAATACTCCTGTTTTTCATTATTCTCTTTTACTTCTCCCTTCTCCTAATCAATGCTCACAGATACATGCAGATCCTTTGATCGATCCTTCAAACGCCCGCAATCAATGTTTCGTTCGCACGCATGTCCTTCAAATTTTACAACGTACATATGTGAATACTCGAGTCCAGATTCACCTATAAAATGTCGAGACCAATTCATAAGTGTCGACTCCTCTATAAAATGTCAATATCAGACCATCAGTCTTATATCAGGGTTTATAGGATTTTCATTATGTTGCGACTGGTAGGAAAAAGCTTTGCAAACAGCAACCATACATATTCAAAACTCTGTTTTTACTCATTGTTGTTTTTATTGTTATACGCTGTCCTCCATGAGTCATCCTAATGTGACATGCCACCTGAGTTCTGCATCAATCTTACTTAGGTGACATGCAAGAGACATTCCAAGGTTACTTGCGACCTGAATGAGATACTGCAAGGTGACCGGCAGCCAGCGACCAGCAGTCTAATAAAAAAGTACCCTATTAAATTAAGTGAATTGAAATTCAATGTAATTTTCATAATAATACTCACCATACATTGCTTTAAGTTATTTTTCATTTAGTTTGGAAAAATAAATTCTATAACTTTAGTGAATTCCACCCGTCACCCACACCGTGACTCTATTATATCGTTTAAACGTTTACTATATAAAAGCTTTAACGAGTATGACAACTTTGGATGATGTGCCTCGCATGCCTGATGCAATGGAGCAACGGGCAAGTTGGTTGGATGACGCATTCGACGAGATGACAAAGGAGTTCGAACACATCATCAACGATGACCACCCATGGCAAGTATGCAAACGAACGGTTGGTTGCCTTTCATTTTCTTACAGTTTCCTTGAGTCAATTCTGTGACTTTCGGATTAGAAAAATTTAAACGGATTTCGATAATTGAATGGTTCATAACTTGGATATAGTGGTCTCTATGATTTGATAACTTTTTAGTCGGATATAACGATATCCCGTTACCACGGAGTGCACGGATTGGATGTGCTGAGGGCTGAGTACGTTATCAAATGCAGTTGGTTTACTTTCAATTGTACTCTTTTTAACTTTTCACCAAAACTTTTCCTCATTTAACTCAAAAGGTTCAACTTTTTATTCAACTATAAAATTAAATCATTATCAGTCATCGAGTAACCTCAAATGATTCAACATTAATAACATACATGTATAGTTTTTACTGTTTATGTATTTTAGGTGTGGAACGTGTATCTCACCGGCTTCACTCCATGTCACCCTACCGTAAGTACTGGCATCAGCAACTCGATATGGACAAGAGCAAGGTGCTGCAGGTACTCGATTTCGAAAAGGTTGCAATTTTTCGAATTTATTTGTCATAGTTGTCATGAAAATAATTGAAGGGTAATCATTTCAATCAGATAAGAACCAAGAATCGAACTTATGGGATGGTGAAGAAAACATTTGCTTGCCGTTCCTGACTTTTGGTGGGAAAAATGTATGTAGTACCTCCGAATCTGTAAATTCTACAGGGTGGGCCAAAAAAACGACCAAGCTTTGATCTGATATAAAAATGGCTGTGATGAATTTTTACAAGTGTCATTCTCACCATATGTTAACAACATATAAACTTAGTTATATTGAGAATTTCGTTAGGATCGGTAAGGTTTTGAGAGAAATGTGGACTTTTGACTAAAAAAATTGCTCACTCGTTTTTACAACAGCATACACAGCCATATACGATATATTGTCCCTCAGATGAGATTTGTGACTGAAACATGGACTTCTGTTGTTTTGGGGTATTTTTCAGTACAGTTAATCTTTTCCCGCAGAAACAGATGAGTTTCATCGAAAAATTTCAGTTTTGAAACGTGTGTGAGAATTTTAAATGAAAGAGTGAGAAAGTAGCTTTTATTAGAGTATGATCTGTTTTAAGCGTGTTTTCGAATTTTTAGTCGGATTTAAAACAGGGTTAATTTTATCATACACTGTATTTGATTGTTTTGATAGTTTTTGATGGGAATTATAGTCTACAAATTGATAAAAATCTTAGTTAAGTTCCATTATAAGCTGTTGTAAAAATACGCGAGACGTTTTTTTGGATGCACGTCCACAACTTTTGTTAGAGTTAGCATATCATATTGAAAACTTCAGGAAAACTAAGTTATTAAGTTTTTAATATATGTTGAAAACGACAAGCCAAAAGATTGGACACAGCCACCTCTAGGTCAGATGTGGTCGTTTTTTTGGCCCACCCTGTATATTCTATTCGGTGAATTCGTAGGTCTGCGGAAACTATTTTCACAGGCAGTGAAAAGGGCAATTTAAAGTTGTGAGTATTAGGCAAGTATTTTTTCTGTTATAATAAGTGTTTATTGTAAACTGTAATCCATTAAACAGTTCAGGGCCGTCTGTTGGTGAGAGAAGTGTTCAAGCCTTTGGTGTTTGGTCTTGTTTCGGGACGCGATGCAACCGTGCTGGCTTTACATGATGTGGTTGGCAGTAATCGACGTCTTATATGTTAGTCATGTTTATTGCACAAGTCTTGTTATGATCATGTTGTTAATGTTTACAGACAGGAGCATTAAACATCCGGAACACCCAGAGGAAGCATCAATAATCCGTGCATATGTTCATCCATCCGGGGTGTTGATGCAACCGGGCAGGTTCGCCTTACTACTACAGTAACTTACAATATACAGGGTGGTCCAAAAAAAATGCCAACACTTTTGTGCTAAATATCTTGTGACACAGATGTCCGATTAAGCTGAAATTTTCAGGGATTAACAACAACATATTAACTTAAATAAATCTATGATATCAGAGAGATCGGCTGATAAGAGCGGCCGTCACTCCTCATTGCGTGGAAAACTGCGCATGGAGGAAAAACCGAGGCCTACATCACTTGTTGCATAAACTATTATTTTCACTTGTCAGGGTAAACATCAACCTTAGCTGGTTGAGCAAGTAAAAGTTCGATGGGTGTCAGCGCTTGTTCTCAAATACTTTTGATTCTCAAATTTGCTTTTTTTCGTATAAAAAGTTTTGTTCATAAATTTTTTTGTAGAGGCCATAAAATGACTTTTTTTCAGGTTAACAAGAAAATTTTTACATTCTTGAGCAAAATATTTTAAAACCCCACTTTAAATTTACTAAAATTAAAGGTGAGACAAAGAAGTATGTTTATTTCATTCATTAACTTTCTGTCAATTCATGTTTTATTTAGAACGTCTATAACATGCGTTGTGTCAGCACGCGCATATACCTCGGTTTTTCCTCCATACGCACTTTTCCACGCAATCTGGCGTTATGGCCGCTGTGATTGACCGATTCCTCTGGAATTATAGAATTCGCTAAGTTAATATGTTGGTGTTAATCCCTGAAAAACGCACTAAAATCGGTGCTCTGTGTCAAAAGATATTCACTGCCAAAGTGTTGGCATTTTTTTGGACCACCCTGTACATATAATGACATTTAGGTCAGTTAATGATGAGTCGGGTGTTTCAGCGAGCCAGACGAGTGCCGAATCATCAAGATCGACCAGTTGGACCTGCGTCTTCAATACGTACCTCAGACCATACAAGAGTCGCTGGCACCCACCGTAGTCAGTATGTTCGTCAAGAACAGCCTCAAGGCACCCAAGGCAAAAGAAGTGCCACATGATCCATTGCCTGGTGCGCCTTGAACACCGATGCCTTTTGATCATGTCACGATAACTACCGCTGGATCATCTTTCAATACTTGGGTCTCACTGAAATATACTTCATACATTTTGCCAACAGCGCAACATTCATTCGGATGAATTTGTTCATTCCAAATCCACGTATGTATATATATATATTTTTATAACTTCGTGAATATTAGCAATAAATTGAATATATTTATAAACATAAGGCTGTAATGCATTGCCGGTGTACATGCGCAGTAATACAAAAAAACGCGATATTTGCGTTATAAACGGAATTATCTACATTTTATCAAACCGTAATCGTTGTCTACATACTAGAAAATAGAAATTTTCCAAAACATTATGGAACAGCAGAAATATGAAAGTAAAATTGTTCTCCAGGAGGACCAATAGTTTTGGCGAACTACACTACAACTATTCACAGGCTTGGCACATGTAGTTGAACTGGAGTTTTGTAACACATTTAGCTTCGCAAACTTGACAACACTCTAAGATTCAAGCCTATAAAAACTCTGATTACAAAACAAAGGAAATAGTATAAATATAACAACCGTATGAAACAGGTAGAGAGTACAGAATGTATGAGGATGATGGGCACAACACAAAAGCTGGTACAATAGATATCAGTGAAATACTCGGCAAAATACGAAACGTAGGAAAATGACGTTGAAAACTGAAACACGTGAAAATGAATAGGAAGTACTCTGGAAGCAGGCTAACGGGCCTGACGTATAACTTAGTCACAGTTAGCAGCCAAACAGAGAATGAATAATAATGTTAAGCACGTGGAGATCACAGATGGGTCGGGTGTATCCGGGTTTGCTGTCCAGGGTCACGGTACGGGGCATAGACATCGGGTACCATTGCATTGTTAAAACGTATATAATCAGACCATTGCATCATATATGAGCAGATGCTACCTGATCTCAGTTTCAACACGGTATGGTAAGTGCTCTGCGGTCAATAAAAACTATAAAAAAGTGCGAATATATAAATTTGTAAAGTAGCACGAGTAGTAGGTATATATCGAATCGATTGGTGAGTAGTTGAACACAAATAATCTGCATACTCTTCACATCATCGGTACAGTGTCGATCCGCGTGACTTCTCGCTGAAATACAAAAAAACTAAATTTATTTATTCGGCACTGCTCATGTTATTTACTTGTTTATTTATTTACTTATTGCTTTGAAAATGGTAATTGAAATTATGTTGATAGTTTCGTATTCAATAAGATTGCAGTAGAATCTAACCGAATCACTTGCAGGTCGATGTAACCAATGGCGGCCTTGAGCATCTCCACCACCTCAGCGGGACTTCGATCTATCACGTCATTGCCATCGATCTGAAAAATATATTAAAATCACATGTTTTACAAAACTTGTTTACACTCGGTTTCGTTTCCACGATTTTGATTGGTTTCAATTCAATGTTGGAACAATAATCAGGAATACTCGATCAATGTATACAAACGTTAGCCAGACGGTCTCCCAGCCTGAGCACGCCCGATTCGGCAGCAACAGAGCCAGCACTGATCGACTTAACGTACACACCACCAGTGGCACCGGCAACTGTCGCCAATGACAGACCAAACGAGCCAGACTCCGGCTTTTCAAGACGCACCGAAATCGTCTCCAGCTCGGGCTCCTGCAAACTCAAATCATTTATTGATGCATCCAAAGAACAAGGCAACAAATCTGGTTGACTTTATCTGCAATTGACCAACCGTGCTGGATGTGTTGAGCATTTGTGAGGCACCGGCATCCGAGTCCAGACGAGACAGACCCAGTGTGACCGGTGAGGTAGCTGTCTTCAGCATGCCAACCACCTCCTGAAATCATGGTTAATACTACAGGGTGCCAACCCAAGACAATAGTACAATGAACACCCCATTATGATATGGTCTTCGTATGGCTTCAATAACGACGAATTTTAAATGAAACCGCACTTGATGTGACAGTCCGATGGTGGGTCGTCCATTAACGGATACGAGTCGATCACCCGGTCGCATGTTGTCGCATTCGAGTGCCGGCGAACCGACGAGTGCCTTGACGTAGATGTGCCGTTTGTTGCGACCGGCACCCGCAATCTTGAGACCCAACGAGCCCTTCTCGTTCTTGTGCAGTACCACCGTGTGCGACTGCGCCTAAGATTAATCGGTCGGTTAATTTGTGCCACAACCCACAACACACTGGTAAATCTAAATTTTAACCCACATATATCCAGTGATATCAATTATAATATAAATAATGTAAAATTGAACACACCTGCTATTCCATAACAACTTCTCATATTGTCAGTAACAAGTAAAATCGAATGTCAACTTGTCATTTATGACTTTTGGTTACCTACACTTTCTGTCCTGTTTTACATGCTTTTATATAACCAAGGCAACGAGTGATATGAATATTCTAACATGGTTGTTCCACAATTGTTCATCGACGTGTTGTTCGTATTGGTCGTCCATGTCGACCCCGTCTGCCCAGTCAACGTCGGATGTGCGACTGTCGGCCCGATACCTCTGTGCCCGGGCACTATTATCGGGTTGCTGTTGCTTGTAGGCGTGTGATGCCAGCGATGTATGACCATCGTCCAGCGGAGTGTCCACTGAGTACGCCTGAATTATACAACACTCTTCATACTCGTGTATAGAATACGACTATAATTGAGCATGTTAATATGCAAAATTAGTTTTTTTTCTAAAATTTGTTCTAATTACTGCTTTATGCGTCATACATAGCACTTTTGATAAGTTGACTTTGTCCGGTTGAAATGTCCACCCTCTTGATTGACCTGCCCCTTGTGACCTGCTACACCCCACTCCATCCTTTCTAGATACAAATTCGATAAGAGGGATGATCCCGAATCCAGACCCATCTCTGATCATAATAACTATGCAACAACTGTGGATTGAGCAACCTTCTCGAACATGGGTTCGTCATCACTAGAAGACGATGTGAGAACTTTAGATCGGTTGGCTGGCTGCTGACTGGACGCCTTGTTATATGCACCACCGTTATGTTTAACTTGCCGACGTCCGCCCGCCGCTCCACCGTCCAACACGCTCTCGTCCTCCGATGAGTCGTACAGACCTACAATTCTATCACATTACACTCCAACAAATCGAACAAAGCAAGACTACAATTTAGATCATGAAAAATATAGTTTTATGATCAGTTTTCACCACTTGTGAAAGTGGTTTATGCATAATGCATCGTGTAATTAAAACGAGCACGTCAAACAATTTTTTTACTATACTACTATTGAAATATTTATGACTCAGAAAACACTTGGATGGGTGCTAAAAATCAAGATGCAATCAAAATATGACCCAATTTTGCTCGAAAAACAATTAAAGGAGTGAACATACAACCCACCTTTGTACATGGAACTGGATGCGTTTTGACTGGTGCCAATGACAGCCGAGCTGTTGTTCAACGTCTGCGGTATGGCAAACTCGCCGGCGTGACTGCTTGTCGAGCTCGTCCTCGAACGTGTGCGTCGATCCCCCGTCTCGATCGCTATCGAGTCCAAATGCAGTTTCAATGGCGATGCTGTACAAATCAACCAATATTACACTAACGGAGGTGTGAGGTAAATGTTACAATACCTTTTTTTCGGATATACAGTTAAGGTATGGAATTCAAAGCTACTGCACCTAGCGGACGAGGGAAGAACGCTAATGTGTATTTCTTCCCTCCTCCATTTGGGGTGTAGGTGAAATTGACTGAAAACTGCGAAACTCTAGAAAAAATACCACTGCCTTTGAAGGATTGACTGGTTCACTTGTTCGGTCGACTCGGCAATATCCGTAAACACATTTACACGTCTTTTGCGTTGCCATTGCCACCAACATTTATGAATAGGCGACATATCGGACTTGGCACGAATGTTGGCCTTCTGGAGCGGAGTGAGCGGCTTGGTTGGAGTGGCGTCTCTGGCCGTCGCATTCAGGATCTCAATGCTGCTGAACGCTGGCATCGCCGACTCGTTCATCGAAACGATATCCGTTTTGGCACGTTGCTTGCGTTGCTGAAACATTACCACTTAGAAAACAAACAGGGGCATTCCACAAACTACTTAAGTATAGTCGCTAGTATAGTCGATAGCATAGGAAAACTCAAAGTAGAAAGTAAAATACGGAGAAGAAACAAGTTAACACCGGCAACCTTCGTTTTATCCTGTCGCTCCAGCACCGTCCAGAGGTCAGAAACGCCGTCTCCCGTAAGGTTACTGTCATCCTTGCCCTTGTTGTCCACACTCTCTTCGCTGCTGCTCACCAGCCCTTTTAACCTGTAATGAACAATAACAAGCTGTATAAAAAACAGATAAACAATAGACGTACCTGACACATTCGATGACAAGCTTAGTATTGGCCTTGCGCACCAGATCCACTGCATCGTGCCTGTTCTTGTAGGTCAGGTCGTTACCGTTGATCGCTGTCAGCTTGTCGCCTACAAACCAATCAAAACCATCAAAGTGCAAGTGCATAAATATATCAAGACAAATATAGTTCAAAATTAATAAATAATAATGACCAACCAATGCGCAGTTTACCCTGCAACTGAGCGGGTCCATTGGGTGTGAGTGACTTGACATAAATGCCCTTGATGCCCTGTATCTCGCCGTCGACCAGGGTCAGGCCCAGACCGAACTGGGCGTCTTTGACAAGTTGCACCGTGAACTTGACAAAGTCGTGTTTGGCCCAGGCGGCCGTGTCTGACGTGCTCAGGTGATCCAGTATCGACGCTAAAATACAAAAACATTTTCAGTCCTACATTCAAATCAAAAGCGAGTTGTACATTGAACAAAAAAACATGTGTATCATTCATAATATGGTGTACACATGTTGTATATGTCTTGGACCTGGCCCTAATGACATGGAGTGAAAAATTCAAATCACATCCCAATCAAGCCACAACCAATCACTAGAAGAAACAGCTGAAACAATGACAATGTCGGTGGCAGCGTTCAGTAAACCACCATTTGCACCATGTTATCGGGTTGTTATGGTCAATAAAACTAATGAACCCATCTACAAAAGCCCACATTCAAGCACACTATAACCATCAGCTGTTTGGTCGTTGACCGTACGATTTCTAGATGGCACCGAAACGTTGAGCACGTCATCTGAGCCGACTCGATTAGACGACAAGTACGAATGACCTGATATGCACATGCAGTTACAATGCATTTACATGCAACCCTTATCATCAAGTTACATGCAACCCTTATTTTTGTACAATTGTAAATTTACATGCAACCCTTCTTTATTATTAAACGCTTCAGAATTACATGCATCCATTATATCCTCAAAGTCATAGAACGCTTTTACAATACTCAAAAGCAAATCGCTCGAAGTTCACCTGTATGAAGCTGAATGATTTGACTACTGTAGATTCGAGTCAATTTATCGTTATATAAATCATGCACATTATTCCTTTCCTTTATATACTGACATATGTAATGCATAATAAATATCAACTTTAGACAACAAAATAAGTAATAGAATCAATCAAAAAGCTAACCATCTCGCGAGTTATCCAGATGAGATGAAGACGGTCCGGCACCACTGTTGTTGTTGTTGTGCATAATGCGTGCTTCTATCTTCTTGCGTCTTTCCAGGGTGGCCTGCTGCTGGGCGGCTGCGATCTTGTCATCAGGCGATGCCTCCAACGACATGTCGGCGGCACCCGAGTCCACGCTAAACACAAACATACATAAAACAACATAAAACATTCAAACACTTTTTAACACACAAAAACTATGTGAATTTTGCTTGCTGTTGTCTAGACGTCACCTATTTTACTGGTTTAATGGGCAAATTTTACTACGTTCATGAATGAATGGAAATGAAGTAAAAAATATTGAAAGAGCACCAATGAGTTGAATTGTAGATTGTATCAATTTCGATTAAAAACTTCAAATTCAAAAAAGCATATTATAACAAAAAAATTTTTGTAATGATTTGAGTTTGAATAAAATCAATAAGTTGACTTGACAAGTTTGACTGAAAGTATTCATTTGATTTGATAAATTTTGCAACCTGCTTGGTAAGGTGGTATGTTTGGCCGCTTGCGCCCTGAGTCTGAGCGTAGAGTCATCTGCTGTAGAAGACAGTAGAGCAGACTTTCTAACACGTAGTCCGTATTTGTGTTGACCCGAGGCGAAATGCACAAAATACGAGGACCTGCACATTTTATAATTTGAGTAACATCTTTGCAGAAAACCACACAATTTAGTTCAACATATCTAACATTCAATCAGCATACAAACGAATGTAAACTTCTGAGGTTTGTTTCGTTAGCTATCAAAACGAATCAAGTTTCGATTAGTATCTTCAATTTCTTTTGGTCAACGCGAACCGTGAATATGAGTGAGTGAGTGAATGAGTAAGGGAGGTTTTTTATACCAAGATTACTTATATTCAAAGAATTTTCTCCGTCGAATTTTCTTCGCCTTTCAGCGCACTCTGTTCTAACTTTTTATAGTCGTCAGTATAAAAAACGAGGGCGCCGGGTGGCAATGTCTGCTTGCCGACGACCACGGGTGCGTTGGTCAGGTGCTGCACCGTAGAGCCAGTGCTGCTGGATGCGCCTGACTGCGACACGATTATGAAGCGCTTGCGGTCAAACTGCAACGTTGCTGTCGTGTGCCACGGGTGCTGCGAGATGGGCACTCGGTCGCCGCGCTGCAATTTAAATACATTTATTACTTCAACGTTGATACCCTGACATTTTATGCGTAACAGTACCATATCTTGCCCATACATGTAATACCCTTAAGCATACTGCTCCAAATATATAGGGTATAAAACTTCGTATTTTCTAGAAAGCAATTTAACTTGTCAGTCAGGCCAGCCCAGCTTGTCGTTTATAAGCCTATGTTATATATAACTCATTCTACTTCATTCTATTACAACTATTAAAGAATTATATGTAATAAGATATCAACCTTTTCTTCGAATATGATGATTCCCCTTGGCATAATGCCCACCCATAACGGCGTGCCAGTATCAGGGTCACCGAGGGGAGTATTGCCCAGATTGGTCGAAGGTTTACTCCGATACACCCGATGAAAATGAATGCCATATTCGCGCGTCGTTTGGCACATTCGTATGTACTCTTGTTCAGCTTCCTGCGATTACAAATAACTCCTTATTCACTAACAACAACAACAGAAACAACAATAGCTGCAGTAGCAACAACATCTGCAACAACAACAACAATAACACAACAACAACAGAAAACAACAATAACAACAACATAATTAGAAACAACAACAACAACGACAACAACAACAACAAAAACAACAACAACAACAACCAACCTGAGGAGTCATGCCACCGTATTGACTGTGTAATTCGGAAAGCACCGTGCGAATGCGATCATCCGTGTTGTACTCGAGCAGCAGATGACGCTGAAACACACAATACTTGAAGCAATCACAACATAAAAAACATATATAACCCGCAATTCAGAATACCTTGTTACTGACAATTGAATGCGTTAACATTTTCAATGAATCATTTTGAGATTCGTTCTTAATCTCAAACCATCACAGCGATAATGAAATCATGAATGTAGACCGCATTAGAATTTTAAGAAACGATAAAGGAAAAAACGAGAAGAAAAATAATATAAATATAAGTGTTGAACATGGGGCAGATGGTGGTCGGGATGGAAGTACTGTTCGGATGTGTCTGGTCGATCCGAGCACTCGGCCTGCATCGAGATGGCAGCCAGCTGATACGCCGTGTCCCTGTCCGTTTGCAAGCGTTCATCGATTATGTCTCGTCGTAGTTGCAAGTAGATGTCGTGCTCCGTCGTTAATAGTCTAAAGTTAATAATTGTATAGGATGTATAGTCTCAATAATGATAAACCTATTCGATTTATTTGAGGGATGAAAGTTGAAACTCCCTAACATTATTTGACATCCAGTTATGAAAACAAGACAACTATATGATTGCCCAATGCCCCAATCCCACATCCCATACTACAAGTTATGACCAACTTGACATGCTCCAGACCGGGCGGGTAGTACTTAAGTCGAAAGTACAGGGTGTATATATTCTTTACATTCAGGTGTTTGGTCGGGTGTCGCCATCCGGGCGGCGCAAACTTGTGGATCTTCGTATCCGGCTCGAGGAAGAAGTGCTCGCCATCTGCAAAAAACAACAGCAAGATATATGATTACCGCCATCTCACCAATCATCTCCATCTTATCTCCGGTTTTGATCTCATACCTTTACGGAAAACGAATTTCATCAAAATTGATCATCCGATTTTTTCGACGCTTAGCTGCAAGCACTCTTGAAATGTTCATATAATTTTATTTCGTTTTGAAAAACGGGAACAGATAAAGGCGTAAAATTGTGATAAAAGAACGTACCCTTAAGGACGGTGAGTCCGAATAGTGATGACTCCTTAACATTTGTATGTCCGACAATGAGCTCGAAGACATCTGCGGCGGTGGCATCGGTGCAGCAGCGCACGTCCACCCGTTGTCCGTTCAGCAGCACCACATGCACGTTCGAATCGTCCGTACGTGACAGCAGCTTGCGGCGCTTAAATCAGTTTCATGTATTTATATTTAGTTTAATATGTAAAAAATCGAGTCACACTTGTATTCGAACTGCTATACACTTTGGTTTATATTGTTTTATATTAAGTCCCATTTGTATTCGTGCTGTTACACACTTTTTATACTGTTTTATATCAAGTCCCACTTGTATACAAAATCACGGTTACCATAGCACTCAAACAATCATCATCCTAATATTTTATGTTCAATTACTGTTCGTGGGAATAGAGGGGTCAGGTAACCCAACCCATACCACTGAATTATGGGCAAACCAATAATTTTTTCATAGCTTTCACCAGTACCAGAATCATAAACTTTTACTCAAAGTGTTTAACCGACACACCACGAGGTGACGTCGAAACCGTACCAAACGTCGGTTATTGGGTGGGGGTAACGAAATCGCAGCCGAAAAACTGGTTGTCATCCACCAGTCAAATACGTCGTCATTCAAGTTTTATTGACACAAATCGATGAAATTAAGTCTAAACGTGTCGATTACCTGTTGCAAAACAGTATTATTACTCATCTCATCATCATAACATCAACACTAGCCATGTACCATACACTACACCGTAAGCTTACTCATCTTCCCATCGTTCGTAAAACGTTCCTTATTACGTTTATGCAATACGAAAAAAGAAGTGACCATAAGCGGTAGCGTGTTACGCGTAACAATAACAATACAAGCATAGCAACGTATATTTGTATTGCTGTAATAACACACAATGGCACCGACTACCCAATACTGAACGCACAAGCCATCACCATAAGCGGATAATTATTTCCATCAAGTGGCAGACCTTGATCCACACCACATTTGGTATTTACAGCCGGCATGATACGTTCATAAAAACTGCCAGAAATGCTTTAAACAAAATATAAAACGGGTAAAATGCCTCTGCGCCTGCCCGTCCGCTGCCGGTGAAGACTGTCGGTAACGGCAGCCGTTTGTTTGATCGTCTCACTCATCCACCCCAAACATAGGGCCATGTTGACAATCCACCACTTGCGGTTTGTCAATCCGTATTCGATGGTCAACTTGAACTTGACATGGCATAACAACAACTGTCCATGATTGACAACAGCCTACACTTTTTTGGTTCGCACAACATTTGGATGTTAAGCTTCAGATACCACGACTCCACACCGAAAAAACAAATGGACACCCTGATGACCGTGATGGTACTGATGTGGGTTACGGTAACAAACGCCTACGAGTGCATGTACAGCCGATGTGAACCCTTGAGCACTGAATCAGATGCCGTCGTCAGACATCCCGAGATACATCGTGCCGCCGTCGATGGTTACCGTGAATCATTGTTTTAGAGTAAACCAAGTGTTGATAATATTCAACTACCATCGTAAGTGAGAGACCAATGTCCAACTTAATAGTCATTTTTGTACCATCTCATCAGTATACACAGCTGAATAATTTTTTTATTGATTATTGATTGATCATTATTGACGAAAGATATTTCAGGCAGTGTCACGCTGGACTGCAAGCTGGCCCGAGAGTGCATTGATCCGTTAGTAAAACGATCAGTAAAATACAGTTTCAATTGTACATGTTCACACTATCAATACTAATTAATGTCTTGAATTAAATGCAATGTACAAAAATGAATGCTAAAAGCAAATGTTGCAGCAGCCAAGCGCGCAACTGCAACATGGCAATAGAGTGGTTGCGAATAGCCGGATGTGCCAACCCTCGGGTGCCAACTACACGACAACGACAACCAATGTTCATTGATATCAACAACATGGCTGCTGGCAGTGGCAAACTGGGACATAACTTCGGCGAACGATTCGTGGCCATTGATACGTTAGTAACTATTTATCTGTAAGAGTAAGAGGTTACCAGATCGATACATTCCATTGGCGGAAAACAAGGCCAAGAATTTCCCTTTCTACGGCATTTTCATACAGTAGAACTTGTTCTTTAAGGTGTACGTAAATTGGCAAAAAAACTGACGAAATTTTCTCACCTACCATAATACCTTACTTGAATCGGATTGGGAAGACAGTGTGAAGTTTGTGTGGAAACACATGATAAGACATTTCAAGTTGTATAATCAGATACGAGCTGCGAATCGAGCAGTTAACGGCGTACGACAGTGGGGTGTGGGCGTGTGCCTTGTCCACTGCCGGTAACGTGTCCACCCGTACGGCACCTGACCAACGATCGCTCACTGTGCTCAGTACGTTCATGGTACATGTAAGGCAGAGGAGTGATTCAGGTTGTCAGGCTAACAGACTCGTAGATCTCATGGCTACTACATATTCATGTAAGCTCATTTTATGTAAAATCAAGTGACCCGGTTCTCGAAAGGTCAAACAAGTATACAGATACGGATATAAAAAAGCAGGTGGTTCGGGCAACGCCGAGTACGGTGGCATAACATGCATGGATCTGACCAACAACTACGTCAGGTGCCGTGAGGATCAGATATGCGCCCGACAGACAGTTGGTTAACTTACTCGCATGTTTTTGTTACAATATATAAGAAAGGTTTCTGTATCACAGCAATTTGATTCATTAAACGTAATTCAAAATGAAAACAGTGCGAAAGTGACATAATTTTGTTTAAGATCACGGACGCGAGTTCACTAGCTGGAGCACACCAGCACGCCTACGGGTGTGTGTCCATGAACGAGATACCCGACTCAATGTATGCCAAACTGGCACAGGACCCCGCCATGTTGTGTCACACATTCAGGTTTCTTCACATTAATAAAATATGTATTATGTTATTCAAGTTTACAGATAAGGTAGTCTTTGCATCATACTTATGATGAGTAATTCATTAGTGGAGAAAAACAGCTAAAAGTAAATAACGTCATGAAAATCCTAATTTTGCTGGAGTTAGGTTCACCTGGGTGTGTTAGCAAAGTGAGTGGCTATTAATATAACATCTAAAATGTGATGCAATCTGGAACAAGAGTGAATAGGGCTGACACATGTGTATTGCAGCAATTCTCGATTCTGCCAGCAAACAGCCAGCCGTACACCGTATGCGAGTACAACGAGTCAGTGCTGCTACTGTTTCACCGATGACTGCAACCGACACAAAATGGATGCCATCAACATGCAGTGGTCGTGGCACAGGGAAGAGTCGCCCGATTCCTCCGTTACTTGCTACGAACTGGCACATATACAACGCCAGAAAGCCTATATGCCATCTAACTCATCTAGTATTACTGGTTTTATGATGTGGATATCGATTAGCACTGTTTTCACACTATTTCACACGCACGCATAACATACGATCCAGTTGCTTATTGCTTCTACTGCCCCGTGATTTGTGACAAATATTGAGATTGAGGTTCATTGAATGCAATAAACTATACAATAATGAGCAATAAATGTAATAAAAAGCGTACCTTGTGAGTGGGAGCCGTTAGACGAATGCTCGGCTTGCGACTGGTTATCAGGAACTCTGGTGCACCGAGACTCTGAAAAACAACACAAAATTTTACTGAATTTACGCCAAGACATTTTACACCAGTTTCATCAGCCATTCGATTCAATCAGTCATTTCTTAGGCATCAACGTAATAAGACATCAAACAAATATAGTGAATTAGCATGGAAGTGAAGAATCACATTATTACTAAAAATTAAATTTCATCTATATCAATGTCCTTTCGATATAAGTCTAAATAATCAATATATCATTCATGTAATCACCCTGATGGGCCTGCTGCCAGCACCCGTGACTACGGCCACCCCGGTCTTGTGACTGCCCGGATTCAGGTACTTGTGCAGTGGCTGAGGCACCGCTGTGATTAGCAGCTTGAACAGCTTCATTCTATTACTGCCATTCAATGCATTCGTATTGGTCATTTATTTCAACTAAACTGCAACATATGGATTCGTTTCACAATATACAAGTAGATATATTTAATGATGAGATCGATGGAGCAGCATCGTTGCACGGGATGTGCCCACAGACAGACAGGAAACCAAACAAAACAAACGGTTCGTTCTCATGTGACCACCAGCGAACGTTGATTCCATCCAATGTCAACCAAGCATATGAACCAACTCAAATTACTGAAGCCATCGTGTCAACTGTTTACTTAAAAAGTGATGATCCAGAAATAACGGCTACTGTTTCAGGCCGGTATAATCAGCTAACTATTTAGAACTATCTCTAAAAGTCTGACTTTCTGTTTTCATTTTTTCACAAGAAATTTCGTGGTTTTAACTGTTGGCATCACATAAAAGAAACACTCGATTGAGAAATGGACGGATGACTGGTTTGTCGAACCAACTAATCAAACAGTCCGATGCCCAGTTGATATGAAGTGAGATAACAAGAATAGAAATGGAACCGACTAGGCTTTGCGTAAAGCCATAGCCATGTTGTGCCCTACATACATGTACATAAGCCGGTTAAACGAACGCCTCGGTTTATTAGGTGAGCTCGTAAGCTGACTAATCAAACTCGAACCAGATAATTTTACTATAATGTCTACAAACGTACAGGTGCATTGCAAGTAATTGAGCTGAACTGAATGAATTGGACGGTCACGTTTTATAAAGCCTCATCCAGTCCAACACGCGGTTGTGCTACATATGTACGCCTTAATTGTTGTATTTACTAACATGAATATGGCATTGATGCTAAAACATGAAACAATATAGGAGTCTAAGCCAATTGGAAGATTTAACATGTAAAGTCAATGGAATACTGAGTGTAAAAAACGTATGCACCAGGGAGCCCTGTCCCGATAGACAAATCCGGCACGCTCTCAATTGATTTAAAGGCAAATGCACGGTGCATTGCACCCTC
>OZ038444.1:14636959-14771959 GCA_964036265.1 Daptonema setosum | reverse complement strand
TTGATTAGAATGCTGCAAGTTATGTGGGACACCCTATACATAATCAGAAGTCAGAACAAATAAACTATAACTACACTACAAGAGAAAAGACAAGCAAGTTAGGTTCTAGCCGAAAACATTTATAAAGCACATGGAATCTCGTACCTTGAGGTTGAGTAACGGCGAACAGATTGTACCGGTTGGCACACATGTCGAGCAGCTTGATGCACAGATACACACCCAGCTGTAGAGTCAGAATTACAACCAGAAAAAGGATCAACAGTTCAATCATCTCAACTGACTGAACGGTCGTACGAAACATTCAGCCGGATTGAGACGCCCGATATGATTCTCTAATTAAACCAATCAGCAATAAATGTGTCTAATTGTGTTACCGGAACACATATGCATGGTTGAGAGTTGCTCCTCTGATTGACTGGCATGGGATTGAGTGAACCAAGTCAACTTGCAAGGTCAGATGGGCAAGGGTGCTGATGCTGAACCTAACACTCCACCGTCATTGATTAGAAGTGGTGGCAGACGGGAATTAGAGCCGACGTCTAGATAACCCATTGTAGATGTAGATAGTACATGCGACTAAGTGCACTCAACAAACAAACACATACATACATACATACAAACATAACTTATACGGCACGAGCCAAAACTCAAACAAACGGACGCCGCACGTACCAAAACTACAGGAAAGCAACAAAACACCCAGAGCTTTCGTCGGTTGTGCTCTCGCCCCGAAATTATATATGGAAAAGCGGTGCGGCACCGAGTCAAAGGATAACAACAAAGCCTGTCATGTTCATTTACAGCTGACTAATACAAAAACCTTCAATTCAAGGCCATATAAAAGTAAAATTCAACTGAACTTCAATACAAAAAAACGTAATGCTGATAATATTACAATTGTGAGGAGCATGAGGAATTACACATGCGTATGTTTTAAACGTGGATATGATATGACACACTGGATTGAGGGGTCTCGAGATGATATGATTCCTCGATAAGGGGGATGGATGACCGTTACTTCCCCAGAGACACAGTGAGTGCAAGACCCGATTCACATCTCTATTTATGCTAACAAACAACGTCACTGACTGATATTTATAAAAGCTAGCTAAAAAACAATATAAATGTTTAACGAATGGTCATGCACTAAAATTATTATGATATTTGATCACAGCAAGCATTCAATTCCAGCAGCAAGATGAAAAAATGAAATAGTCGAAGCTAGAGGGGACTCGAACAACAAAAAGGGATAGTTGCAATATAGTATGATGAATCATGAGCGTAGAGTAAATCTATTGACTCAAAGTAACACTCTAAAATGTGAATAACCTGTTTTGGGCACGGTAGCGTCCACACTTGGCTTGGATGCATCCAGCACGTTTTCCATACCACTCGTTTTCCTTTCTGAAATATTACCATTTCGTATCCTCAGTTTCACTCACTATCGATTAAATTTACTTTGATTTTACTAACTACGATGAATTTAACTCCAATATAATAAACATAAATAAGGGAAAAATAAACAGCTACCAAAAATTTCCCAAATAAAACCAAAACAAAAGCAGAATAACCAACGTTGTTGTATGCTGACATCCTCAGCACTGCCGGCCAGCACAACTTTCGGTGGGGTCAGCTGTACGGGTTCAATAGGAGCCACCGATTTTTTAGTGCGGGGCACGGGCACCGGAGGCGAGTGTCTGGGTGCTGGCACTGGCACGTCGTCCGATTGATAGCTCGTTGTTGGCTAAATACATTATAATTATTGTACATCTAACGGTACAATAATGCACAGTATATACATTATGTAGCATATGGGAAACCATATTAGCTTCGAAAATTGGACTAAATGACTTCTCACTGTGAAGGCTATGATTATTTTAAGCCACAATCAAACCACCGATGCAACGTTTAGATTCCAGCAAGCATTCGCCTCCTACGAATATGAAACCAAACGAGGTGCGTGTGTGAGTGACACAATTTAGTTTCCACACCAACCACGTTTAGTTATCTATTGAGCGCGGCCAATCAGAATGCATTATGAAGCCACGAAATAATGATGAAGATATTATATGAAGAAAATAAAAGTGTTTATAGTTTGTCAACTGCCAAGAAGGTGGCAATCAATAACATGTGATAGGACTCCCACAGATGTTGGCCGTTGTTGGGTAGCTGATAACAACGGGAAATATTCAATTCTACTTAGAGTCTCACTCATTTTTTAAAGTAAATATTTGAGTTAGAGTCACTAGCGCCTAACAGACGAGGGAAATTCAAAAAAGGAGAATTTCCCCTCCGCGGTTGCAAAAAGTTGAATTTGTTCCCGAAGGTGTACGGCCTAAAACTGCCAATTCCCTCCTCTTTGACAAGTCCGAGTGAGACAACCCAAGTGCGACAACCCAACAATAAAAAAAAAAAAAAAAAAAAGTTTCCACTCTCTTTGGAGGATTAGCTCGTCGGCCAGTGGTTATACTAACTATAATTCCAATTACCAAAAACTGCCAAACAACAGAAATATCACGGAGTATTTTACCAACCGATTGTTTTTCACTGACACTCACATCGATTAGGTTGATCTCGGCCGGTCGCTCGCTGAATGTTACCGACCGGTTTTGGTCTTCGGACGTAGCTCGTCGTATGGGAGTCTTTAGTGGCGTCTGTGATAGCTCACCTACAAGTTAAAATTAAATTATTTTATTTATAGAAAGTTTATTAGTTGGTTACCCAGAGCCACAACATTTTTTCAGTTGTTGATTCACAAGAACAGATCAAAGTTGTGAAGTGAATTTAATTGAAACATATAACACCGTATCTTCAAGTTATTTTCCCATTATGATCATAAGGTGTCATTGTATAAAAGCGAAATATTTTCAATTTTAATGGGTTCTATGGAAAGCAGGGGTGGGCCGGGTTTTTTGGCGTTTTGCAGGGGGTGGGGGTAGAATTTTGAAATCTCAGATTACCCCACTCACCCCGAAAAGTGGGGGTGGGGGGTAAAGTCGGGTGAGGGGGGGGGGTAGAAAAAAATTTCGCAAAAAAGCCTTGTTTTTTGCTTGTTTTTGCGAAAAATCTTCTATTATAAGGTATAAACATCACATATACCGGCTTTTTTTCAGGTTTTAACCAAGAAAATTGACCCAGAAAACGTGTTTGTTCGAAAAAAAATTCTTACAGCCAAAAATTTTTGAAAAATGAGCCTCAAAATCGAGGTTTTGAGGCCGATTTTCTCAAAAATTTCGAGTAGGGGGGAGGGGGTAGGCGACCTAAATTTTTGTCTAGGAGGGAGGGGGTAGGCTACCCACCGACCCTGAAAAGCGGGGGGGAGGGGGTAAACCCCCCTACCCCCCCAGCGGCCCACCTCTGATGGAAAGAGTTACTGACTACTGACACCAAGTTTATAACAGTGAAATCCCCACCGTGAGACTGAGAAGGGCAGAAAGAAATATTGATCACCAAAAACATGATTTTTCTGATGGACATGTTGCTACGACTGTATTATCTTACTGCAATATTCAATTGATAAATTAATCTAATAATGATGATATAATACAGTATTTTTTCAACACAAACCATGACTCAGCACGCCAGTCTCAACAGCCGGTCCCCGCTTCTCCTCCAGAAGCATTCGCTTTTGTTCTGCCATTCTTCGCAGATCCTCGAAACTCTCACCGAACGGATTGTAGCCCGGCTTTTTGTACTTCGGTGACTCGGGAAGAGCGGGTGGCTAAAGAAGGTACAATGTAAAAAAAGATATGTTGAACCTGAACCACATAAAAATCTGTGTTAAGGATCCATGTTTCGTCTGGTGTCTTGAAAATATTATGACATTTTGAATGGTTGATTTTTCTTCAGTAAGTAACATAACGAAAATATAAGTTTCAAAGAGAATATTTTCGACTTCTTAATAAAAATTTTCCCCTCAAAAGCTAAACCGCAGCCGAACTTGTTGACTGGTCATGTTACCCCACCTACCCATTAAGCTCAAGCCATCATGTGTATACCATCATCTAGTCATTGAATTAATGGAGCAACCAACGGTTTGGGGTTGAGCGGGTTCAACGACGGCGTGTTTAACTGGAGACTCGTTGATGCAGAGCTGGCAGTGCAGGGACTGGCACGTGCGCCAATCGTGTTCCTCTGATACTGCCACTGTTGAAGCGTCAACCACAGGCAAGCCTAAACATGTTTTACTTACTTCATTACAAAACTTTATTACCCTGTTAGAACGCATATAGAACATCGTATAGATCAGCTAGCATAACTGGTTAAGATTTAGGATTTTGATTAATATAGTAGTGTATTGATTTTTTTCGAATAGATATTTTTTTTCAGTAACATGGTATTTTTTGTTCCGGTGTCTCGTTCATTAATAAAGGTTTGCGCTGATGATGCTATGACTAGCCAAACTTCATTCATTTTCAAAAAATGGGCGTGGTCATTCTCGAAAATGTACTATTTATCTCACCGTCTGTTTTGGTTGGTCGTTCGCTTCCTTCGTTGGTGGAATCGTCAGGATCCGAAAACGGGTTCCCATCGAACACGTCCTTGTTTTTGTCCGTTTTTAAATGTTGATCATCGTTGGGATTATCAACTTGAGCAGCCTGCTGCAAAAACACATATATAATAACTTGAAATAAAATGATATCCTACCTCCCCTGAGGTGACAGTCCTTGAAACTAACTAACTTAATAATACAACGCAGCTAAAACAATTGGTATTTCAAAATACGTTTATCGCCGTATATTAATTCCCAGTATACCCGCGCCGCCCAGTTTATAATTAAAGAGCAAGAGTAATATGTGCAAAAACAAACGCACCTCGACATCCTGCTGATTACTTGTGGGTTTGAGGTCTTCGTCGAACGAATCATCGAACGGGTTCAATACGACCACTTTTGGTTGTTGTTTGGCAGCAGAATCCGTAATAGTAGTGCTCGTTTTAGCATCATTGTCATTTTCATCGATGTTGAACGACTGCACGGGTGCCGTAGTCACTTGAGATGAATTGTGAGTTTGTGGTGAAGACAGTTGTGATGAAACGGATGAATTGGAGGCTGGACTGCTCGTTGACGCCGCGTCGTACATCGAGGTCGGCTTCACTGGTGGCGGGGAAGGCGTGTGCCGCTTGATCGGCTGAAACTACACAAATACATTACATACATGCCATGCTCAAGCCACACAGTATAATAACTTACATAATCGCTATCGCTAATAAAAACTGGAATTGAAGTTGAAGCCACGTTGCGTTAACCCTACTTGTACCCCTCAACTCGAAAAATATGAGTATTGAGTACTGATAATATAAGACGAAATGCGTTCGGAAACCAACACTGAAAACGTCCTCCAAATTGGGTCTATCATTACCATGCTTGTCATCTTCATCGACCATAGTGCTGTTTAAATGTCCGTTCGTGTGTCCATTATGGTTATTTCCATTAATCACATCATCATTATCGTCAATCGATGGTTTTTCATATAACTGGGGTCGAATCGATCCTCCCTCAGATATTTTATTGTCATTTTGTTCTCCGCCCGTTGTCGAGCTGGGTGATGAAGGCAACACGGCCGATGGGATGCTGAACATAAAGTAAGACATTAAATCGCTAAATTCTTGAAGATATAACTTTAATGGGTTTCAAGATTTTTTTGTGATTGTACAATGGTATTTTCCTGCACAAACAACTATAAAATAATCATTCTAACCGGCCATCATTGGTGTTGACAGCATGTAACCCAAGTGAAACAGACAGATCCGAGTCGGACACGTCCAAGTCCTCGCCCGTGCCCAATATGGACACATTCATGGCATGCACTAGATCAGCTGGCACAACGTTTTTGGATGACAGTTGGTGCTGCGATACCTGTATCACAACAGTTCACTACTAATAATTATACTTAATAAAACTGGCAGATGCACCATGACAGGATAAACCAGTGATGAACAGGTGAGAGAAACTGCTAGTTCTTAAAATACCTGTGTCAGTTTAGCGAACGTGGGCCTCGTACCAGCATGTTTTACGCACATCAGATTTATCCAAGACATGAGTTCGGGACTCAGCAGCGCTAATCGGTTATGTGACGGACTGGTGCTGTCCGGTGGACGGAACTCAAGGGAATACATGATCACCGCGCCCATGCAGTACACGAACACCTGAAAAGAAATTAACTAATCAATAAATTAACGAAATTAACTGAACGAAAAGCTTAGTAATATCATACAAATCATTCATAAATGGCATAAAGCTTATTGTTAACCGATCCGGGTTGGAATGTTGAATCCTCCTGCATACATTCAGGTGCGACAAACTGTTCGTCTAGATCGGCTTTATCAGCGATGTTGATAGCAACCGATCCATCCGCGTACAGATAGATGTTCTCTGCACCAAAGCCGCATGGGGTGTCCGGAGCAGCACCTAAATGTTATAAAATGTTGTGTTAAGCTACACCGAAAGACGCAAAAAATATCACGATCAAATATTTTTTTTAATAAGACCGGCATTTCCATGTTTTGAACATCAGAAGCTTGAAAATTCAAAAGAAAGAGCAAAGTCTGAAGTCAGATACAATATAAAGTTTGTATTTTTCTAACCATTATAGACGAGTTCTTCGAGTCTTTTAGCGAGCAGAATAATGAGGGCCCATATTTCGTTATCGGACAGGCCACCTCCGCGTACCTCGATCACTTCCTGCAGACTCACAGGCACCTGGTTCAGGCCTGGCATCTTATCCGATAAACGTCAACAAGTCACCCAAACATTCACATATTCTGTAGAGCGACACCATACGATAATTGATACACTTGATATCTTTGATCTGGTAAATCTAGAAATTACAATCAAATGTCAATTGTCAAGTTCGTCATCAGCACATTTTTTTTATATATTTGTTCGAATGGTTGGTTAAGAAGTAAATTTATTCCGTTATCTGAAAACAGTAGCTGGAAATGAAATGGTGTGTATGATTATGATCAAGAGACGGCCGCTTGGCCGTTCCCTTAATATTATGAATTATAAATTGGATTGGAACAAAACCGCTGTGAAATTTTTCAGTGAAAGAACCGAAATTTGTCCACAATATTTGCTGATGCAGTATTCGGTTTTTATTGTCGATGAAGAAATCGTCAGTCGACCATGAGTTCGTCCTCTGTTGCAATGCAGTGGTTTGGAATGATTTCTAAAAATTATTGGTGCGAATAAAGAAAAACAATTCTCCTCTGATGTCAACTTTGATCACTGGTCGGCTTGTTGGTCCAGTGGTTAAAGGGTCAGACTCTAAAACTGTTTGGCCGGCAGCACACGGGTTCGACTCCCGAGACATAACGTAAATAATATATTACATTTGGTAAACTACAATTTACTTGTGGGACATTTTTCATGTGTAATGAAACCTTGTGATGAAACCTCGTCGAAAATCCATCTTACATACATATTTATGATTTTTTCATGATAAAATGATCTCTCCTCTATGTTTAACTGCACCATTGATGTCGAAAGACACATTGGATTGCAATTTCACTTATGAAACTTTGTATTTTATGTAAAAATTTCTACATATTTTACTGTAGTCATGTTAGATGATTGCAAATGAATGTGTACTTAGCGCTATCGCTATAGAATGGATGATAACACTACACTTGAAAGTGAAACGTCGTTCGCTGCATTATTATACCATTCTATTGTGGACGGTTGACATATATCTAAACCCACTCCAGACAGTCGGATATCTTTGAGGACCCCTGCCTTGCCTAAACGGCTGTGAAAATAAAATAAAAATTAGATCACGTAAAGATGAGATGTGATTATGGAAGTAAGCCGTTTTTATAAATGTACAGTCCAGTCCGTATAGCGAGTTATGTCCTGTAAATCCAAGACCATGCCCGTACAAGAATCGAATTTTTCCCTTGAAAACAACAGGAACATGTTGATAAAAATCGATGACCGTGATGAATTTTTTTTCTATCGTCGGACTAAAGGGTGCACCAGACCCTATTTCATATCCTCAGTAATTTCGATCTACATAGCTGTTACTTTATATGTACCTGTTATGTTCAAGGAAGAGCTCGATTTCAGGATAGGTACAGGAAAAGGTTAACAGAAAACAACTCGCAAGCCGGACTATATTGTTTGTGTGTTTGTATTGAGTGCGTTTCCTAACAATGATGTTATACCACGGGGAATCGGGTACATACAGATGCAAGTATGCCATCCCATCCCGGTGTTCATGGCAAGTGGAGGCTGTATCACGACTGGTATACTGGCGGATGAATATCTCCAGAGTAAATGTATTCAACTTTTTATCCAAAGTTTATTCAACTTTGCCCGTGCACCGAATGCGGAATAAAAAACGCCAAAATGTAGAATGGAATCTTTTCTAGAACAAAGCCAACAATTTTGAACTGTGCATTCGCAATCCGACTCGGAACCCAGTTACTTTTAGAGTATCACTTATTGCAGTCGAATAAAGGATAGATATTCTGTATATTTATTCAGGTAATTTGTTAGTGTAAATCTTGGTAACCCGTCTCTGTGAGTCAGCATAAGGAGATCATTTATGAAATACATCCATGATTTGGAAAATCGCGTTACAATAAACCACAGAAGTATGTTTTTATACAAGATATTATAGATCAACCAAACGGTATAAAACAAGCAATTTGGCTACAATATCATATGCAACGTTAGATCGAAACGTTTAAGAAATGAGAATTTGTCAGAAAGGGAAGAATTAACAGTTTTCAGGTGATTTCATAGCATTTTAAGGAACTGAGTCTACGTTCGGAAAATGCCAAAAAGGAGGAATTGGACTTTTGCCACGCTTCTCGTGCGCTGGTGATTCAAAGGTTATGCAACCCATTATGAACCAATACAACCCACTGACGGGAATAAACAATCGGATGTTGGTTGTTGGGTTGGTGTAGTTTATGTACATGTAGGATGCAAGTGTACTTTATACAATACTCGACCTGTTCGAGTGTATGTTTATAAACGAACAGGTCGATCTAAACTATTATAATTCAGTTAACGATACATTTTTTACATAATGGCGGAACAAATTTAATGGACTTCTGCTTCAATGAAAAAAAGTTGTATAATGCGTCAGCTACATAGTCTAATATGGTGAACATCTGTGGCATATCGTACAGGTTTATGTATTTCAGTCACATGCTGCAGATTTTTTTGAGAATCTGTTCGGCAGCTGTTTGAGACACTCGACTCGAATGAGTCATTTTATTAATTTATTTTTTTTGTTTAAATGGGTAGAGTAAAATTCACTCTAAATTTAGGTCTAAGTATGGTAACAAACCACAAACCAGATGACAGTATGTAACCTAAGCCCATCATTACATAGAGGTCTAAACAGCCTAAATATTGTTATGAGATACCGTTTGTCCGATAACAGCCTGGCTTTTTCATCAATAACATACATACACGTTTAACGGTTATTTGCCAGCCGACGCTCGCTTTTGAGTAAACATAAGGGTAATCCGATAAGGTCCGAATGAGCTTTCAATTAGTCGCTTTCTACTAGTCATATCCGGACTGAATAAGTTCGGTGACTAAAATTTTTTTGTTTATACAGTTCGTTCGTTTTCTGCAGTATATATTTTGTATTTATAATATTATTAATTTCTAAAAGTTTTTTATTTCGTTTGGACAGCAGCTCCGTCAGAGCAAGACAGTGCAAATACAGGAAACAATTTCAGTGATGAATACCGGTATTTTCGTTAGTTGATTACTGGTTGTCAAAAATATAGTGGAATTGACTTGTATCCTAGCCAAAGTACAGAGATAACCCGGAAGAATACCGGTTGCGCTGGAGAGCATGCAAATAAATAATGCTCAAATGCACATGATCGCTCTTCCACCAAATGTTACCCGACATGTTATACGGTATTTCATCATACCATGCACAATTGCTAGACATTATGCCGGGAGAATAAATTATCTGTTATACCGTGATTATAAACATTCGGTGACTCAGGAAACGTTTGAGGGACTCATTTCATGTATTACACATTATTACTGAAGTCTGGTTTACCACGGTTGTCAACGAATCCGGAACAAGCACCTAAAGTTTACAAGCACCTCGGTAACTTTATACGATAACTTTGGTAAAATGGTTTTGAATTATCAGCGGTCATGTTTGGCCGAAGCGAACGTTACCTCAAGCAACGTTATGCAGCCCCAAACCCATGTTTGGACGCAAAACACAGCGATTCTATCACTTATGGAATGTGCTGGTGGCTGTTATCAGCTGCCTGTACGTACACAGTATTTGTGGCGGACGCCGAAACCAATCCAAACTTAAACGCTACTCACACCACACAAGTCCTAAAACTTTTTGAATCGTCATCTTAATTTTTTTTATCCAGTAAGGAGTAAAAAGAAGGCAAACTCAATCGATCAAACCAGTAACTAATGAGCGAATCCGCATCATCAGTACAGGCACAGACATTGGATATTCCAACCGTTGTTGGCGTGTTATAACTAAGTTATGCGTTTTCTGTGAAAGGCTTTCTATGAAAATGATTCATCAAGAAAATTACAATTTCAGAATGTATAACAGCTAAAAAGCAGCACATTTTTCTATGAAATTCAAATTTCATGGAGCTTTTTTGCTTTACTTGGAAGAAATTATTGAACAGTAGGGTTCTTTGAAATTTTTACTATAAAAGTCGCTTCTAGTTCTATGGTTTAAAAGTTGTAAAAAATATAATTTGTTGATACTTATCTTAGCTGCCTGATTTGTTATGATAAAGTAAACTGATGTTTTGTTTAGTGTATCCACTACAAAATTGCGCGAGTCAAATATAAAACAGACTAAAACGGTGTTGCGCGTTGCAGCCAGCATGCAGCAGACGCCATACTTTGTGGGCGGGCGACCGGTGAAACACCTCGTTGCAGGCCTACTGATAACACCGTAGATGCATCTATTCTGTTTCAGTCGTGTAATATGTATTATATGTCACCCGTGAGAAAACACTACAGGTGTGGCTTAATCTAAGCAAAAATCAAGAATCGAAGTTGAAAAAGTCTATTTAATTGCTATAATGATAAAAAAAATAGTGAAAAATTTACGTTTGTTGTTCTGTGTGGAACGAATAAACAAAGCATTGGATGATACTACGTTACATAAAACTCTGGTCGTTCATCTTCATCATAAACACGCTAACAAAATAGTTTCTAAAGAACATAGATAAACTGATATGATGAGCAGTCCATTTCATTCACAGCACGAACCAGTGTGCATCACATTCATTCGGATGCCTTTCGTATGAATGTAAACTGAGTCAACTTCTTAGCCGCAAGCTGATTAATTGGGTATATTTTTTGGCTTGGGACAGATAAAAGAAAATGAAAACATGTATCCTCACAATTGAAAAAGGACAAGCCGATATATTGGTGGAAAAAAAGCTTTAACACGAAAAGCTTTTTTAAGGTCATTGTGACAGTAAATGAGTCATTCCAATCGAAATCTGACTAGTGACTTAAGAAGTATTCAGGCGAGATAAAAAAATTGCGTAAGTAATCTATTACGTTAACAACGAACTTTTTTTCTACTACGACTAAAGTAAACAACTGGCTGCCTAATCTAACGACGGATGTCAACTATTTTTCATATAAATCATAGAAACTCCAATCTGCCGTTCAAAATGATGTTATTCAGACAGTCTGTTGTTTCAGAGAAAATCATGTTTAGATTAAATGGTCAGTATTTCATGCACCTGAGTTGGTTGCAATGCGTGAACAAATGTGTACATATATGATAGTAATAAATATACATGGCTGGTAATTACAGGTAGTTGAGAATGGTATGCATTGGCTGCAACGTGCAATGTTTTGTATAGTGCAACTGCAGCTACCGCCAAAATATCCGCTCAACACAGTGCAGCACGCCGACGCATAACACTTCACATAGATGCATAACACAGCACGCGCAACCATACGCAAAATCAACTATTTAATTTCGTTGAAAAGAAAATAATTTTCCCTCCAAATCGGCTAAGTTAATTGATACAAGAAAAATCATGGTAATTTGAGAGTAAAGCTTGACAGTAAAATGAGGGCAAAGATGTATTTTTTAAAGTATTAGCGTTTGTGAACCGCCACTGACTCGTGCGTGCACTAATACACGCGTGCAGGTCGTGTTGCAGTGTCGCACATAGAGCACACCAATCTGCTCACAAACAATACCATCAATACCCATCAATAGCGCATCAGCCGTATTCCAAATAATACACACTGTTTCGTTATTAAAAATTTTCAGTCTCACTCAACTGTCAATGATAGTGAAAGCTGACATAACATTGGTCGTTAGTTGGCATGAATTCTTGCTGGCAAACAGTTCATGTATCGCTCCATTACGATCATGTCGTGGTCGTCGTCAGGATTAGCCCACATCAAATGTTCTGTTCTTCGAACAATAACTATACGAGGGAAAATAAAGATATACAATCGTTAAAGAAAACACGAATAGCGTTGGATGCATCAAAATTTTCAAGGGTAAATGCCAACTTCTAACTTGATTGACAAATTGACCGAAGGCGTGTGAAGAAAAGCATTTATTTATGGTATAATAATATTATCTGAACTGAAGTCGGTAAATATGGTGGAACAAATTTTCGTTTCAAATATTAAACAATGTAGATGTTCCGGATACGGCTAAAATTCAAAGTTTCAAATTGAACTAACGATAATTAACTGATATCAGAAAGTTTTTGGCTGTTTTCATCTTTTTTTAGGTATTTTCATATGGGAGTGTTTTTTATATACATAGAAGAAACGTTACAAAACTAGATGAATATTTTGATAAAAAAAACATTCTTTCAAAATCAGAACCATAACAGTACTAAAATCATCATTACAATGATGAATAATCTACGGTACAACAATCAATCATATTTTCTGAGAGCTGCAAAACTCGCAAAGCGCGTAAACCTTTATACCCACTATTCGACCAAGAGAGAATGAATCATTTGACTTTATCATCGAAAATCCGCTGAATAAAATAATTACCATCAATCAAGTCTGATCTGATGGTTCACATTCTCAGTTCGTCAACCCTGAATCGAGTTGTTTGGACTTTCTATTTTAGTTAGCCTCAAACACCCCAACAAATCAAAATCATATCGTTCAAATTCACTTAATTAAAATGCCAGATACGTATTATGTAGTTTACCCCGAAACGATTAGTCAACAGCAACTTCACTGCGGCTACCGTATTCAACACTGAATATAGTAGTTACAGTTATAAATAATAACTTTTCAGAGTTCTAGAAAAGACTGAAAGACGTACCTTTGCACATAAACATGAGCAAAAACCTTGGATATTTTTTTTCATGTATTTACACCAGTCTTTTATTATTGAAAGCTTATTTGTTCTACACAATAAAACGCCACACCCGCAGTGTATCAAATTGTATGATTTATTTTCTCTTCTCATTATTATTTATCACTCAAGTTCTACATTACATAAATAAAGAGGAAATAACGATTGGCTATATATATCGCAACGTTAGGGGCCAATAACGCAAAATGAAGTGCTATGAGAGATAATCATTTGCTATTAGGTATGTGCATTGTGCGGAGAATACAGCGTTGCATGCCAGTACATAATGAATGTGGACTAAGATAAGTAACCTATACTGGGCTATGCATGAAGCAGTGGTGTAGTGCAGGTGTACCGTTAGTCGGTGCATCGTGTCAGTACGATTGGTTGGTCGTGCCACACGACACAGCGATCAGCGGTACGGTGAACGATCGCTAATAATAATGTGTACAAAGAGCAACAGTTGCACATGTTGGGTGCTACTACATCGTAAGTGACTGAGAATACATCAAGAGCAGGGCATGTTATGTACCATCAGAGGCCCGCCCGGTCGACCAGTTACACAACAACAAAGGATTATTATACAAAAACGGCGATGAAACGAGATAACATAACATGGTTGCGGTATTTGAATTACACAGGTGCAGATCATGTATAAAAAGAAAATAGCTCCTGTACTATTACTACAAGCGACAACAAACTTTTAAGTGTGAAACGATAGAATAACGAATAATAGAAATAACGACAATGTAACAGAACAGCGAATGTGTGTGGTACAAAACAATAATAGTGTACATGGGTACAAGAAAATAGAGGTCACTACAAAGCAACCGACTAGCGATTCTCGCTAACAACAACTTCAACCACCACAATCATCCGGCCCAGTGATATATAGTCCAAAATGGTATAATGTTCCGAAAAGATAGCTTCAACTTTTTGATTAAAAAGTCAACGAATCAGTCCTGTTGATTCTAAAATCGTCCGTCGATCATGAATGGTTTCGTTTGCATGTCATTTAACGATCTCTTCCTCTTGCAAAATGTACCCTAAAAACTTTTTTTTCATTGAGTTCAGCCTAGCTAAACCAAGATAGATAGAAGGAAGTCGAGAAGTTAGATCATTGTGAACTGTAAAGTATCATTCACCACTTCTCATATTTCTTCTTTGACTGTAAGAAAAACATAACAATTAAGTATTGCATGTGCACAAGTGGGCGCGTAGTGTACGGTACAGATCCGGTTAACCTGAATACGGGCAGCATAAGAGTATACAGCATTATCATGACCAGCATTACAAAGGTGACGACCAACCAGCAATCCACCCTTAATACAGTAAAGCCAACAAGAAAGCACTGCCACATGCACAACACAGTACACCGTGTCCTGCACATGCCAACACAGTAGATGCGAGTCAACCTAATAAACGGACAGAAGGAATACAGTAACAGAGGCAATTATCAGTAGATACAACGTACATCGGGGTGGTGGTCAACGGTGGGACAGGTATACAAATTAGGACCACCAAACTAAGACTTCAAAACAATAAGATACGCGCTCGGTTTAAATAGCCAATAATGATCTATATTTCAACAAAACATCATTTACAATTGATAACATCATATCGCCAGTCAGCGATGATAAATACAAATTAAATGGAACGTGGCTGGTATAATTAAAGTACGTGGTTGATTACAAAAGCAAATATGCAACGGCAATAGTCCCTGAATGCAAATGTACACAATCGCAATGGAGAATAATGGATGAAGATCAAATGAGATTGTATGTAGGTGCTATCTGCGTGGCGGACCAGCCATGCCACGACGCTGCTGATCTGACGGTTGTGCTGAACCCGATTTGCAACGAGTCGGGTAATCCAGCTGGTAACCACTTGGCAATGCATCTGTAATTTGGATAGTTTATGACCTTTCTTTGTTAGCTGTCGTTCAGTTGAATTAAGGGTAGGGTATTATGACAAAATAATTGCACCAACCTGTTGGAGCATTGCCTTGTCTAACAGGTCGATGTCCGGCATTGATAAGATGTGGCAGAATGGGCACACCTTCCGGAGACGCATCCCCTTCGTCAGGCACATCATCATGCACCAGCTGCTGTTCAGCCTGACCCGGACTACCTGATTCATCGTCAGCCACACCGAATTGGATACGCAGACGCTCCTGAAAACTAGCACGGTCAAAAAAGAAAACCAGAAAGTAACAAAAACATCGGAAAAGTCTTACCGGCAAACCGTTATTGTTGAGATCTATTGTAGGGTTTAAAAAGAGCTGTTTGCAGCGGGCGAACGATCTTTCAAATTGGCTAATGAATTTTAGTCGAATTGAAGCAAATGAAAACGGCAACCACTGACTGCAACAAACCTCTAACGACATTCTGGCGACCGAAGCCGATTCAGCATTGGTACGCGGAGGAGGGGGCGGCGGTGGTGGCACATCTTCGTCAGCTTGTTCCAACAACGCTTCGGCCATCAGCTGCTTCTGACCGTAGATGCGTGCCTTGAGCTCAGCCAATGAAGTGTTCGTCTTGCCAATCTGCTTGGGATCCGGCAGGCTTGTAAGTCGATGGTTGCGACCCGTCTCCAAGAGCTGCGACTCGGCTAAAAACAAATTTAGCGATTTGTATTTAAAAAAATTCAGATCGGTATTGCAACGAAACTAAAACATGAAAAAACACCAACTCATGGATGGAATGAACCCGCTCGAGTGCTCCTTCGTGGAAGCCATCGGTGTTGATGTACCTTCATCTACGGTCGATACCGATTTGCGCTTTTTGTATTCGTCCAGACTGACCTTCTTGCGGGTGCGACGAGCGGCAGGCGCTTCGATCACTTAATATATAACACGTTTCCAAAGCTATACATTTTTATATAGCATGGATGAATTTAACATTTGGTAATACGAATAGAAACTAACCAGGATCAGTGGCCATAACGGCAGCAGCCATCGTGTCGAGATCGAACGTGACCGATGCTTCTTCAGTCGAAACCTGAATCAACAGGTCAGGTCATTGTATTTTGTTTGTTGCAACGCAAAACAACTCACGAAGCGGATAATAACAAATTTTAACTCACCGGCTGCGCAATACCAGAGAGCACTTCAGCGGCTTCCACTGGAGTCAGTGACTGTGTGCGTTGGGCATCTGCCTGTTGGGCCAACAGAGTAACCGCTTCCGTTTCCTCCAAACGTTCACTGGTACGACGCCGCTTCGGCGATGATTCTTGAACTTCGATGGCAGAACACTCATCACGTTTTTCGTTCATAGCCTGACGCAACCACCGCTTTTTACCAGTAGCTGCAGTGCTCGAAGTGACAGGTGGTGACGTGGCTGTGCGACGTGGGGACTGTGCCATTGGCATCGTAGTAGAGCTGTAGTCACAAAATGCGTTATGTGCCACCGAATAAAAATAATAACTAAGCTTTCTTTTCTTTTTCATTAAACAAAATAACATGAAACAGAAAAGCAGGATATATGTAATAGGATTCAGCTCTATCGCACAGAAAACAAGTATAATTAAAGACAACGATACGATATGTTCAAAACATAACACTAACTTGGTCGGATCTTCGGGCACAGGCTCAGGCTCAATGAGTCCTCCGACAACGGATGGTCCCTCAAAATCAGTAGATTGTTGTCCAGGTGCGACCGAAGATGGCCGATTCCAGTCTTGCTCTTTGTGTTGCCGGGTGCTGGCAGCAGCCCATCGTTTGCGAGGCGGGTACCTACTCGCTCGGGACGACGGCGATCCAACCGTTGACTGAGTTTCCACTTCTGGTTCAACAACGGTGGTGCGACCTAAAAATCAAGTGAGACGTTTGCATCAGGCGACCGTGATCGTCAAGACGAGAGCAGTCCGAGTATTGTCAGATGGTTCATGACTTAAATTCGAGGACCATTATATAGGAACAAACAATTCGTGATGAAAATCCAATCATATCTGTTGAATGTTGATCATGCTTCAGTTACCACATAAGTTGATGGTAGCTTAGATAAAAAGAGGATATTTAAATGTAATCCAACCAGCAGCTCTCCTCGATCCGGCCGCCGGCTTGACAGGTTCTTCCTTGTGCTTCTTGGGAGACTCTTTGACAGGTGCCTGCTCTGGCTCTGATTCATCACTGCTATCCGAAGATTCGGCCTGTTTGGCTGCTTCTCGAGCCTTACGTGCTGCCGTCGCAGCCGCTTTAGCTGCCGCCACACGTTTCGCCTTGCGACCACCTCTGTTAAACAAAAAACTTTAATTTTTTCACTTACTTATAAGTTGTTATAACTGGCAACTATTTTTTTATGGATTTCAAGTTTATGAATAATCAAAGATGAAAGAACTGTAAAAAGTGGACTGCGCTGCGATAAGAAAGGAATATCCAGCAACTCACCGGGTGTTCTTAACGTCCGCTGGCTTTTTAGTTGCAGCGGCCTTAGAAGAGACTGTTGCTTTTGACGATTTGTTACTTGGTGCGGGAGTAGGTGATTTCGTTGGCTCAGTGGATTTGCGATTGCCATCGGTTTCAGTCGACTTGCGATTGCCGTCTGTGCTTTGTCGTTTGGCACGACGTTCTTCCATCCGCTTGAACTGTTCCTCGTACTGACGCATTTTGCGCTCTTCGCGCGTCTGAAAAAAAGCTAACATGAGAATTCGATAATACAAAGTTTATTTAAAAGACTGCTAAACTTTCAGAAAGGAAGGTTCACCGCTGTTTTAGTCCTCATAAAAAAACGTTAATCTAAGATTCAATACTCGATTTCCGACAATGAAAGAGATAACGAACGCGCTTAAGGAAAGAACTGATAGAAAGGTAAAATCGGGCTCTCCCAACCAGAGGTCGCGACTCGTCATCATTGGACTCAGTTTTGGCCGGTTTCTTCTTGTGACTCTTTTTCTCGGCGACCACGGGCGCGATTGAGGCCGCAGACCGTCGACTGCTCCGTGTCTCCGATTGAACACTTTCTTCACGTTTGGGTGACTTCGATTTGGCCGGTGTCTTCTTGGCCGGCGAGACCACCTCTTTTTTCTTAGGCGGTTCGACAGACTGACTGGCACTGCTGCAAAAGAAAATAGAATACAAGGTTGAAAAACCGATATCCACTAGACGACGACTAAGCTTAAGCCTAAAATTGCTAACACTCTTCGAGAAAAAATAGCCAACCTTCTTCTACGAGTGCGACTGAGTCGAGGCTCTGGGGTTTCTTTTACGGGGCTGGCTGGCTTGGGCGGCTCTGGTTCGGGCTCTGGCTCCTTTTTACGCTCTTTCATTCTCTCTTCTTCTTCTTTCTTGGTGCTCATCAGTTTCTGACGCAATGATAGGCGCTCCGACTTGGACTTAACCTTCAGTCCAATCTTGCCTCGCGGCGGGACTGAAATAGCTGCCGCACCACCTGCCTTCGCCGTCGCGCGCCGCCCCACTGCAATAAAAACAGTCCTCAATTGTCTACCAAGTTGAACGCAAACACTTCTTTTTCCCATCCCATCTGGGATGGATCGGGAGCAAAGGATAAAAACGTAGCAAAAACACCTCAGTTCCGGGTGGATTTTGTTGGAAATATAAGTCGCTGGGTGAAATGAAAGTCATAGCAAATAAATCCTGGTTTCCACCCGAATCAACGCAGACACCAAATGCTTGGGTATCATTTGACAAACCTTTAGAAGTAGATTTTGAAGGTGTTGCAGTTACTGCAGTATTCGACTCTTTGGGTGCGGGTTTCGAAGTCATTGCCCGTTTCCTCGCTTTGTTAGCAGCAGCAGTAGTTGATGTGACCACCTTCTTCTTTGGTGGGACTTTAGCAGATGCTTTGATCGGTGACTTCGACGGTCGACCACGTTTGCCTTTGACCGCCGAAGTCGGCGTGACCGGTGCCTTCTTGCCAGCTGCCGACGGTCGGGATGGCTTCTTCTTATGGGACTGAAACTGAGAATCGTTATACTAAGAATAAAATTAAAATAGAACACATGCAAAAAAAACTTTCTTAACTCAGTGAGGCTGCGTCAGATCAGTAATTGGTCATACTCATTACAACAGCATTTTATTAGCCTACTCATCATTGTCAACTCGATCCAAGCACAAATAGTCCATCAACCAACAACCCACTTTCTTTGAATGTTGCTCCTCTTCCTGTCTCTGCTTGAGCGCTCGTTTCTCCCTGGCCTGTGCCTCCCGCTTCTTTCTCAACTCCCGATTGAACTCGGCCACAGGACACGGATCCTCTTCGTTGTCTCGGTCTGTAGCACCACAGGCGCACTCAACCGGATACCGGGATGAACGGTAGTCAAAGTCTTGCGGTGCCGTCACTTCACCCATTTGCTCGATGACTTCCGTGGCCACCAACAACAGATGCAGCTGACCATTGGCAATCACATGCTTCACCTGAAATTAATTGATGGAGTTAGATAATCATCCATGTGTATGTGTAGAACAAATAGAACGACTCGAGTGGACAGACACATACCTGAGTGTTTGGTCGACATGAACGACGCACAAATCGAGCGATGTTGCCTTTGGCGCGGGCGTCGATGCACAGTGTGGGTAGGTCTGCGCCACCAGTGCACGTGAAACCACTGTAACTAATCAACAAATTAGATTCTAAATCATGTCACAAAATGTGATTTATTGGGTAAAAAAAGCTGTTACTATTGATGTGCCTGTTATTATCCAAAAAAAAAAACTGTAAGCTGAAAAAGCGGAGAAACCGGAACAATTGTTTTAACCTGTACACAAGCACATGGGGCATTTGACGACCAGCCTTATCGCGACCGTTGCATTCAGACTTGAGACAAACTTTGCCACGGAACTCGATAACGGGCTGACCGGCCGGAATCGGGTGGTGCACAGCGACAAGCCCCATTGTTTGCGGCGCCACGTACAACGATTCGCATAGAGATTCAGAGAGTTGTTCGAGCAAATCGCGTCCAGACTGAAACGAAAAGCTTCGATAAACCATCCGGTTACTTCAATATATTGAATATGACTATTGATGAAAGGAACCATGAAACTGACCGTATCGCTCTGTGCCTGCACAAACTTGCGAGCGTCTGTCGTGTACTCATTCACCGAGATCTGACCGTACTTTTCGTATTGCTTCAGTATTTCGGTGCGGGAGAGCTACAATACAACAAAATGATTGTTAAAAACCTCGGTAACTAAAAATTGAACGTATTCCTCACAACTCGATGATTATAAACTCAGATAGGCTTTGTTAGATCAGAATATGTCATACTCATTACAACAGCATTTTTATAGCCAAATCATCATTGTCATGTCAGTCACATTTATAACGCATGCAGATGCGACAACCAAATTGATTATAATTGCTTCTTTCAGATTCCACGCAAGATCACCCAAAACACCAACATTCTCAGACTGTTGTTCCTGTTTCCTACGCTTTGCCTTCTGTTCCCGTCGCTTCTGGCGTCTCTTCAAGCGGGCCTCAATCCTCATCTGCTTTTCCCTAGCTCGTTTCTGTATCTTTTTTTCTTGAATCTCGCGAGCACGTTCCGCCGTCAGTTTCAGTGTTCGCGGCTGACACTTCTCGCACAAATAGTTCTCCGGCGGTTTACCTTGCGGTATGCTCATACAACGACAGTGCTGCCAGACTCTGCAATTAATAATGCCTTATAGTTCTCGTTATTTGCAAATGTAAAACTGCTTACGGGCAACAAACTATGCAATAACCAATAATTATCTCTAAAAACATTCATTCAATTTGTGACAAGGCAATGGAGTGGAGACTAACTCGCATTTGTCACAAGCAATCATGAACTCGTCATTATGCTGCAGTCCGCACAAGCACCGGGTCACGTAGTCCACACCAGCCCACTCGCCCGCCGAGTCTGTTTCCGTGGACGAAGTGTCTTCATCGCTGTCGCTGTCCGACAATGACGACAGATCCGATACGTCATTGATGCTTGATGTCTTGTTGTTGGTGCCGTCGTGCTGATGCACCAACGATGAGACGTCCGTCAGGGCCATCTTGCCAGTGTCCGATACGTCAGGCGATACTAAAACACTTGACACAAGTTTTAGACAAATCTACATATGTCAGTTGCTACATGACCCGTCACTATTTATATGCATAATAGCGAACGCCGAACACTAAACAGAAATATTTATTGAAGAATGCAACTAAAAAACAATTTTTTTGTATAGGATAAGTGAAGCAAAAACTTAATTTATAAATTAAATGTTATTTGTTTTGTTTGTAAAAATCTAGTTATGTTTTTTGTAAAACTCTGTTTGCTCTAACTTATAAACGAGATTTTTTTTGAAGGGAGGCCATTCTCGTTCTCTCACTGAATTTTTTATGTAACATATGCGGTGGATTAAAATGTAAAATTAAATGAAAACCACACAGTAAACAAACCATTATTAAATTCGTGGCTCTTGTTACCCAATTCAGGATTGTACTGCGCCAGATTGACCTGTGGCTTGTCGGGCCGAGCCAGCGCTGGCTTGGTTACGTTACGTGGCCGAGACGGGGACGATGCCGGCGAGTCACCAACACCTGTAATGTAAGGCATCAATATAGCACAACTGAACCGAAACTAACACAAAAGATGAAGCTAAGGATGGCGGTTGAAAAAAGGTTTTGAGAGCTGAGGTCGAAAAAAGCACTTACGTTTGGCGGATCGACGTGGTGAACGTGTTCTAGAGGGAGTGGGCTGGCCAACAGTAACGGGTGACGTGTCCATTGGAGCACCACCTCCGCCTACAATGCAAGGCGAAGAGTTAACGGCCATGGTGGCCAGAACATCCGCAGCCATCATGCTGTCGGCCAAAGAAAGATCCCGAGACTGCTGAGGATGTTGCTCTTGGGGTGCATGTTCCATGACCATATCCGCACCATTCTGAGACATCATCGGCGACATCTGAAATTGAACATAAATGCACTCACATTCAAACATAAAGGCTCTCAAGGATTCAAAAAGAACCTCCTTTAATAAACGAAACAAGCCGTCATTTACCAACTCGATGTTCCATATTTGCACCCTGTGGTATGGACATTGCGGCAACCCGCACTTGATGACGACCCGATCCGGCCGATGGACGTGACGGCATTGAAGGCTGTGAAGAGCGGCTGTTCTTCAAACGTCTAAAAATGATTAAGTGTTAAACTTCAAGAAATAGCCAGTTGTATCACAATCATCCACAGAATGTTGCAAACCTAATAGTCAACAATTCGTATCCGGCAGTTCGAGCACAAGCCAGTGCCGTATCATGGGCCCGCACATTGTCCATAGGCACGTTATTGTTGTTGGCCGTATTTTGCACGTAAAGGGAGGCGTGCGGAAGCATCTTGGCTGAAGCGGCTGA
Source organism: Daptonema setosum (assembly GCA_964036265.1). Taxonomy (NCBI): domain Eukaryota; kingdom Metazoa; phylum Nematoda; class Chromadorea; order Monhysterida; family Xyalidae; genus Daptonema; species Daptonema setosum. The sequence goes on along the minus strand of OZ038444.1, from coordinate 14,749,318 downwards.
CAGGGTCACATTATTTGTCACCATATCTTGTTCAGTGTCCGGGTCGATGCCGATGCAAACCTGCAATAAACCATGGATTTGACATTATCACACATTGATACAAACAGAAATTTCTTGACTTCAGTAAGGAAGAAGTCCCTGTAAGTTAGTGGTGCAACCAACCGTTCGTTGTTGTACAACAGGTTCGTTGGCCGCCTGGGTCGGTGGCACCACGTTTGGTCGCACAGGTATCGGCTTGTTGTTAATAGGTACAGGCGATGTTGCGGATCGCAGATTAGACAGCTGATTAATCGCCGCTCGACGCCCACCCAATCCACGCATTACGCCTAAATAGCATGTTAAGAATTAATGTAATACTAATACTGACGTGACGTAGATTAAAGTGCTGAATTAGGCATATCCACAGGGTCTGGAGAACAATGACGCTATCAAATCAGGGGATATGGTAACATTTCTGAGTGAGCGATAAATTCACATTTTCGGGTGAATGATTCATTGTATTTTGCAATGTAGTATGAGGGGAGCAAAGCCTTAGTAAAAGGGGAATGGAAATAAGGTCAGAAAGAACCGCTGAGGATTAACGAAAAATGACGAAGTGAGCAAGCAACCAACCGGTCCGTCCACGCGATGCCGTCCTGACGGTGGTCAGCTGGCGTTCCACATCGCCTGAACCGTACACAAGTCGTTCGTGCGGACTGGTAGCCAGACGATTAGTCATCCCTGTCGAGTGATCCAGGTTGAGGTTGGGCGAGTCGGCTGGCTTGACCATCTGTTGACGTACGATTGGCTAAATTAATGCATTAACGCTATACATGACAGTTGAACTTCGCTTTGACCACAATGTGTTAAAAAAGAAGAACTTCGCATTCAACCGTTTGTTCCGTCCGTTAAACACAAACGAAAATGCTACCAACACTGACAGTTACACCAGACATGGTGTGCTGGTACCGATGTGCCGCTGATATAGGAGTAGACGTACGACCGGCAACTGGCTGTCCCACAACCATTGGGTTAGCACCTGAGCTCATGCCCGGCTGTCGACGTTGGGGGAGATTGATGGCCGCAGTGGCAACGCTGCCACGACCGCGGTTGCTTGTCAGCTGCATTCGACCCGGACCGAACGATCGCGATGTCGACAGAATACCACTGTCACCACCAACTTCAGATCGGGGTGAGTTGAGAGCGATGCGCGGTCTGCAAATAAGATCATTACATAGAGAACCCTACGCCATTCTCCCCGTTTTCTCAAAGTTCTTCTCCCAGTTTTTTTCTCCAAAAAATGAACTAATGTTACATACCTCGGTGGAGCCGTAACTACACGTGGGGTGCTGGTGCGGAAACCGACAGTCGCTGATTGACTGGAAGGGTGAACTCGACCACGAACGCCAGATCCAGCTAAAACGTGTTAAATTCGGTCATAAAATCATTGGCCGCTAATGCACGCGAAAGCTGACATGACAGTTTGTCTTGTCGTGAAATGATTCGAAGTATAACTATTGTATTTGTGATTAAGGTCTGTTATTACCGTTATCTTAACAGCAATATAAATAAATGCAAACGAACCCGCGACGGCGAACGGGCTCTTTGGTGCCACGGCCGATGGCGATGCAATTTTGCGTTGTATGTACTGACGACCGCCAATAGTTACTAGTCGCACGTCCTGCGGGTTTGAAGCGCTGAAACAACTATATTTTGATTCATATTTAATTCACCGTTGTCTAATAATCTAAACTCTTAATTCGAAGCAAAAACAGCAAAGTTTCTCACTGCCACTGGTCAAAGCTTCACATTGACAGAACTTTGTCCAGCGCAAGGGATCACGCTAAAACTGTCTGAGACGAACCTCCGAACCGGTGCCGGTGAATCGTAGACGCGTTGAATAAACGTCATCGATTTTCCTTGACTGCCCGAACTGATGGTCCGTATACGCGAAGTGGAAACAATTGGTGGCTGAAGACTGCCGTCTACGCCATCTTGAGATTCTGCAATAAACACTGATACAAAACTTTTTCATACATCATATAATCGAGCACCATTTCATAAATAAACTGAGACCAATTTGACACTAATCAATCAAATCAAAACGTTAAGATATGGGCAGGCATTTCACACGTACCTAGATTCCTGTTCAAAGCTTCGTCTAAAGAGTTGACAATCGGAAAGTCATCCGCATTTGTCTTCGCTGGCCGACGAGGTTTATTAATGGTGGCCTGTGAGCCGGGTGATTCGGTTTCTGTGCTGCTGTCATTCAGGCTTTGATTTGCTTTTAGTGTCGGCGAGTCATTTTTCGTCTCAGTTAAATGTTTGTCAATCGGTTGTTGAGTCTCTGCCACATCGGATGGCTTACTTTGTCCAGCTCTGTGCGTGGGTGAGGCATCCGAGTCAGTCGATGAGTTTGCGGCAATGTTCTCGCCTTCCTGTAAGCCGTTGAATGACATCGGTAACTTTTACATTATAATTAACATCCTTAATCTAATTCAACTTGCTTATGTCGCAGGCTCATTTCATTCGACGTGTAATTTTATCGTCGCTAAAACAGCATTGTAATTCGAGCCCAAATTTACTAGACTGAATTTGTTTCCGATTTCACAACACTCAACAGCCCTCAACTTTATTGCAATATACCTTTTGAGAATTGGTCGAGCCATAGCAATGGTCAGATTGGATTGCACATTGGGCTGGCGTTTGACCGTCCGGCGTTCGAACCACAACATGACCGCTCGGTCGACTTTTCGGCGGCGTCTCCGTATTATCGCGTGTTTCACTAAGGTCCTCGTCCGGAAGCATTTTGGCTGAAAACAGAATGACGATTCAAAATGTAAAAATGCTTATTAACGTCGGTTAAAAAAAACTTGAACACATACATGCTTCTTCTAGCGTGGCATATAAGAACCAAAAATTATGATTCCTTTTTACTAACATCTCGCGTGGCAAAAAGCGATAATGTAAAGAAACGGAAAAAAGAAACCGTCGGACAATCAGATTCAGGGTCATACGATAACAGTCCAGAAAATTTTCACGGACAGATTGTGACCTTTCGTGTGACTGACTGATTGACAACAGATTATCCGATCGACTTTTTAAATGGCTGACAAGATTAACTGATTTATAAACTGAATGTTTAACCAGTTTGATGACTGACCGATTATTTAGTGAGTGACCAATGATAATGGTTGGGTGACCTTCCGAGTGACTGATTTTTCAGTAAGGCGCTGTTCATACTCGACTCGCGATTTCGAACGATTCACGCGCGAGAATCGCAAAAAATCGCGCGTCGAGTATGAACAGCACCTTAATTACCATAGTTTCAAATGAGCAATTGCAACAAGCCGTTATCTGAACGTCGCTAAAACCACATATGATCACTGATGCCTTCAATTTTCTTAATCCGAGTTGCAACCCGATTATGAAGGCATCTTACGGAAATCTTTTTAATACTTTCAGAAAGCCGCAATGATCTTCAAAATGAATCTAATTATAATCTTGATACAAACACTGAACCAACAGTGAACTGCTTCAGGATAGGCCGGTGGTGTCAGTGCCGGTGGCGGAGACGGACTGGTCGGGAGTTGAACCGGGGTCGGTTGCTGCTCTAAACTAGGGTTGGTTGGTGTTTTCATCGAGCCAAGTTGGGCAACAGCTCCGCGAACTATCCTCAGTTTACCCCTGCAATGCATGTTTATTCAAATTCTAATAGTAGTCGTAAGCTGAAAAATTGGAATTTTAAGGCTCATTGATAACATTGTCAAGCTGGATTAAATAAAAGAACCAATCTAGTCAAAGCAAAGAGAAAAAAACAGACTTGAGTAAAAAATAGACGCGCGCATGTAAATATTTCAATTTTTTCAACATAGCCAACCTTTCGATTTCTCAAACAATATTTTGTCTGCTCCAAATAGTGATGTCTATGGTGCAAGGTATCAGCGGTATCGAAGCAGAATACGCAAAAGAAGACATTTGGTTGAGTCAAGTATTTTTGAAAATATTGTTCATCTGAAAAATAGATCAAAGATTAAATTTATAAGTCATCATTTTATGACTTCAATTTGGGTCTAAGCATAGAACTAAGACTCGTATTATCAATAATCGCGAGCCGTGTAATCCTACCAAGTAAATCGATGCCATGCGAACCATAAAGACACTTCTTCAGAGATATTACACACATCAGCTGGCGTCCAGCAAACCACAGCAGGCAATTCCATAGGATTTTGGCTCAACGTCAAAAAAAGATATTACGGTAGTTTTATAAACGACGCAACAAAAAACAAATGTTGAAACTGTTTGCATGATTGATGATGTCAAATTGCAAAGAAACACAAGAAATCAACGACCGCGGTCTAAATTGTCAAAAAAATTAAATAATGCCCCCCAATTTTTGTCTATAACTTTATTAATTTCATAATTATTTTAATTTTAGTGCGTCGTTTATTTAAAATTTACCGTAAAATTAGCTTTAGCCATTCCATCAGAACTTGGATAAAAATGTTTGGTCCCACAATGAAAAGAGTTGTTTCCATAGCAACAATGAACAGATTTGACTAATTGGGAATTATGCCTCCTTTTATTTATTCTTGGAGATTCCAGCAAATGGAAAATGTTGTTTGTCAATTGGATATGTTTGTTTTTCGGTTTTAAGTTTGCATGTGATGCCGATAATTGCTATTTATAAAACCCCCGTAACCGGCCCGGTTTTGAAAATTACTAAAACCCCAGCTAAGTCAGGGTTTTTGTAATCCCCACATTTCTGAGAGTTTATTTGCTTTCATTAAAAATTCAAACATAGACGAAAAGTTTACTAAATCACCTCACGGTAATCGGACGTGTTACGGACGAGAGTAATGACATGTGAACTCAAATGAGTCAAGGTCGCTGGTCAAGTGGTTAAGGTGCTAGACTCTGAAACCGCCTGGCCGGCCGCACACGGATTCGAATCCCGGGGCCGTCACCAAAAAGCCTTATGGCAGTCAAACAGAAGTGTGACCTACTGGCTGATGGTCGTTAAAGAATATGCCTTGAACATCCGATGGAGTAACTTGGAATTTGATTCCATGACATGCCTTATGGCAAGCACCATTCGTGATTGGGACCCGGCGAAGTCTTAATCCGAATGAGACAACCCAACAATAAAAAAAAATAACCTAGAATATGGAAAATTGAGATAAACAAAACCTAATATAAACATGCCTAGAGCTAAAAATTTTAAAAGAAATTAAGAAAGACGGAAGTTAGCCTTGAACCGTGAGTAGAGCGTGCTTAAACAATATGACAATGTATTGGGTGTCCCACGTTACTTGCAACATTCTGCAAAACCGCAGAAATCTTTATGGTTGGGCTATTAAAAAAATATGAAAGCAAATGAAAGCACATTTAAAAGTTTTTTGCCGCATACTGAAATATCATAGCGATTGAGATATATATCTATTTCCCAAAATTGGGCATTTTCAGGTCTAAAAACTCGGCCACGTTTCAAGTCGGTAATGGGTTTTGCGTGTTATTTTTATGTCTTGTTGGCGTCTGCGTGGCTTTCATCATTTATCAGACGTTTAACTGTCCTATAATGATAATATTAATGATCACTAAAACAAATTTTCAGACTAGTACTAACTTTTTCAATGAAATGATATAATGTGTAGGCTGCAAAAAAACGTTTCAAAATTAACTATCATTTGCTTTTTCAACTTTAAAAATAGCTTCACCGAAAAAAATTCGTTGTCTCGCAAAATGTTGCAAGTTACCTGGGACACCTTATATATGGATCAAAAAAATGACAACACTTTGAAGCTGAATAACTCTCGGCACAAAGATCAGATTTGATTGAAAATTTCAGGTATTATCATCAACATACCAACTTAGAAAAATATATGAAACCAAGTCGATCGGACAATCACAGCGGCCACCACTCATTAATGTTTGCAAAAATGTGCATGGGTCAAAAACCGCCTAATCTTGCATGCATATTCAAGGGATGATATGCACGTAATAAATGAAACATCCGATTTTTCTAGCCATTAATAAAAAACTCCACGTTTAATTAACTTTTATCGTCATTTTGTTCAACTGGTTAATATTTTTTCGTTTAATTTAAAAATTAGCTAACTAAGCTCTTTTCAATGTCAGAAGAAGATACACGCAGTTTTCACCTTTTGGAACAAAATTTTATTGAATGAAAAATAAAATCTGAAAATTTTAAACTAAAAATGCTCCAGAATAAGTAAAAAAGACTCTTGATTGATTACAGGCTAAAATAACTGAGTTTATTGTTTCACAAGTCACGGGTAAGCCATGTCCTAAATGCTCATGTATGAATCGCTCGGTTTTTGACCTACACGCATTTTTGCAAACATTAATGCGTGGTGGCCGCTGTGATTGTCCGATCCCCTTGATTTTATATATTTTTCTAAGTTAGTATGTTGATGATAATACCTGAAACTTTCAATCAAATCTGATCTCTGTGCCAAGAGTTATTCAGATTCAAAGTGTTGTCATTTTTTTTGGACCACCCTGTATAAACTATGATCGTTATAATTGAATGCATGATGTTGGTAATGTTGAGTATAACCAAATAGGCCATAAAACTAAAGCGCTGTGTTATAAGGGTATGTTTAAAATCTTATCGAATAGATCCAGTCAATTCTTTGCACTGCCGTTTCTATTCATGTAGTGGTGACCAAGAGCAAGAACAGAAGTCTAAAGTTGAGAGAATGTAGATCATTTGTATTTTGAAGTTAGGTTTTCTGAGAAAACATATAAGCTGATTATTTTAGACTGTTTTACTGTTTGGATAAATTTTGCTACCTCATTTGAACAATTCAACATAAAGTCAAATAAAACATACAAAAAACAAATTTCATGTATTTTTTGCCATTAATTGAGCTTTGAATTTTTTATTCTTAATACTCGAAATTAGGCGCCTTATCAGTTCAAAATGCTTAATAAAAGAATTGTGGTTTTAAACGGAAACATGCCTTGGCGACTGAAATGTGAGTAATTATCGTTGGGTCAAAAACCACTGCAGTCTATAAACATGCGTCCGATTTTCTTCATTCGATTTTATAAATCCGTTACCACACATGCGATTAAGTTAAAGCATATATGGCATTTGTATGCTGTCCGCACGTCTCATGTCTTTTTTTCTGGTCTGACTGTTTTATTTCCAATCGAACACTGACCTTCTTCCTCTGCAAATCATAGCAGTCGGCCTTTCCGTAAGATCCCAGACCTCTCGTCGTCGAGCGCACTCCTCTTCTGCAGACCCTGAAGAGCTTCGATCACCATCATCTTTGTAGGATTCACTGGTAAAATGTCTCTATGAAGAATTCTGTGCACTCAAATATCTGCCTTCAATTTTAGAAGACAAAAGTCTTCTGCCACATGAATTTTGTTAAATATTTTAACCTTCTAATACTGAAAATATTACAATAAAAATTTTATGTAAAGAATCAGCAGCATATAAAGGATAATACGAAAAAGTCTTGAGTTTCTTCTATAACTTTTCATGCAAAAAAGGTTTTTAACTCTTTTAACCACGACGCAAAGATGTATCTGGCAACTTTTTTTCTTGTAACTGCCACGCATAAAAGTTGTTGAGTTGCGGTCGGCGTTTTTCGTAGTGTGGAATTGGGCTACTTGTGTTGACTGATGGGTACATGATGACAGAAGTTTTAGTTGTTCATTGTAGCCAATTGTCTTTTCATATTCATGGAACTTGGTTTAAGTAAACCCCATAATGTTATGTTCGCAACAACGAAATAATCCAAAGTGACTTATGATAAAACATCACTCAGCTCTTCCTCACCCCATGCTTCACTGTGTTTAACTATAGTCCTATAACTATAACCTGAGTCCTGAATTAAGTTCAGGCCGCTGGTGATAATGTTTCATTACCAACTTGGCTATAAATGTATTTGTTAGACGAAACATTCGGGCTTTGGGTCTTCTGTTGTTGCGCGATAAGTCACTGTCACTAGTGTATGTTTGCAGAATATTGTTGCGCTCTTCTATCTTTTTTCCAAATGTTACAAATAATGTTTCACGAGCGACATTCATCTGATCTTCTGCGTGCTAACAGATGACACGAGTTCGTTCTGTAATATATTATATGAATGAGCAATAGCATAAATCTGATCGTCTCGTCTATAAATTATGCGCGGGAAACAGAAAGTTGTCGGTTCTAAACACTACGTGTCGGTGTCGCGATACTTGAAATATCTGAAATTTGTAAAAGTTCCGACGCTAGCCGGATTTTGCGGAGATGTTTCTTTAAAAACATCAATATTCATAAACAGTCTATAAAAAATTGTTAAACTTCAGTATAAATTCCAGTGTAGCCGGGGTTTTAGAAATTCATGCGTGCGGGGTGCGGGGTTTTAGCAAGCAAAATTATTATAAAATAATTTAATTTATTTCCTTCGATGTCTCGATTCGAGGCTAATGTTAATTAAACTCCAGGCTGTGGAGCATTACATGAAAAATTAGTGTCAGTGCGAGCTTGAATAGATTTATTATTTATCCTAGGTGGATGCGAAAAGCAAGGATTTCGATGGGCTTAATTGTTTTCATTTTCAGGGCTCGACTTTTAACGGCAAGTTAATCATGGATATTCAGACAGAGAGGGCGTTCCAGAAACAGCCGACAGTTTTCCTGAATAGCAAAGCACGTGCTCTCGGTATCGGCAAGAAGAAGAACAAGCAGCTGAGGTACGTCAGAAATGTCGGTCTCGGATTCAAAACGCCACGTGAGGTTAGTGGTATTTTTTGGCTGGAGCCAATTAATTCGACGTTTTTTTACGTATATTTGAGGAGAGATACGGAATAGGCCCGGTAGTGTTTTAAGATCCAAACCCCTATTTGAACATACCTCCATTCGAACAGACCCTTGAACGTTCAAACAAGGGTCTAGACTCTTAATTGATAGTGTTCAACTAGGGGTCTTGGTACCCAGGGTTTTACCGTCGATTTGAAACCGCTCCTAAAAGTTAGCTAGGGAAGAAACATAATCATTTTGACCCAAGTTCCGGTAAAACCAATCGTTCATATGGTTGAACGTCGGACGGAAAGTATCGATCGGCTCGCAGTTAGCACGGTTTTATGAAATAGTCTAGTATAAAACAATGGGCAACTTTTTTCAATGAGTAAGGCGCTTAGCATAATTCACAGTTAGCTCAGTGAGAGAGTGTGAATAAATTAGACTGAGTGACTGTGTGAGTGAATGAGCTATTGGGTAAATGAAAGAGTGATTATGTCTGTGATAAAAAAATAACCCCGCTAACCCCGTTAACCCCTAACCCCAAAGTGATAAAAATAACCCCATGCTCCTAACCCCAGAGTGATAAAAATGACCCCAAAGGTTAACCCCAGATCCTAACCCCAATATGATGATAAAAATAACCCCAAGACATTTAAGTATGAAAGTTAATCAGTAATCGGTTACGGTTATTATTACTATTTGCTCGAACGGCAATCACAAAGGGTGTTGCCTGCTTGCCGAAGTCACGAATTCTGATGCAGTTTGAACCATTTGATTGTATGTACGGCTTCGGTTTAGTTCCGGAAACAGACTACGTTAGTAAAGGAGATCTCCTAGTATGAGGCTAAGAGTTAGTTTTTAGTTTAGGCTTAGACTTGGGCTCTGTATTTGGGATGGGCTTGGGCGCGCAGCTTTTTTGACGTTCGTTTCGAAATTTTCTTCCCTCTTTGAAGTTCCGAAACATTTCGAAACGTCAAAAAAGTTGTCGAACAAAGTTGCAGACAGACTATGAAGGCACCCTAAGTCAGACTGTGTGAAAGAGAGTGAGTGACTGAGGTAGCTGGTGAATAAGTTAGTGGAAAAGTCAGTGAGAGATTCAGTGATTGAGTTAATAGGTAAGCGCTCAATAGTTAATGACGCGTTTTACAATCCCGTTCGACGTCCAATGAAGTGTTTTTACCGCGAACTTCTAGATTTAAAAAGGCTGTTTTTTGAAGGAACAGAATCATGGTAAGTTTTCGGCAGAACTTATTTCCATTAAAATGTGGAATCGATAATGAAATCTGCCCCGCTCCGTCACTGTGTGTTGATATGACAACTTTTTTAACTGTGCGTTGTTTTTTAGGCGATCATGGGCAACTACGTCGACAAGAAGTGCCCGTTCACCGGTAATGTAGCCATTCGTGGTCGTATCCTGTCAGGTGTTGTGATCAAGAGGAAGATGCAACGCACCATTGTCATTCGTCGCGATTATCTCCATTTCGTCAAGAAATATAACCGATACGAAAAACGCCATAAGAACGTGCCCGTCCACTGCAGTCCGTGCTTCCGGTTGGTTACTCGTAATTGTCTGAATCTGTCAGTAAAAGGAACTCTCTTATTTGACTTTATTTCCATTGTGTTGTGTTAATTAACTCCTACTTAGAAAATAAGTTCATCTCGGCTCGCTTATAAAAAGGGAAAACCTAGAAAAATTTATGGGATATTCTCGCTGCATCATTTTGTTAACATATGCTTGTCTTGTCGCAAAACCATGTTTACACAAAAATAACTCTATTTTGGATGGTATCTCTGTAAGCACCAAAAATGAAATGAGGGTGTCCATATGTTAATTCTTGAATGACCGCACTTTACATTGCATCTGAGCTTCACACAGCCAGAAACCATCATAGCTTGTTAACTGGCATTTCGACGTATTTCACTATTTTAATAACACAACCAGAGGTGGGCCGCAAGGGGGGGGGGGGGGGGGGTAGGGGGGTTTACCCCACCCCCACTTTTCAGGGTCGGCGGGTAGCCTACCCCTCCCCCCTAGACAAAAATTTAGGTCGCCTACCCCCTCTCCCCCCCCTACTCGAAATTTTTGAGAAAATCGGCCTCAAAACCTCGATTTTGAGGTTCATTTTTCAAAATTTTCTGGCTGTGAGAATTTTTTTTCTAGGAAACACGTTTTCTTGGTTATAACCTGAAAAAACCGGTATATGTGACGTTTATACCTTTTAATAGAAGATTTTTTAGCAAAAACGAGCGTTTTTTTTGCGAAAAAAAATTTTCCACCCCCCCCCCCCCCCTCTCCACTTTTCGGACAGGTCGGGTAGGATGGGATTTTCTGTCGGCTACCCCCCCCCCCCCCGCCCCCTGCAAAACGCCAAAAAAACCCGGCCCACCCCTGAACACAACACATGTACGTGATAGAGTACACACTTTTTTATTAAGTAGAATTTGAATTTTGGATTTTGACGTTTTTTGTTGATCATAGTTCAGGTTTTGAATTTTGCAAAATATGAATGTAGTGATTTCTTTCGTTGAATGATTTCAGGTTTCGATATGGATGAATTGATGAGTCGCGAATTACTCCCTTTTTCATTCAGATTTGTGAGATTGCTGCCTGTATCACTTATCACTTCCACATGAATTTGTGGAGATCTAATTTGTGCTGTGTGTGTGGTTGTTGCGAGAGATAATGGATTGTTTGGTTATTACAAAGTTTTTCTTTTTCAGTGATGTTGCTGTCGGAGACGTGGTGACGGTTGGTGAATGCCGCGCCCTGTCAAAAACCGTAAGATTCAACGTTCTCAAGTCTACAAAATCGTCCGCCGCCCGCAAGGAGTTCACCAAATTCTAGATAATTTTCTGATTTCTAGAATATATTTTTTATGAGTTGGTTAATGATGGTGTTCATCATATGATATAATGTAGTTTTGAACTACGCTCATAATCTTTGCTTGTCTGTCACATCATGAACGCCGTTTACTTGTGATTTTCGTTAATTACGTCATCCGTTTATTGTTGTTGACGTCTCGAATTATTGTTATTATGTAATACACTTCTATCATAAATAAATTCACCGGATCACTGGCAAAATCATTTTATTCACGAACATGTATGTAACTAATAAAAAATGAATTGGGCGGACTCTTTTTGACGGTAAATTCAGATTTGGGTCAGGGTAATGTTAGGTTCGTAGAGAAGCTTCAGCTGATCAACTACTTGTCAAGAAACTAGTCAAGCTAAATATGTTTATGAATCTTAGCTATAAGTGTTAGTAAAGAAGTGCAAGATCACCACAATCGGCGAAATAAACACCTTGCTAATGGCTCGGGGAATATTTCAATAAAAAAGTTATTCGGGTTTAGGTGCTACCGAGGAAGTGGCAAATCAGCTATTTAGAATACTAAAGAGAAGGGATAATCGTATGTTCATTACCGTGGCCGTGGGTTTCTCTTGGTCACTCACCCAACAAGTTTTGGATCAATAGTGGCCACTGCTTCAAGTGCCATCCAAGAGAAAGTCACGAATGAACCAAACAATACAGATTATTTTCATACGCGAACTTACAAATTACATTTTGACACGTTTTCATTTGTTGAGTTTCTGTTTGGTTGTTCCCGCTAAATCCTAGATTGCATGGTCAAGAAGCATAGACTAGCGAAAATTCGGGGAGGTCTCCATATTCGTTTTTTGACTCATGTATACTCACTACAATTATAAGGCTCACCTACTGTAGAACTGATTAATGGCGATGGGCTATCATTTACATTTGTTGTTGCTGTTACACGAACGTTGTCGAAAAATTCATAATCAACACTTGACTAAAGCTGTAAAAATGTCGCATAATGAACTGAATTATCACAATGGTGTATGTTATATCATGTTTTACTTTGCGCGGAGCAATAAATCATGTACGTGCGAATGTGCTTTTTGATAGCAGCAAGTTTACCTTGAACTGATTCAGTTTTTCATTTATTTACTTCAATATTACGGACTGCTTTAAGTATAAACAAGAGTACAAGTGGCATGCGTTGAATACACATTTTTACTAGACGTTGCTGGCGCCGGACAAAAAACCTGAACCCATAATAACTCTAGACGGTTTTATTCTATTTGAACTGGATACACGCGTTTTACTGCAATTACGGTTTACAACCGGCAATTAACGTGGTTAATGTTCGGTCAATTTATTTGCCCCAGAAGCCTGGAACTTCCGAACTGCTCTGGAATCACATTTTTGATTTCCTAAATTTAACGTTTAGTTTGCGCTGCTATATCATTCACAATTGATTACCAGACTGAATTCAAATTTGTATCGATTAGATTTACATTTTCTTAAAAGAGAATTTTTGCAAAACTTTCTTAGGAATGATCTCGAGACCAATTCCAGTATTTTTTCTGTGCATCGAACTGTAAGGCGCGCATTCAAAACTAGTCTCCTAATCAATCGAAATTGCTTTTCTTGCATTATTTTATGTACTTTATTCACACCCAATTGCCTTTATCTTATGCTGTTATAAAACGATACACTTTACCGTCTTTTAGCACCACTTAATCACAAAGTTACATGGAAGGACATTAATGTAATTTTCACCTGTACAAAAATTTGAAAAAAATCCTTAAAAACGGTTTGTTGCTTTTTTAAAAGACATCAACTTCATGATTAAAGTTCAGATAAAACTATTGAGGACTGGAAGAAGGAAGAGCATACCTCATGACTACTTACTTGCAGACTTTATAGTATAGTCGGCCATTAGTTAATCCGGAGCGATAACGCTCTAACGTTTTTTCTGTGCACCAAATCGCGGTGGCGCCAAACGTACGTACGTATGTACTACATGTATTTCAGTTAATGTCTTTGTTAACACGATTTACGAGCGATCTGTTGTAACGCTTGTTTTTTTTTAAATTAACATCGCAAATTTACTGAGAACCGTTTACTAGAAAGACTACTTCATTGGCGTCTGACTCGTCTACTATTCTTACGGGCGTAGTTTGGTTTCAAGAACTTTTTTACGCGACAAGAATTAAAAAAACATTCTGATTTTAACACCAGTAACAGCAGAAAAACCACCCACAAAACAACAGTGACATCGATTTTCGTAAGTCATGCTGTTTTTTTGTAAACAGGACGCTTGTTGAATAAATTGAACAAATCAGGTTTGCTGATGATTTAGGTTTGCTGATGGTTATCGAGTTTGTTTTGTATTGATGTATGCCAAGATCAGTAACACATTATTGTAACTGACTACTAACAACATATTCACTGATTCAACAACACACTCACTTGCTCACTCACTGGTTCATTCACTCAATTGCTCACTTACTGGCTCGTTTACTCACTCACTTACTCAACTAATTCATGACTGCAGCCATGCACTTAACGATGTGGCATCTGGTCACCTCCGCTTTGCTGTATTCATTGGTCGACAGCGAAAACAATCGAACAGTCGATAAATGTCAGCCATACCGTAACTGTTTGACCAACAAACCACCCAATTATTGTGCTACTTGGTTACAAATTTCAACGGACGAGTGCCCTGAACCTTTGTTGCTGAAGTTGCCAGTGAGTATATACTTAAGGACTGAGTGAGTGATATTTTTAAGTAGTGGTGGTGAGAGAGTTAGTGAGGAAGTGGTTTTAAATCGAGTCGTGAACATACTTTTATACATAATAGGTTTTAATGTGTTATTTATTATCATTCACTGTAGAATCGGTTCTGACTGCAGATACATATAACGTACAGTAATCGATAGTGTATGTACATACTTTAGTTGCCAGCATCTCGAACAGTCCCGGCACCTTCCAGTGGATTCGTTCCTCCACCGCTACCACCATCAGCCCGACTGAATGCACCCGAGGTTAAAAATAAATAAATATTATCAGTAAATACTGTATACATACAATTGATTGAATTTGATTGCAGTTTTTGATGGCACCGAAGCCGACACTGTGTGGATCATACCGCTCGTGTTTGTCAAGCGCCAGTTCCATGGTGTGCAAGAGTCTTTTCGGGTTCGAACTGATCGATCCCTGCTCTGTAGGTTTGTATTCAACTTTGGTAATAAATGAGCAAAAAACTGTCGCCTAAAAATACATATATAGACTCCATAACCTTTTTAAGTAGCCTTCATAATCTGTAAGAATACATACATACATATATGTAGCTTTCATAACAGCACAACTCTATATTATAACCAGCATTCATCATGTTTATGTAGCTGAGTTTTGGGAGTTGGAAAAATTGACGTTTCAACAGTTACTAAGAATCTCTGAAAAGTCTATCAACAAACAAGTATAGTTATATTCCATTGGTCACAATATTCGGCTCAAGTTATATGTACCTGAGCTGATGTTTAGTGGATTGTACTGTGAGCCCGTGGTCAGCATGGTCATCATGTTCTCAGTCATGTGGTACTGGATGGCAGACTCGTACTCGTGTCGTACTCAGCCAGTCCGTGGGCGGTGGTGCTCCGTGTCCAGATCTGACACAATCACAGTCCTGTCAACAACTGCTTTGTTCAGGTTTGTTTAATTGCGTAACATTATCACCCATCAAGGGTTATTATTATAGGCCAAATATAAATTTCAAGCGTAATTATTCAGCGTTTCCGTCTTTATTAGGTTCCCATGTAATTTTTTTTAATACGAGTTGCTTGACGGCTAAATTTTGTTTGTTGATCAAATATCCACAACCTGACCGACTTACTGACTGATTGATGAAGACGTTTCAGACGTGGTGCTTGTGATGGACGAAAAGAAGCCAGCCATGCAGATTATTACGTTGGCTGCCAACGGACGACTGAATGTCAGGGAGGTCAGTCTTGCTTCAGTAGCTCAATGTTTTGATACAATCCGATAAGTTATTTTATTTAAAGTTGGGGAACTTCAAACTTTCAATCCGTGGTAAAGCCCGTATGTTGTTTCTGCAAGCAAAAATACTGTAACGGGGCTTAATACAGTAACCTTAGCAACTACAGTATTTAATGGCATATCATGGCATGAAAAGAGGTGGAGCAAACACCAGTGCGCTCCACCAATCAGCATCTGAGATTAAGCTGTATTAAGCCCCGTTACAATACTGCCCAAACGTCTGATAATGAAACATCACTAGCCTCAACTCAACTCAGTTGACACCAAAGTTTAACACAGTGCAGCATGGGGTGATGATGATTGATGTGTGTGTTAATACTGATTGTCTGATGTTTCATTATCAGAAGTTTTGGACAACATTTTTGGTTGCAGAAACAACTTACGGGCTTTAGTAACAGTGAGTCATGGAGTTTGTACAAAAGAAAGTTTGATGTCTTGAAGGAGGACAAGCGAACATTGATTCATAAATTACAATGTTTCGTACACTTTTTAGGCAAACATCGAGTGGCCGACACGACGTGCGGGCACAGCCGCAGTCACCACCCAATCAAAACTATATATTATCGGTGGTATCAATCAAAGTTTATAAATACACACTTCTAACACGTTCTAATTTTTCTTTAACTTAACGTTTGAAAATATCACACTTTCTATATAATAATCTGCAGCGAATTCGCGCAACGTAGAATACTTTGATGCACAGCTACGGCGATATTTTGATGCGCCCAAACTCAACTTGGAGCGTGACAGTCCCTCAGCAGTTCTTCTCAACAATCAGATAATCGTTTGTTTATCACATCAGTTTTAGGTGAAATAATATTTAATATAATAATTATCATATTTACCATAATTTATATCATAGATTTAAATACTCCACGTTGGCATACATTACAAATTTCATGTAACATTTTTACATGAATAACAAAGCCCAGACAACGCAACTGATTCATTGTAAAAAAACAAGAAGCTTGTTCCGTACAAACTAAAAATATGAATAAACCATTGAATTTCAATGAATCGTTAAGGTTTGCGGTTGTTCGGGCACCATCACAGACAATTGCCACAAAACGTGTGAGATACTGGACTTAACCAAGGTGCAACTAGACTGGCAACTGATTGATGTCGATTCATCCATGTGTTTAGACAGACACCAAGCAGTCTCACACCAGGTTATTATTACTCATGTGAAAGTAACAATATGTGATTTGAGCACATGAACACAAATGATCACATAATAATGTGCACAGGGCAATATGTACATCACTGGTGGTACATGCGGCACCCAGCGTCAAGTACACAAATACGACGCCATCGCTCGCCAATGGACTCAACTACAGTCAATGTTGAGCTCCAGATTCGGACATGCTATGGCCATGGTCAATAATGGTTGATGTTATTTTTGTTGTTTTTCGTTGTTGTTGTTTTTATCAAGTTTGCTGTTGCAGCACTCTTTGTATGTGGTGGCTGGAACAGAGAGAACGAGCAGCAGTCCTCTTGCGAGCAGTTCAATACGGCTCGACCCGACATCGGCTGGACTGCGGCACCTGATGCACCATGGCCTCCAAGGAGTCGTGCCCAGATGATCCATGTGAACACGCTCGTTCGTTGAAACTTTCATCGCCACAACAAGCTAACTTTTTATGCTCTCATTCTATGAGAGCCGTTAAATAGTAAATAGTTCACAATAACCAAAATCAACTGAATGACATCTTTATGAAGATTGATTTTACTTCACTTTCTTTTGATTTCATATGATTTTACTTAATTTTTCGACTAATATAATCAGGATCCGGGAGAGAGGGGTTAACTCTCATAACCTTCAATCTAGCCGACCAATAAACTCCAGAGCACAGTCCAATCACTTACAGGTTCTTTACACTGGAGGTCAAGCCCGTGGTTTTCTGGACCAAATAGACTTGTTTGATGTGACCTCAAACAACTGGTTCTGGAATGCCAGTCAACTGCTCAGACCATCAGGTACGCATCAATTGGTTACGTTGCCTCACAACTGGAATTTGTGATTCATATTATATCGTAAATTTTGTATGTACATACACATGTTTTGTCAATATCATTAAGAGTGATTAGTGGTGAATGCATAATGGTGCTTAATGTATATCTTGCGACACAGATTTTCGCTTCCACCGACTTTTTTGTGATAATCAAAAGTCCATACCTAATACAAAAATAAACATACAAAACGTGGATTTTAAATGGATGATAAATTCGTATTTTTCAATTTTGATTGAATGTGTCATAGGTTTGTCAGAGGGCGATGGTACGATTGATCAGTTGATTGGTTGGCTGCGTGTGACTTGGTCGACTGTTAAGCTGGTTGGTTGGTTTGTATGAGGCTGGGTCGGTGGAACGGTTGGTTGGTTGGTCTGTTAGAGGATGATTGACTGTCTTTGTTCGAGTGGTTGTTTGTCAAAATTGCAGCGAAGTTGCAACGGACTGTGAAGGCACCATTAGAAAAAAGAAGATTAACTCGTGAAGAATACCGTATTTGTGGTAAAAAAAAACAGATAAAAAGTTACCAGACGAGTTTTGAAAATTAAGTAATTATTGATTGTCTCAAATAAATAGCTAAATTACATTCATACGAAGGGAGAAACAGAAAGGAATTACCTCCACTTTGGCAGTTCCACTACGTTGAGTTTGTTCGTTTAAAATCGCCCAACCCAGCCAGATGTAAGCTATTGCTGGTTTAGTTGATGGGTATACGATGACCAAGCTCACGGAGTTGACAGCACAACTTTATTAGACTTGAGAGAAAAGAGAGCAAAGAACAGAATGAACAGAATGAACACTGAGCTCAACTGGAACTCAGATTATAAAGGAACTTTGGAAGCGCTGTTTATGGATAAACACGCGACTTCTCCCATCAAAAAGGCAAAGACGTGACATTAAATTGAGATTATTATGGAATTATTATCGAATATATATGAATCGTCTTTGTATATCATTAGCATCGGACATCATAACGTTGATCCATATAACTGCTTCGAAATGTAGATATCTGTGTTGATCGACCATGAAGAAATCTAGAAATAAATGAAGTAATTGGTGTTCTGAATTTAACCTAACTGTCTAAACTGAATATTTAACTGATCTATCTGAACTCAATGCTGACTAAAAACACACCTGTTGCTAAAACAAAGAGTTTAATTGTGAGTTAAATGCTAGTGAGTAAAATATAATATAGTGAGAGTAAATAAATGTCTAAGACTAAGTAGATGATGCTAAGTAAATGAGCTAAAAGAGTAAAGTTAAGTTAACGGTTGTGTCGTTCCAATTCCTCCCATGCGAAAAGGAAAAATTATGAGATGATGACACGATTAACCGTTTTTTATAGTAGAATAAACTTACAATTTGGTGCCCAACATGTCGACACTGTTGTGTCGATTGCGTCGGCTCACCATTTTCAAATCCTCTTTACCTTCTGACTCGTAGTTGTTTGTATAGATTACAGATGAATAAACGAGTTTAGGATCGTTGGGTTTACGGAAATTATCCTTTGGTTTATCAGGCTTCGAGCCTCCGTTGTTATTTTCATTTTTGGTAGTGCAGTGATAACGCACACCATTTGGACCAATCAGTCCAATACCCAAGCGTTCCATCGACGAATTACCAATGATAATATCATGACACAGGTTGTCAACCACGTGGCATTTAACAATGCATTTACTGCCGTAGATCGATACCATTACATGGCAAACACCCATACAGTGGAATTCAGAGCCATGCTCACGACACTTGTAGGGTTTCACACCCAGCTGTTGCGCAAAATTAATCGAGATAAAATTATTACCGGAACCATTATCCATCAAATACTTACCGTCATCAACCACAACACCGTTAACTCGGATGTAGGGAGACTCAAACTCCTTCTGTTTATGATGTTGTACTCCGTTACAGGTTTCAACGTTCAAATCGCTCTCTTTTACTTTCAACGTTGTTGTGCAGTTGCGCCGAATGTGGCCTAATTGACCACAACGATGACATTTAGTCGACATACTATAACCACGATCATCCATGCAAATTTGGCTGTTCCCAGAGAATTTGGTAGTTTTTTCCCGGTTCTGGGTCTGCTTCTGCGTTACAAGATCGTTCTGCTCCTGTTTTACCAACTCAAGTTCAAGCTTGACATGATTCTCCTCAAGTTCGATGGTGTCAACCAGATCGCTCAGACGCGATTTACTTTCAGATACCAATGACTTAAGAGCCAGCTTTCTATGCGACTCTTCACGCAATCCACGACTCATTCTATCAATCATTACTGTCTCAAAACCCTCCATTTCTCGGTTCAGGAAACACACACTTTCCAATTCACTCACGTACTGACGAACATTCTGTTTGGGCTGTTGATTACAAAAATGGAATTTACTTTCTCGAATACCATTACAACGTTGTTCACCAAAACTGTTATCGAGAAAACGCCACGTTTCAGTCACCCTTCCCCTTACAAAATCATTGGCACGCTCATACAGACGCAATGCCTCACCAGTCAAACACGTTCTGATGTGTAATAACGCGGTTTTTTCATCCACTTTCAACAATTCCAATCGATACTTTACGGCCTCAGACCATACCCAGTACCGTACACTGTCGGTACCATCATACATCTCATATTTATTGGAAAACAATTCCAAAAGTTGTGAATTTCGTTGTTGATTCACCATCATTTCCATTAAATTGTGTGGCACAGAGTCATTAGTCTGACAGCATTGGTGTGGCAAACTACCGTAATCCATCGACTGCGTCACCGTATTCCGGACTGGGACTGTATCAGTCGGTTTGGTTTGTACCTCAGGCGAACTCGCGCGAACTTCAAACCCACCAGCTACTTGCTTGATGCCTTTGACGTTCACTAACGATCGTCTCTGCTGTACAAGACCGCCTGCACTGATCTCAGTAACGCCCGATTCACTATCACACGATTTGTGCTGTGAAAAATAGGCACTGTCAACCGATGATTCACTAGCGCTCAGCATCCAACGTTGTTGATTAACTTCTGGCCAATTCACACTATCCACCTTTTCGTACACTTTACCCAGAAATGATTTCATTTTCTGCAATCGTTGTTTCTCGGATTCGTGTTTATAAAATTTGGGTACACTGATCACCGTACTGTTATTCTTTGTAACACCCACTTGTACTCGAAATGCGTTGAATATGTTACTGCGTTGTTTATTTGCGTTACATTTCAGTAGTGCACACGCTTCATTCAAGCAAATTTTACCATCGTACTTGTATCCCCATTTATTCGTGTTCACAACCATATCGTTCGATAGTCGTTCCAATCGAATTTCAATATTGCGCGTAGTCGCTCAGTTCAAGCCCGTGTCCACCTCAATTTTTTTCAAGTTTCCGATTTTTTTAGAATTACCATTCAAGGTAAAAGCCAATTGAAAGTTGAGTACGCCCTAATAAGGCATCGCACTCCGCCCCGGAATAGAAGAGCCAAGGCTTCGATCTGTGTTTCAAACAGTGTTTCAAACGGACACGCTTTCAAGAACTCTACAATACTTGAAATCGACGACTTTTATACGTAGAACGAACAATAGGTTTGAACAGATACGTAAATGAAGAAACTTTAACACACGTACTAAAACTTTAACACTGCATCTATTTGACTCGATAAAAAAACTTTTGAAAACTTTTTCTACAGTACTTTTAACTGGTTTAATATACCAAACAACTTTTGAAACAAATACAAGTTCAAAAACTTTTCAAATCGAACAACAAACGAACAAACAATCGATAACCAACCGATAGACAACTTACGCGCGCATGTTATACTCGCATGCAATCATCAACGCACGCTATACTGCAGCACAACAATATCCATGCACAACGTAATGTTCAATATACTTGCAACGTGGTCCGCGAGCTGCACCATACAACTAACCAAAGCACAAAGCACACACTAGCTGAACTGGAGTTGAGGAGCGCCAATCGCCCAACCCAGCCAGATGTAAGCTATTGCTGGTTTAGTTGATGGAGATATGATGACCAAGCTCGCATAGTTGACAGCACAACTTTATCAGAGTTGAGACAAAAGAGAGCAAAGAACAGAATGAACAGAATGAACACTGAGCTCAACTGGAACTCAGATTATAAAGGAACTTTGGAAGCGCTGTTTATGGATAAACACGCGACTTTAAGGTGTTTGTAAAAAGATCTCAAAACTGCTAATTATCTTTTTTTATAAGATTCCTCTCCCTGTGGAGGATTGGCTCGTTCACCAGAGAAATTACATGCGTTTTTCAATAACCCACTGACACTGAGCACTAGTTCGATTAAAATTCGTGATAATCAATGAATACCCTATCACTTTTTACGTTAAGTGGATGCCAATAATCTGGATGGGTGATTTGAAAGTCAAATAGAAATTCGAATAACCTTCTGATATTTTTTTGTGTCTTTCAATAAAACTAATCAATGTCACACTTTGCTACCGTAACCTTGACGTTAGGTTTACTGTATTCTTGCTAAGTTAAAAATATTTGCACCGTTACCATTTTTAAAATTTTTTTTTGTTTTTTTCGCGCATGCGCGTTGTTGATATAATTCGTCTTAGCACAGTGCGCAATTTGGTGCAAGTTTTGTGTAAACCAGTGCGGTCAAATCGTAATTTCAATCCAATATCGAGGCGTATATATGCAGTTTAGCTTTCTAATCAATGTAACTGCCTTGATTCTCTATTTTATTGTTTTTTACTCATTTTAAAGTTATACTACATAAATACGGCTTGATATTTATTTTTGATTAAAATTTGATCGCATTGGTTTACACAAAACTTGCATTAAAATGTGCACTGTGCTAAGAGGGAATAATTTAACTATTATAAATCAGGATTTGGACAACCATGGAGAATGTTTTTAATCGTGTAAATACTATCATTTGTCTTGACAACTTATTCCGCTCAAAAATTTACTTTAAAAAGTCATATTAATGAGTTTTTTTGCATTTCAGCGATCAAAAGCGATTCTTCCACCGCAGCAAGCCCAAATCAAAATGCATACCATTCTGCTGGTTCAGCCGTCGCCACGCCCCGAGTCGCGTACCTGGTCCGATTATGAGACGGTCGACGAATGCATGGAGGGTATCTGCAAGATATTCGAGGAGCACTTGAAGAAACAGAATCCGAACTCGCCATCGATTACGTACGACGTCTCGCAGCTGTTCGACTTTATCGACCGTCTGGCTGACCTGTCGTGTCTGGTGTACACGCCGAAGACATCGCAATACGGACCACACAACAAAGACTGGATCAAGGAACAGATATACGTCCTGCTCAGGGGACAGGCGTCCAAGTAAACCAACCGTGTCGTCT
This sequence comes from Daptonema setosum, assembly GCA_964036265.1. Lineage (NCBI taxonomy): Eukaryota > Metazoa > Nematoda > Chromadorea > Monhysterida > Xyalidae > Daptonema > Daptonema setosum. The sequence continues at coordinate 14,726,369 of OZ038444.1, read as the reverse complement.
TGTCGAGCTCGGGTCTCGTCATACTCCTACTGAATGATTATCTGTTATATTGTTAGTTAGATCATGAAAGCATTTCATTGACTTAGCCCAAAACCAGTATTAATGGGCTGGAATTAACGTTTCGATGACTTTGATAACCTCATCGTAACGATTCTACCGAATACGGTAACATGAAAGTGGTTGATTTATTATCGCTCGTTAATTAATCGTGGTGCTTAATTACTGCTCGTTTTGGGTTACAACATGATTATGAACGAATCACAGGATGTCAATGATGGATCCATTTTCTAAAATCCGTATTGTTGCTATCTCAAGCGAGGCTCTTATTTTTCTTCTGCAAAGCATAGAGTTGTTTTAGATTAAAATAAGTTCATATAGCGTGCATGCTCACAATAATTTCTATTCATTCATCAATATGATCATTGAGCTGTGTTGTGATGGCCGAATGATCAGTCAGACAGAACCGTGATTGAAATAGAAACAAAATGGATCTATCCCTGGTGGATGTTTTTTATGGTTAATGATGTTCTTTCACCGTTTTTTTCAAATCTTCATTGTCTATTAACTACCCTAGTTCACATTTCTCGGGTTTTTTCTGAACTAAACTGGTGATCACTTTTTAATACCATGCCTATTGAATGAAAACATTCATTTGATTAAATCGGGTCAGCGTTCTGCCAAATAGGTTTTATTAAAGAATATCCAACGCTGGCTCGATAATATCAAGTCACACGCCATTTCAAGAAATTTGCTGGGGTTGATCTTAATCTTATCGTTGATTAACTGAATTTTTGTGGTTTCATTGTTTATATTTTTATTTCTATACAAAACTGAATTCATTAAACGTCTTTTTCTTTCATTGAAGGAATAATGGGTTTTCACTAATTGATAGATAACATAAAATTGATGAAACAATATGATTCACATACACGAGCAGAGCAACAATAATAGAAGATCATGAAACGATCATCGATTCCCTCGTTGAAAATAAGCTGAAACAGGAAAACAATTTTAGAAAACGAAAAGTAAAATCAGTGCTTTTATTTCACTTGAACACCAAAACCATTTAACCAACCCAATCGTGTATCTATGGGCTTGGCTCCTGCACTCGTCATGATAGAGGCTTGGTGGGGCAAGTGAACCTGCTTTTGCTCATCATTATTTTAGGAAAATAAAAATCTCAAAAAGTCGACAAACAGCGGTTTATATATTATTATCACATTAATGGTTAAGAGGCACCATAAATTCTTCATCACATACTTTGTTATTGAACACATGCACACGAAAATTGGCATAAATTCTATATGATGAAAACAATGACGTGAATTTGATGTTAACCTGCACAACACTCATTTTGACTTGGGCAGCACCACTGGCTCCAGACTGGTTGAGAACGAGCATGTCTTCTGGTGTTGCCTTGCCCTGCAGTCGACGTTCAATCGCCTGGGCTATTTCCACACTCGATGGCTCTCTGTTTACGGGCTATAAATCAACAAACCAGTACTTTATCTGGGGGAATAAAACGTATTCAGACTAACTAGACGACTTGGATAAGTTTAAATGCTGCTAACCTGTGGACCAAGTCTATGTTGCACGGGAGCAACAGTCGGTGCACTTGTAAAGTGATGACTACTTTTATTCTTGTTGTCTCTATACGTATCCCGACGCGATTCATGTTCCTTAACGAACCAATTGTTAAAATCTAAAACTAGTGGTACATTGAGAGGGCATGAAATCATAGCTGCTTATTGGCTTCCTCAATCGTTGAAGAATTCTTGACACACGATCAGCTGATACGCAAAAAAGCCCCACTGTAAAATCCAGACAAAGACGGCAACTTGCAGAGCTGTGTTGGGTCAGCTACACAACCCAACGGGGTATCCACACCGAATGAAGTACCCGCTTCAACCTGTTCTCACCAGAATCACCAATGTCACCCAAAATGGCATGTTTTCGAAATTCACATTAGAAACATGTGTTGTCTCTTTATACATATGATATGTTAAGCTTTCAAATGAGAGCATAATAATTACCAAATTCGGATGCGGGTTATTTAGATATTACGACGACTTTGTGTAAAAATTGGCCATCCGTTGAAAGAAAAAAATATCACATTTGAATAAAACCAGAATAAATCTAAACCAAATATCGAACTGCTTGAGACGAAGGTGGACGCTGTTGGTTGCTTTTAGTATTAGACGAATGGTGATGACGGCTTGACGAGCTCGCATTCGTAGATCCTTTAGTTTTACTGCTAGAACTAGATTTGTCTTCTTTATTGTCATGAGACTTGGACGATCGTCGAGGATCACGTGAACCAGAAGAAGACTTGTCATGGTGCCGACTCGAAGACGTTTTGTGTTGTTCTGATTTTGACGACTTTTCGTGTTTGTGCGAATCGCCAGATGATTTCTTAGCGTCTGCCTCAACCGACTGAGTGACTTTGATCTGAAACAAACCACAGATCGCATCATTGCATTGAGTTGGGTTAGCAAACTGATGAACACATTTAAATGTTCGGCATTATTGGAATTTTTCTGTGTCCTCGTAGTCAACGACTACTTTTTGTTCTGAGCCAGCAAGGTACTTGATACATACAGGGTGGCTAAAAAACGCGTCGCGTTTGAGCAATTATGGTGAAAGTTATACATGAGCTGTGGGATTGCGGTAAAAAGCATTCGATTAAGCACGGATTGGCCTACAAAATGATGTGCTACTGAAGTTTAATCTCTCAGTTTCTAATTGTTACACGCGATTGTATAAAAAATACCGAATTTCACATCAAAAAGTTTCTATTTGGTGTTTTTTGTTCGTTTGCTTAATTGTTCGTTTCAATGCTTTGTTTAGTTTTTATATTTAAATGAAGTACGTTCGTTTGTAAAAGGTGGTTTATTTCGATCTGTTTTGAGTCAAAAAGTCACTCTTATAGTTTGCCATTAGGGAGTTCATGCAACGCGTGCTGTCATTGCTTATGAAGGAGGCCAAACCAACCAAACTTTTTGCTGGATTAGTAACATTTTTAGAAAATACGTTTTGCTTGTATTCTCTCGTATTGTATGTGATGTTTATGTGGACAAAAATTCATGCAATAGTTTCAATTATTTATTCAGTTTTATCACAAAATAGGAACTTTTGTATGTGAAATTAGGTGTTTTTTATAATCGCATGATTAAACTTCAGTACAGTAGTACATCATTTTGTAGGCCAAAACATGCCTAATCGAATGCTTGTTACCGTAATCTCACAGCTCATGTATAACTTTCACACTAACTGCTCAAACGCGACACGTTTTTTAGCCACCCTGTATATACGATATTCGAAGAAAGCAGGTGTTTCACGTCGGATAAGCGTCAGAAACGTTACACTAGTAAACTTTGTTTTAAAATATTTCGTCTGAATTCGGATAAATCAGACCTCAGAAAGTGCCTCAAGACTTTTTGGCAATCCTGTATATAATAAATTACATATGGCGGTCCAACCTGTAGCTTGTCATCTTCGGCCGATCGCTGCACGCGTCGTTGATCGTTGCCTCCATTGACAACCAATCGCAAGTCGTCTGCGTAGTGATCGGTGGTTGACACCAGTGCTCGGGTATTTGATGCACCGGACGATTGCTTGAGTAGCGATGACATTTTGGCTGAGTTGTAGTCCCGTTCGTAGGTCGGCGTGCGCGAAAGCAGTTCCTGTAAACTATCAAAATAAGAAAACGAGCCTTTAGTTTTAGTGTATAAGCGATTCATTTGGCAGACTTATAGAGGATATGAGCGACAGTGTCGTGTCGTCTCATTTACCTTGAGGCTCGACTCGATTGATCGATTTTTACGCGAAAACATTCATTGACTGGAACAATTTATAATAAACTGGACAAGATTACAATAACTGAACAAATATATAATAAACTTGGCATGCGGTGTTAACTGACCATGTATCGATTGCGATGAAGGCGTGTCTTGATGTGAACCTGGGCGTGGTCGTCATCACCACTGAACTGTTCGCACAACATACAGTAATACCCACGCACTGGCACCACGAATTCAGATCCTGAAACAAAAAAAATTCTCATGTAACAAAAAAACGCAGTGCAGTTATTTAATTTGTAACTCACCCTGAATGGGCATCATCTGTGCAAAATTGCCACTGATCATGCTGTTGGCGGCAGCGTCCTGCTGCGCCTGCAACTCCTGTCGAACTTCGGTCGTCATCCACGGCCGCTTGCTTTTATCGTTTCTCTGTAAATATTTATTGAAATGGCGGAGAGGAAAACAAATTGAACGGACAATCAACCGAGCTGGCTTTCAGAAAATGATGTTGCAACCTGGATGTGTTCATCGGAATGCAGATGTTGGAACAGATCAGCGACACTGTTGTACGAAGTGTTGCACACTCGACACCAGTGTGAGCCCGGGTCGAAGTATACGATTCTGCAACGAACAATGCAATGAGCTACTGAAATGCTTGCAATGTGATGACAAAGTGACATACCTCTCTAGCTGTTGTTGTTGTTGTTGTGGTTGTTGTTGTTCAGGCTGCTTGGCTGTTACAACCGCTTCATCATCAACCTTCTTTCGTTTCTTCTTCTTCTTGCTGCCGGCCTGATCATCGCTACCCGCCTCATCCGATGAAGACGACCCACCGCTGCGATCACGCTTCTTCTTCTTTGACTTGTGCTTAGAAGACTTGGACTTGCTGGCTGACCGACGAGTGGGCGACTGAACATAATATATTGGGCTCATTCACTGTATTCAGTCAATCTAGCCAAAATTACATTCATACCACTCAATCAAATCAACCTGTTTCTGTGTATCATCACCGGAACGTTTGAGTAGATCGAGTTGCCGTTCGTATCGCTGCACGATTTCTTCCAGCTGTTTCAGTGACTGCTCTTTTCCGCCCAGTTGTTCCTCAATCTCTCGCTTGAATTAAAGTAATGATCAGAAATGTTTAATTCTATGTAGCCCTTAAATCCCTTCAGAATCATCTCTCGACCATTCACTGTCTGGACAATGTCTACCCCAACCTCACCAGCACCACGATTAACCAACAAACTTCTATTGGCAGTGCACCGTTCTTGTAATGAAACATACAGTGATAGCTTTCAAATTTGAGTGGGTTGACTCGCATATAATCGGACTATACAATCAAACAATCGCATATAATAAGGAACCTGCAGTCGCAGATTGTCATTCAGTAGCGACTGATTTACGTACGACTCGGAAGAGCGGGCGGCCCGGCGTTGAAGATCGGCGTGCTGCCGCTTGAGACGGTCGAGCTCGTTGCGCAACTTGTTAGAAGTCTCTCCGAAACTCTGCTGCTGACGACGCAGGTCACACAACTGCAACAATGATATATTAATCAAAACATATGTTCTATCATTCCTGAAAAGACGCTGACACTGAAGCCAGGCATCCTCCACAAAGAAAAATTCTGGGCACCTACACCAGAACGAAAACGTTGATGACCCACCACCCAGAGTTGGATAAAACAATTTGAGTCGTCGTTTTTTTCTAAAAACAGAGTATGCGTTGGGTTGGGAGAAAACCATCCAGCCGACCAGTCACCCAATTTAAGTAGAGATACCTGTTTCTCCAAAGACTCAGCACGTCGTTTGCTGGACGAAGAAGACGAATCGTTGACCGACGTACGGGTGTTCAGCTGTTCTTCGAATTGTTTGGTAGCGTGCAACCATTTTTCCTTGTTCGCATCAGGCCGCGGTGGAGGACGAGCCTGCTGCATCTCCTGAAATCCGTTCGCTGTATCAAAATTTAATCGAATCGAGTAATCAGCTATTTTTTCTTGATACTGGTCACTGAATGATTGGAGTTGACATAGTGAATATGAATTAAGAAATTGATGCATATTTTGAGTATAACATACTGAGTTGTGTGGTAACTAAACTGACGTGCAGCAGCCAAACCTCAAAGATCAATAGAACTGATTCAGTTTCACTGAATCTCTGGATTTTGACCCCATAAATCAAGAATACCGTATGAGTCTTAAAAGTAATAAACTATTTAGAACACCTTATAAGGGTTAGCATGAGGCGATAGCTCGGCTCCGGGTGGCAACGGCTGCTGGTATTGACTGGTTGGCTGGTTAACGGCTACGGTAGGTGGCTGATAGTAGGTGGCAGCCGGTGCTGGCTGTGGCTGCACTTGTGGTGCCATCATGACTGGCGGTTGTGATGGCTGAAGAAAAGGTATTGTTTTATTGAAAACTGTCAACCTTTTGAAGACAAACCATGCAATCGTTACTGGTGGGGTCTGGGTGATTGAATAAAATAACTGCCTACTGAATAAATAGAACTTCAGCCCACAGCCAAATGCCGTAAGCCATCAATGAATTCACAAGTTGATTGGTCAAGATAGGGATTTTTTTGCTGTTGCTGATTGTGCATTGGCATTTTTTGCGTACATAGTGGTTTGGCTGCGGTGTCAAATTACATTTGCTTAGTAGGGAGAAAGTGGATTAGCCGACTAGAATGTGTTTAAGTGACTTGCCTGTTGAGCGTACATGATCTGGTTGCCATGTGCATCCACCTGTGTGTAATACATCTGTTGCTGCTGGTACGGCGATTGCGAATACACCACACTCGTCACAGCTGGAGGCGCTTCTGGCTGCTTCACCAAATATCAATCACAGTAAATATTACAGATCACAAAAATATCACAACGCAAGTATATCAAAGCCCGTGGTAGTATTGTAGTAATAGTACAACTGTGCGAAAAAAGTGATAAGGTAATTAATGAAGACAGTACCTGCGGTTGTGCGACAGACTTTGTAGGCGTAACAGAGGCAACAATCGGCGACTGGTGATGTGTGGATTGTGAAGTGGACTGTTGCTCTTGTTGCTGTTGACTGAGTAACTTGCTCATCACAGCCTTGGCTTCATCACCCGTGATACCCAGAGAACTCAAGACGGACGATAACTGACTTTGTGATGGGTTGTGTGACTGCGACTGTGGTGGTGGAGGCTGCGATGGATCAAACTGCGGTACAACTGGCAGTACCTGTGCCGTTGGTTTGGCTATTTCTGCTTGTTTGGCTTTGATAGCAGCAGCTGCTACAGCAGCCTTTTCTTGTTGAGCAGCCTGAGCCTGAGCCTGAGCTCGTGCCTTTGCCTCTGTTGCCTGTCGTTCTGTTTCAGCGTTGGCAGCAGCTCGATCCTGCTGCTGTTGAGCGTCGTAATCTTTGGTATAAGAAGCCAGTTGCGATAGCAGATCACCCAGATCCTCTTGATTATTCTGTGTTTGAGGTTTGGCTGCCTTGTTGGTGGAATGAATCTTACGTTCATCTCTATCCGTACTGGCGGGTACAACGTCGTCGTCGTCATCATCACTTATTGCGAACACATCCTCCACAGTGGGACGAGCTTTACCTTTCTCAGGAAAAGTCTTCATACTGAAAGTAGAATATGTTACAAGTTTAGTAGAAGCAATTGATATGGGTTGTGGTGGCATGAGATGAACTGGCTCTTATCGCCAGCAGAGGTAAAGTCTGGTCTGAGTTTCTCGTTACTCCAAAAATTTTACTGTTATTCTTTTGACGCGCATTCAAGTTTCGGCGCGCGTTCAAACTAAACCAAAATTTTCAGGTGTTCACACGACATAAAGACAGCATACTAATAAACAAGCTCAACTCTAACTGTATAGAAGATTCTCAGAAAAGTTCTCCAACAAGATACCCTAACCATTGACTCAGCTATAGTTCAAACGACATCTTCGGGTATGGACTCAACTCACTTTTCACCCATTCACTGGCTGACTCACTCAATCAATATATACATTTATCTGTTCAAACGCGCTCACTCGCGCACGACCACGAACTCACCTTCGTACTCACTCGCTGCCTCACGTTCTCACTCACACCCACACGTACTCACTTACATACAGCCTCACTGACGTAAAAACCAAATGACTCACTAAAGTACTCAATGACCGACCAACTTATTCACACCAACCTACTATGTACTCACTCACTCTCTCACGTACTCCTCACTAATGTACTCACGCAATCTCTCTTTAAAGTATTAACTCCCTCACATTCTCACGTAATCATTCGCACAATCTGACTCAAATACGTTACCACTCTTCTACTTAATTGGTTATTGACCTCTTTTTGCGGTCTTCTCCTTTCTGTTGTGCCTCCCGTTGCGCCAACTCGTAATATGGACGACTCATTCCTCACGTCGAGATCCAGCTTCGAATGCACCTAGTGTTGAAACTGCTGACCTGTGCACCTATAAACTGAAAAAAATAGTTCAGGGTTAATTATAGTCGATTTATGTGTTCTTGTTTTGACTCATTTTCTGCAAAAGCAAAAACGTCAAAAAACCTAATGTTTCGCAATATATTTTGTTTCATGCAATCGGATTAATAAAACTTCAGAATCCACCGGTACTAAATTACGGTAGTTAGATTATGTTTCTCATAAAATCTTTCATGTTCTTGAAGGTTAAGGGGTAGGTAAAATGGCCTAGTTTTTGTCAATTCTCTCTCTTTGGAGAGATCCCCCTTCCCCTTTGGAGATTTTACGTTGAGAGTTTTACTGGTTTAGTTATAAGTGGGTGAGTGAGTGAATGAGTAAGTGAGTGGGTGAGTAAGAGAGTGAGTGAGTGGGTGAGTGAGTAATGGAGTGAGTGAGTGATTGAGTGAATGAGTAAGGGGTGGATGTGTGAGTGAGTCAATCAGTCATTAAGTAAACACCTAAGTTACTGAGTGAGTGCGTGAGTAAGTGGGTGAGTGAGTGAATGTGAGTTATAGATCAGCTGAAGAAACTTGACATCAAAGTAAACATTTGATTCATAGTTATACCCTCACAGCCACGCATAAAAGTGGTTGAGTTGAGGTGAGCGTTTTCCATAATGCGGAAGTTAACTACTTGCGATGACAAAGTGGTACACGATGACTGTAGTGTTTAGTTGGTCGTTGTCGCAATCTGACTTTTTACTCGTGAAGTTCGGGATAATATATGAATCAAATGTTCGACATGATTCTATGCATGCAGCGAGAGTGGCGGGAAGAACGAAAAATGTTGCAAGAAGAACGTCTGCACTGGCAACGAGAGCGCACTGGATTTATGAAACATCTTGAAAAAATGTGGGAACGCAGTGAAAAGATGAAGCTGATCGAAGCTCTGAAGGGAATGCAGAAGAGGAGCGCTTGAGTCGAGAAGAAGTACTGTCCGCTCCATGGCAAGGGATCCCACGGAGAGGCCGACTGCTATCATCTGCGGAGGAAGAAGGAAGAGGAAAGTCAGTGTCCGGATAGAAGTCAGAAAGAGTCAGACAGAGTTCTCTCGGTAAATAAAGATGTACCAGTAAAAAGTCGGCAGAAAGATGAACCCGATCAAAAGCAGCAGTCAGTGAAGAATAAGAAAGAGAAGAGACGTGAGGATAGGCTACGTCAAACAAAGCATGAGTCAGAAAAAGAGAAATCAGTGCCGTCAGTGATCGAGCCCAGTAGCAGTAAACCAGTTCTGTCCAAATCTCCCATTGAGGTACAACGTCTCGCGCCCATCGGACATCGCGGTCTCAACTTGGCGGGGAAGGAGGTGAAACCAGCCAACGCGGAACAGGTTAATTCATGCAGCAGCGACAGTCGCAGTGAAGATCATAGAGGACGTGGAGCGAAGGTGAAACTGTTCAAAGCGCGACATCCGGTGACCGGCATTATGGTAAAAATCAAGAAGAAAGAAGATTCGGACGGTAACAGATGGTACATAAATAATGAACTGACCGCAATGGACAATATAGTACAGGACGATAGCGATAATGATTATGATGAAAAGGTGGTAAAGTACTTTATTTCTCGCTAAATAGGGGAAGAGTCGATATATGAATATCTTATTTCAATCCATGCCCGTTATTCTACTATCTATTGACATATATTCTATAACACACGGGCCATTTATGTAATGTTCATTCATCACTACAACCTCAACTCTACAAATAAATTTGTGACTATAGTAATTTATGTAACCATTTTTTTATATCAACAACATCAAACAAAAATTGAATATGTTACCCGACCGAAAAATCAGAAACACGCAGTTAAATTCCCTAGCCTTCCTGCGTGATTTGAGCGAATGTTTCTATAATTTCGTTGATAATTTTCTGATTTTTTTTCAATTTCTTACGATAAAAAGTTGGCAATCAGGATTATGTATGCAGTTGGAGAAGAAAAATCAATAACAAACTGTGAATTGCAATTGCAACCGATTTACTCACTGCAATACTTTTACTAATTAAAATAAAATGTTTCTCCAAATACTTATGCTGAATTGAATTGTTGGACGGTGGTAGAGGGATGGTGGTGATAAGCTAAACATGTGATGAGTAACCTATTTTAAAATACATAATAATCATAAACTTTCTTTTTGTTTATTTGTGGTTAGGTATGCATGCGATACATGTATTATATGTGATACGCGTCTTATATGTACGGCAATAAACATAGCAGTTTGTTTATGTTCATTTCCATTTATTATGATTATTATGTTGTACATTTTTGTCTTCGGGGATCCCTAAGGAAATTAAAATTGAAAAGCTCTTTTACTGCATCCGGTCGTGAATGTTTTTATTATGGGATCGCCGCTCACTGACAGTCAGTGAGTCAGGTCAGTGAGTTGCCTGTGTCACAGTATCGTTGATCAGATGGGGCGCAACAGTGAGTTGATAAGTGGCGAGAGGACATTGCAAGTGGTGTGGGTATTGAGCGGCGTGTTTCCATTATCACAAACACCTCAATGCTAATAATAATAATTTATCGATGATTTCCCATTGGTTATAATGTTTGAATTGTATGTGGTTTCGTGGCCACCCGCCACGGCTAGGCGGGCGTTTGGAGTGATGTATTTGTTAGCTTTGGATTGGACTGCGCTGCGCGTTGCGCTATGTTACGCGCTACATCATACATACATGGCAGAATAACACGAACATTCCCATCATAAATAGCGTTGCTTTTTGATCCGTCTGCTTATTCCAGCATTTTTTATGTACTTTGTAACACGTTACAGTCTGCCACGCAAATACAAAAATGATTCGGACAGCGGAGTCATGAGCTTTGAATCGAATTCGCCGCTTGAAGTATTATCTCAATTTTCTTATTATAGAAGCCAAATTAGCAGATAGTTTTAACTAGTTTTCATGACTGATATTGTCAAGTTTTATCTGAATCTATTGCTGGCAAAGCGATGTTTAGTTGCGATGCCACAGGAACAAAAAAACTGAATTAATGGTCAAAACACAGTTATGGTTGCATGAGCCGTGCTTGTTTATAATGACCACTTTATAAGTCAGCGTAAAATCCATCGGTTTTTATCGTGAGCTGTTTTGTTAATCAAGCTTGAAAATGTTATTTGATTTTACTCTGGAATAAGATAATTTCCCGGTAAGCACCGGAATTATCAAATGTAAAATAATAGTAAGTATCATAAACAGTTACAATAAATAATGGCATTAACATGGAATTTTCAGCGAGCTTGCGATAGTTTTCCATGTCTATTATTCTCTCGGTGGTTCACGATTAATCCGGATTCCGCAATGTTAGTTGCCGTGACACATCACAACAACACTTGTTCATCGAGGGTTTCATTTATTGTTAGTTGATTAACACATTTTCTTTTACACCTTTTTGAAGGTTTATAAATTTAATTAAATTCTTCCTAACATCGGTATTTTGTGTTTACAAGAAAAAACCATAATCCTCTAAACTGCGTTTTTTCTGGTCCATTCTGTATATCCGAGTACCTTATATAAAAAATTATAAAATATGTAAAATGTATGTGTGAACTGAATCTATTGAATGAGCCATTTTTATGGTAATGCGATGCGAAAACGACAGTGTTTCACTTTCACCGTGGTCCGGAAATGGAAAATATGTCGGCATTTTGTTATTACAACTGTATTAATACGACGTTTAAACGTCGACTGATCAACATCGGAATATTCTGTTATATTCAACGCAGTGCAGTTTTCTGCTTTTAAATCATGGACAAATCTGTTTCTATAAAATTACAAGTACAGCTTACACGCACCACTGATATTTTATTAAGAAATTTGTTGTTGCTTACCTTCTATCAAGCGTCTCGAAATTTCACAATATAGCCTATACAAAAACATTTTTCGTAAACCATTTTCACGCGCAAATAATTTTTAACCCTGGTATTTTCTCACAAGACACTGAACAACTTACGAACACTACAAACGTCTTAATCATATATGGCTGGTGCCGTAACTGGTTTATGAAATGAGTGATAAATATGTACTTGGTTATACAGGGTGTCCCAGTGAGGTGTAATGATTGAATTTTTGGAATAACTTTTACAGTGTTCTAGATAACGACCTAAAATTTCACATGTTAATAAAACATTTATCCGCTATTACGCTGAATTGTAAAATTGATTTGGTTCAATATTGCGTGTTTTACGGCCGATCCAGCAACATGCCTTAAAATTACACTTTATAGCCAAGTATGTCGCATGAAACATTGAATAACTTTCTGATAGTCCAACTATATGGCTTGAAACATGCAACACTGATAGCTAATACCATGAATCTGAAGTACTGGGAACAGTTTTCGATTTGATCAATTATTCCACCTTCTATTGGATATTGAAAACAGAATCGCAATTTCTAGCAAATGTTGGCGAAAAGTTGCGGATAAAAAAAGTTTTAAAAAAGCAATTAATTGAATGAAAAATGTACTTTGACTTTTGAAATATACCTCTTCCTGCTATTTAACACAAATTTTAACAAAAATTCGTTCTTTTGTATCACTTTTTATTTTCGGTGAAAATCTCTAAAATACGGTCGTGAAGAACATAAACAGGCATGTTGCTGGATCGGCCGTAAAACACGCAATACTTGTTTGAAATCAAATCAAACTTTTTGAAATTCAGCGTATTAGCGGAAAACTGTTTTTTAACCTGTGAAATTTTAGGTCGTTATCTAGAACACTGTAGAAGTTATTCAAAAAATTCAATCATTACACCTCGCTGGGACACCCTGTATAATAGCGCACTTCAAGCTGCGGTCATGTTCTGATGTTCGGAGAGTCATTAGCATCGTACCACCTTTACAGCAAAAATGCTGTTTCACGTTGAAGGCGTGTATAAAAATAGCTGCTATAATGTTCATGAAAAGATATTTGACATCAATGTTTCACCCACTTCATGATAGCTCAATTGCTTTTTTCCGTAGGGCAGAGAACACCCACATCTCTAACAGTTTTGTTGTTTCTTAATCTTGTTTCAAGACCAAGTGATCTAATCATAAAAAATATATTTGATCTCAGAAACAGAAGGAATATTGATCTTTTGTTGGTTAGCCATACCCGGACCTGGCAAGCATAGGTAGTCATAATGGCATGTACCTGGTTGGCTGTACGGCACAGACACGTGAATGGAACACGTGCCCCCTGCCCCCCAGAGGCACATACCAGTGGTACAGACCAGTACAGCCCGATCCATTCCGTCGCACACCCATTTACAACAAATACTCGTACTTTTTCTAACAATAATGCACACTTAATAAAAAATTTCACCACTATGTTTTCGATCTTTGGCTGGGGTTGAGAAAATTATGGGATACCGTTCCCGTACCATATTGTTGATTTCGTAAAATTCCATGTTATACGCATTTTATAGATAAACTAACAAGCTGATATGAAGCTAGGGTGCCTTCATAGTCAGTTGCAAAAACAGTTGCAAAAAAGTTAGTTACACTTAATTATAGCACGCATTAGTGTTCCAAAAAGATGAGTGAATTCTCGATAGATAGCCCAATAATTGAGCTTCCCATGTTTTGTCGATGTAGATGTAGATATCATCAGTCAAAAAAATTCTTCGCATAAAAAATAAAGACAAGACGTTACTTCCAAAAAAACGTATTCAGCATCAACAACGACATGACATGGTGAAACATGGTGGCTATTTATCGGAAATTCACAAATCTTCAACTTTGGTGCTTTCAGAGTCTAAAGGAAAGTATATAAAAAGGTCAATATGTAAAACAACCGACGCAGAAGTTATATTCAAAATTTGAACTTAAACTGGCCAATCAGAATAGCGCTGTGAACGCAGCCCTCAGCGCTCATTGGCTGCTGCATTTGAATTTGAATTATAAAATTATATTTTAAAATTTCAGGAATATTTCGCTGTGGACACGTGCATTGTTTAGAGATTTTACTTTTTCTTTTGGTTGACTTCTTTTTACTTTCCTTCGGACTATGAAAGCACCCACTATTCGAATATGAAATACTTTTCTGAAAAGCAGCGGGAATTGTCACAAAACAGGAAATTTATGTGATAAAATTCAGTGACAATGCCGCGCGATCTCACAATCCGAGTGTTATTTTATCGCTGATGTTCTCGCGCGTCTTCCACAATTTAATGTTTAATATATGTATATAGTACACTTTTGATGTTTCAGTGCACTACTAGACTTGCGCGGCAATGGCTTCACAGGCTCTGGTGTGACAGGACAGACCTGCTAGCCTATAGTCAATGTTAGATTAAGATAAAAGCAACGGGCTAATATCCTAATTAGTCAAATTCGGTTGTTATTGGTTCAACCAATAAGAATCAGGTCAACGGTTCTGATCTTATGATGTTGACTGTCAATGCCGATCGATAAGAAACAATACGTTTTGTTCTTATGATGGCGATGCACTCAAACAGATTAGTTTCTGTTTATCTGAATTCGCACAGGAATGGTTCTGTAGATTCGAGTGCATGTGATGATGTTTCACAGATTATCACCACGAGGTTTTCTGGTCTTACTAGAACCGAATGAGGTAGTTCTAGTACAGCTGATTCGCAGATGAATTAGCTGACGGTGATGGTGGTAAATGACAATGTCCGTCTCAGAAGCTGAGCCGTTTAGAGTCAGATATCCGTCAATTCCAGAATGAGTTATTGTGTTTTTATTACATGAAAAGTTATTGACCGTGTTTAGTTATGTGTGATTGATTATATGAAAAGTTTTAAGACCGTGATTACTTTACGTCCAATATATTTATATTTTAGAGGAAGAATTGGACGATATATTTTTCCAAAAGATAAAACCCACGTTTAACCGAATATTTTAGTTGAAATTGGATTCATAGATCCAAAAATAATCCCACATTAATGTGCATCATTATTTAAGATGCGATGCACGTAAGCGACGACCAAAACATCATGAAAATTGGGACAAAATGAAATTTTGAAAAAAATTAGATTTGGATGCAAAGCGACTCACTTGACTCCCGTGAACTCAAAAATGTCCTTGCTTCCCGTTAAAACCACGTAAACAGGCCAAAATTCGCATCACTAAATGGTGCACCCTAATTTCCCTATACAAATTAGGCAAGACTTCAATACCGATTTTCTCATGTACTTCCGAAAAGATCGGAAAACCAAACACCTCAGGTTGAAGTTGAGAATTTTCTCTACAAAACCGGTCTAACTAGCCAATGCAATTTTGACTTTTTTCAACTACCGTAATCCCAAACAAAAATTATTTTTCAACTACCGTAATCCCTGTGTCGTCATAAACGAAACATTAGGTTTTGCCATCAAAAATTAGTTCCGTGTGGATCATCAGAAAACAAACATTTTTACTACAAAAATACTAAATTATGATTCGACAGAAAATCCCATCCTATCCGCCCAGTCGGAAAAGGGGGGGGGGGGTAAAACCGGGTAAGGGAGAGGGGAGGGGGGGTAGAAAAAAAATTTCGCAAAAAAGCCCCGTTTCTGCATAAAAATTTTTATTATGAGGTATGAACATCACATGAACCGGTTTTTACAGGTTTTAACCGAAAAAATTGACCCAGAAAATGTGTTTGTTCGAAAAAAAAGTTTCACAGCCAAAACTTTTCGAAAAATGAGCTTCAAAATCGAGGTATTGAAGCCGATTTTCTCAAAATTTCGAGTTGGGGGGGGAAGGGGTAGGCGACCTAAATTTTTGTCTAAGGGGGGTAGGCTACACGCCGACCCTGAAAAGTGGGGGGGGGGTAAACCCCCTACCCCCCAGCGGCCCACCTCTGATTACTATTATTGGACAGAATCATATTTTAGTAGTTTTGCAGTATAGTCGATAATGAATTACTGTTCCAAAAAGGTGCGTGAATTCTCGATAAACATCCAAATGATTTACCGTGCTTTAGCTTGTCGATGAAAAAATGTCAGGCGACCCTAAATTTGTTTTTAATCGCAATTCAGTGATTTGGGCTGTTTTCAGGAAATTTTTTGTGCAAACGAAAGAGAATAATTTTCTCTTTCAATTGGTGTTAACTTTTTAAAAATTGGTCCAGTACAGCTCGAAAACCAAATAGGAGAAACGAACATTTCGTCGAATGCCTGTGCTGCATCGACAGCGGAATTCAGTGTGAAACATCGAATTAGAGTTTTTTCGCGGATCGCGCCTACGGAGCGGAACTCTTAAAAGCGCACCGTTCATTTGCGGAACTATATTAGCGGAACTGTTCGCATCGGAACCGTTAAGTGGGGATCCATACCCAGCGGAATTCTTATAAGCGGATCCGTAAAAATCGGATTTGTATAGACCGGATCGTTTTTTAGCGGAACTGTACCCAGCGGATTTTTTCATTTCCGGATATTTCAAAGTATAAAATCGGAAGTATTAAAATCGGAAGTGTTAAAATCGGAAACGTCAAAAGCGGAACTTTAAAAAGCGGAACCGTCAAAAGCGGAACTGTTATAAAAGCGTCCATCATGAGTGGAAAACCACGCTGGACACCTCCGCTTCGCGGTGCTAACGGTCCAAGGCGGGGGCATAAAACTTAGGTTTCAGTGTAGGCTTAGGCTTAGGCTTAGCCTTTAGAGAAGGGCTCGGGCGCTACGCGCCCAAGCCCTTCCCAAACCCTAAGCCTAATCCTAAGCCTAAACTGAAAACTAACTCTTAGCCTCATACTCGGCGATTTCGCTTAGAACGAACAGTCTGTGCTAGAGACTAAGCCGAAGCCTAATAAACAATGAAATAGGCCCTCCAAATGTTAATAGCAAAAAATATTAACTTCACCGAGTTCCGCAAAACCAATTTCCGGAATTTAAGGTTCCGCTGTCGTAAGTTCCGCTGAAAACACATCCGCAAAGAACGGTTCCGGAAACAAAATATCCGCAAATAAACTTCCGCTGGCAAGACTTCCGCTTTTAATAAATCCGATTTTAACAGTTCCGATGAAAAAAAATCCGATCCATACAGTTCCGCTAACAAACATTCCGCACATAACAGTTCCGGAGAAAAGACTTCCGCTATTAAACTTCCGCAAACGAACGATCCCTATTATACAGTCCCGTAGATATGGGTACACCTTTTCGCGCGTTTTTCGTGGAACAGTCAGTAACTCATCATCGACTATAAAAATAATTGTTCTGATGATCCACACGGAACTAAATTTTGATGGCAAAACCTAATGTTTCGTTTATGTCGACACAAGGATTACGGTAGTTGAAAAATAATTTTTGTTTGGGATTACGGTAGTTTAAAAAAAGTCAAAATTGCATTGGCTAGTTAGACAGGTTTTGTAGAGAAAATTCTCAGCTTCAACCTGAGGTGTTTGGTTTTCCGATCTTTTCGGAAGTACATGAGAAAATCGGTCTTAAAGTTTTGCCTAATTTGTATAGGGAAATTAGGGTGCACCATTTAGTGATGCGAATTTTGGCCTGTTTACGTGGTTTTAACGTGAAGCAAGGACATTTTTGAGTTCACGGGAGTCAAGTGAGTCGTTTTGTATTCAAATCTAATTTTTTTCAAATTTTCATTTTGGTCCAAATTTTGGCTGACTTTTACGTGCATCGCATCTTAAGCAACGAGTTTAAGTGAAATATGCAAATGCAAACAAGTTAGATGAAAACAGGTTCAAAATGGCAATATGAATGAACTGGATGAATGAAAATATATACGTGAATATGAATGAACTGGAGTTTGCTTTTGTGACTTGACTGACTTTGCCGGTTATGGAAGTCAAATATATAGCAGTTGGTGTGTATCGAATATGAAGATTAGTCGCTGGTTAATAGCAGACTATAAAAAATGCGTTGTATGTCAAATAGGTATCACGTGAATAACAGTCAGTTAATATATAGCGGATGGATCAATTATATCACCGAATAAGTAAATGAAATCACATTATCTTGAAGTTGCATTATAACATTATCTAATAGAAGTAATTATGGTAATCACAAGAGTTTCAAATTAGATGTAAACAATAATGTTTAAATAAGTGAATCCGCTACAAAGTTCAGTTGTTGTTGTTGTTGGTGACGTGCGGTCCAGATGTTGACTGCTGGGGGTCGGTTGGGGGCGAGCGCACGTGCACACTTAGTGATCACTAACGAACGAAACGAAACGAAACGAAATTTTTGAGTTTCGTTTCGTTTGATTCGAAACGAAAATTCCGTGTTTCGTTTCGTTAGCTACCGAAACGAAGAAAGTTTCGTTAAGGGTTTCGATAAGGTTTAATAAACTATTTTATTCTTACAACCGAACCTCCATAGACACATGAGACGTATAGCTCACGTTTCATAGACACTTCCATTATATAAAACATTAGTCGGTGAGTCAGTGAGTGAGTGAGTGAGTGAGTGTGAGTGAGTGAGTGAGTAAGTGAGTAAGTGAGTGTGAGTGAGTGAGTGAGTGAGTGAGTGAGTGAGTGAGTGAGTGAGTAAGTGAGTGAGTGAGTGAGTGAGTGAGTGAGTGAGTGAGTGAGTGAGTGAGTGAGTGAGTGAGTGAATGGTCGAAATCGAATCGAAACTCTTATCGAAATTTTTCGTTTCGGTAGCAATCGAAACGAAACTTATGGAATTTCGTTTCGAGAATATCGAAACGAAGTAACATATTTCGGGAGGAAGGTTCGTTTCGGAAGTTTCGATAAGGTTCGTTTCGTTAGTGATCACTATGCACACTAGACGCATAGAAGATAATCCCCTGCACCAGTGAACACATTTTCGCTGGTTGGCTGTTCGATTTGAATTCAAATTCAAATTGAACGTGGTACAGGGTGATCAAAAATCCAATAATATGACAGAATTCTCGATAAACAAGTTGAATAACCGAATGTTTTACGATGTCATATTTTTGTCGATGAAGATGTCGTCGGATAAAAGTTTTTTTCTCTGTACAGTCGAAACGTTCATCGACAAAAAATCTGACATCGGAAAACATTAGGTTGTTTATCGAGAGGTCACGCAGCTTTTTGGAACAGTAATTCATTTTTGATTTTTTTTAATATAATATCCTTCATATGCCAGCATAGAATTTTTATATCTCGGAGAACTGGTGTGAGTGATTTAATGAAAACTAATTTTTAGACTCGGAGACAACTGAACTGCGGCTGATATAAACGAGGATTATTTATTGAACCGGCTCGGCTTGTGCTCAACTCGATTCAATCGTCTCGTCAACAACATGGTTATCAAGTTGAATGGCACTGGCTCTACCGGTCAATAACACCTCAACCACGCTTTTGAACAGATAATAACTTGATTTGGTGAAAGCCAGTTATCTATTAATATCCATCATGGGAGCTGTGATACAGAGACTGAACTGTTGCTCTAAGAAGAAGGCAACCGATTCTCCAAATGGCCAGCCGACGGGTAAGGAGAGACAACGTGTGCTCAGGGCCAACGACAAATTATACAATGAAGCATTCCAATACGCGGTTAGTTTGAGAGTTTCAAATGTTTTAGTTTTTTTCAGGCCACCATGAGTGATGCGGAGTCACCCAAGTGGACATAGCGACACTTCAATTTCAATCATTTCCGGTTTTCAGGACAACTTCATCAAAACATCCAAGTACAACGTGATCAGTTTTGTGCCGAAAAATCTGTTCGAGCAGTTCAATCGACTGGCAAATTTTTATTTTCTAATGTTGATGATTCTACAGGTTCGTTATTAGTTGAATCTTTGGTTTAGTTAAGGTGCGTTCATATTCGACTGAGAAAGTCATGAACTTTCTTGTTATATAAAACTTTCGGAACACGCAAAAATAAATTTGTTCGTAGTCAAAAATTTCAGGAGCAAATATATATGTTTGTGTGCTCTGAGAGTTAAGCTATAAAATATCTGAGAATTATTGAAGGCGACTCTGACTCATCGCACCGAGTGCTAAATAAGTTTGTCATTTGCAGTATTTTTTAGCAGTGTTGGAGTTGGAGCTATTGGGCATGTCGTGTGTATTTTTTCAAGCTAACTTCATACTCATAGTATGAACTAAGGGGAGAAAATTTCCCAATAAGCCTAACTTCTTATAGCATTTTTGGAAATGAGCTCTAAAACACCTTTTTTCGCAAAAACTTACTGGACCTATAAAGATGCATATCGTTTTTTGTTTGATTTTGACCGAGATGTTTTAAAATGTATGCAAGTGTCTCACGAAAAATCACACAAATCTTTGAAGAGTGTTTTTGTCTCGCCCCTGATCCCTCCCCATACCGCTCCAACACTGAGTTTGAGGTTCCAGTGAACAGTTCAGTTTACACGATTGAATGATCTAAAAAGGATGAAAGAGAAACTATATGCTGGCCAAGTTAGGAATCCTGGATGTAGGAATTCGTGTGTCCGTATACATGCTTACACTTACACAAAAACACAATCAATCACGTTTGCTAATTTTCCTAAATGTGTCAAAAAATGAAAAGTGTCCTTAAACTCACTTGGTGGTTTGAAAACGGCATTTTTTTTTCTTTTTAGTCATTTGGTGACATTTAACAAAACAAAAGATTTCCAGTTATCATGTCCTCGACTTTGTTAAAATTTGCCGAATTTTGGATTGAAAAAAACGATTATAGTTTTTTGTGTATTGTGTAAGGTAAGCATTTAGTAGTATAAGTATACTATACGTAGAGTATAGTATAGTTTACTTGGGTCGCTAGATTGTTTTATTAGAGATCTATTCATATACTATCAGGACGAACCTGAACCTTCATGATTTTGCATAATAAAATAATGAATAATATTGAACAATCTAGTGGTACATATGTTAAATGAAAGCTATGCACCTTAACCGATCCACCCAATTTCCCCCTTTATTTTTGCAGATAGCGGCTTACCCTAGATCTCACACTCGCACTGCATGTTTCTTTGGTGTTGTTTGCGTTTTGTTGGTGTTGTACTGATGAGTGTGTCGTGTCGTGTCCGTATCTTCTTTCCACATGGTCGATCTGATGCTGTTATTTCAATTCAATACAAAAATACCGTTTCTTGTTGCTCGTTATTGTTACCGATTCACTTTAACCGACATATTGTCAGTGTGTCATCAATATCAGTATACATTTTTTACGACAGCAAGATCGAAGAAGGACCGTCTTTTCAATCTGCGGTGATTGCCGATGACAAGCGAATGAGCTCGTGGCTACCATATTATTGGGATACTTGTGCAAGACTGCAAGTCAAAGGAAATCTGAGAAAATAAGTTTACAAACGGAGTTAATTTGACGAAGTTCATTCGCTTGTCATCAGTTACTACGTGGTTGTGCATGTTGGCATGTATTGGGCGCATTTCAGCTAATCCCGGTGATCAGCTCGCTCTCGGCGACCACCACCATCATACCCCTGTTCTCCGTACTTTTCATCACGGCCGCTAAGGACGCCATCGACGATATCGTTAGCTTCGTTATGATTTTCTAAGGTTGATGCATTTGTTGATCGGCTTAGTGGTGGCCATAGTATGTAATAAAAGAGAATTGGGCCTGGCCTGGTGGTGGTCTCAGGGGGTAGTGTATGGGTCGCAGGTGACAGGTAAGCCGGTTTTTCATGTTTCGGAAACCCCAGATAACCCTCCTGAAGCTTGCCGCCTCTCCTGGTGCATATCGTAATCATTGAAACCATGAGTCGTACCAGCATGCCTAATTTTAAGTCAAAATACAGTAGTTTACACACTTTGAGCTCTATGCAATTATCGGAAATTATTGGCTGATCCAAGTCTCAACCCAACCCATATCGGATACCACTAACTGATAAACATACCCGTTGCAGTGAATGGATGGTTTACTTTTCGTCGGCTTTTTCGTCACTTACGAAAGATACTTCGTTCTCTATACATCGGTTTTTTTACAACAACAAGAAAGTATGATTTTCAAATAATCAAAAGTTATTTTTCTGTTGACTTGACAATAGTATTTTTGTTAGTGCCAGTACGTGCTCACTCTGAACTGATGTCGTGCTGTGACTTTGTGCGTTTGTTTTCTTGATTGCTTCGCTGCATGTTCTTTCTTTTTGTATGGTTTTCGGTCGTATTTTTAAGTTTGTCGTATTCTTCTGTTTTTTTCTCTGACTTTCCTGCTATTTAGAGTTAGTCTTAATCTCGTTCTAGTTTTTATCGCACTATAATCAGCCGGTTAGATATGTTTTGGCACCCAATACAATAGTTTGTTTGATGCCAGATAGATATACTACATTATGCTTGCTGAATCATGTATATTCTTCGTTCATTAGTTCATTCCACCCCACGCACACCCTTCATCGCTTGTTACAACATGCGAATTCCTACCCTTCCATCCAGATTCTACGTTAGCGAGCGTGCAGTTACTCTTTGGTTTTCACACTGAGAACTAGCAATATCGGGCGGACAAAATTATAAGTTCGTTGGAAAAGTTATTTTCTTTAGTTCTCGTACTGAAGTTGTTGAATTTAATCAGTTTGTTGATCGAAGTGTGTCTTATTTATGGCGGGTTACAGTTTTGGGAGGTGATTTCGCCGTATTCGCCAGTCACCACGGCCGTCCCTCTCTTCTTCGTGCTTCTCTTCTCAGCGGTTAAAGATGCCACAGATGATTATGTTGGTTTACGTCACACACCATAAAGTATATATTATTATATGTTAAAAATTTTCATAACCTTCAATTGTTTTTGGTTGTTTTATTCAACCCCAGGTGGCAGTTCGTTTGGTACATAATGGTGCCTGGAAAACATGAAATGTCAAGTATGTTACAACTGCCATGCATTTAAAAATATAGATTGAAACAAAAACTTACAAAATATCAGATGGTTTTGTAAAATGAAAAATTTCAATCCCGAACACTGGTTTGAGTTCATTTTCAAACTAGTAAATTTGAAATATAGCAGCCCACCAAAAACCGCTCGCGAGAAAGGGTTGAGAGTGAGATACAGTATTTATTTTGTGGTCCATACGTCACAACTACCATTCATTCTGAAATATGCTACAACTATCATTCATTCGCAAATACGCGAAAATTTTCAGTCATTCTATAATACCTCACAACTTTCATTCATCCTCAAACACGCGATCAGTTTCATTCATTCTTAAATACACCACGACTCCTCCTCTGTGCGATTCAAGCAAGTGTGTGCGGAAATCTTTTTATGTCTTTATGAGATTACGTTTCTAGTAAATTTGCTCAAAAAGTTGGCAAAAGATCTTTGTTGATGACAAAACACACCACTGTCTGACTGACTGATCGCATCAAATCCTGCATATCCATACAGATTGTAGAGACCTCGAGGCTTTTTTGATGGCCAAGCTGTTAGTGGAAAGTTTTCAACAATCTCCCGGTATTAAGTCACGTGATTGAGATTGCATTTTTATTGTAGTACTTTGGTTACTGTTATTTTTATATTTTATATATTTTTCGGCCGCCAACTTTACGTAACTGATTTTTTGATTGTCGTGATTTTTTATACCATTTATAGGTTTTTAACCCTTGAATCTCACGACTTTATTTTTTTGTGTGTACAAACCACCGTGTGCATAAAGTTCCCTGAACAAAAACAACAATATTACGGCTATAATTTATATTTTTGGTGAGCAAGTGAGGGCATTCGGTAATGTTTCAGCAACGACATCGCAGCGATAACCAGGTTAACAACCGTAAGACGGAGACGTGTCGTGATGGGACCCTCATTGAGAGTCTCTGGCAGCACATCCATGTCGGTGATGTTATCAAACTCTCCGAGGATAACTTTGTCGCCGTTAGTTACTGCTATCTGCTAAACACATTATTTTTCTAGCATTTGTCGCCTGTCTTTGTCTAGTCTAGTGCGTAGGGCGTTAGTATCGGAAACTGGTGGTCCTAGGTTAGAAACCTGGTTTGAGACACAGAACCTAACGCGTTGCTTTGGGGTTTCTACCATCGCCCGTCGTTTATTCAACCTATATGGCGACTGGGGAAACACCATTCTTGATATGGTTTCAGTATGGCTTGCTTCAGAGTCCCAGTATTCATAACTTTGCGCATTTTTCAGTAGATAAATAAAGGTATTATAAAATAATGACTTGTTGTTTGCAGGCTGACATGATGATTCTGTCGACATCTGAGCCACACGGTCTGTGCTATGTGGAAACAGCTGAACTGGACGGTGAGACCAATCTGAAGGCCAAACAAGCACTCGAGTCCACCGACACCGAGCTCGCTGAAGACCTAAGAAAAATCACTGATTTCAATGGTTATTATTTTTTTGTAATTCAATGTTATTGTATTTGCAGATTTTTGGGTTTATATCTTTGTCTTCTATATGTTCATTTCGGTGCAGTGCAGCTGTAATTAATTTTCAATTTAAGGAGAAATAACTTGCGAAGCACCAAACAATCGGCTTAATACTTACGAGGGCACGCTCACATGGCAGGGAAATCAGGTTAATCAATCGATACATTAATCGGCTATTATTTCAAGTTGTCCAGTGATTTCTGTAATTCTGAGCTGATACTCATAAAAGCGTCTTGAAATCATCAATGAAAAATGCATATAATAGAAAAATGAATAAATTGTATAATACGCTTTCCAACTTGAAAGCTTGAAAATACTTATCTTTGAGCAACTGTTGTAACTGTTGTTTTAGTACGCACTTGACAACGACAAGCTGCTGCTGCGTGGCTGTGTACTTCGCAACACAAAGTGGTGTTACGGGCTCGTCATCTTTGCCGGTAAGGACACAAAACTCATGATGAACTCGGGCAAAGCCGCCTTCAAGAGGACCAGTCTTGATCGATTCCTCAACGTGCTTATTATTGGAGTTGGTTGATCGTAATTGCAACGGCGGAAAGTTGAATAAAATCTAAATTTTCAAGTTGTATGTCAAGAGACTTACCCGAAAACAAGGAATTATATTAGTGAGCTATGCAACGACGAAGGTGTTCATTTTTTACTGGATATGCCTGGTTGTTACAGATAGTGATCTTCCTCGTATCGATGTGTCTGATCTGTACGGTGCTGTCTGGTGTGTGGGAGTGGTCCACTGGCAAATACTTCCGTGACTATCTGCCATGGGACGATGTTGGTCCTTCAATATTTATTAACTCATTTTGTGTTCAGCGTATTTGAAACAATTTGGCAATCATCATGTTTGCAATTATTTCAGATCATTCCGTCCAAAGCAGAAGGTATCGAATCCGGCAAGTTGGCCGGTTCCATATCTGTCATCTCGGCGCTCATGTTCTTTTCATATGCCATTTTGCTGAATACGGTGGTGCCCATTTCGCTTTATGTCAGGTTAAACTGCATTTATTCCCTATATGAATATAAACAATAGATTCTTATTATTTATTTGTTATCCTATTTTTGCCTCCCTCATTATTTATATTACTCAACAATTAAGCATTCACCTAACAAAAAATAAAACGGTTGAATCATATTATTTTGCATTATAGAATGTTATGTATCTGTTTTTGGAACCTCGAATTTCATGCTCTGGAAGTGTCTCTCGCCCATTTCACGCCAAGTTTCAGTTTCTTCTGACGAGGTGACCCTCAACAAGTAATTATGCGTTAAGTTTGGTAATGTTTCAGTGTTGAAGTGATCCGTTTCCTGCACTCGTGGTGGATCAACTGGGATCGTGAGATGTACTACGCCAAGACGGACACACCGGCGCACAGTCGTACGACCACACTCAACGAGGAGTTGGGTCAGGTCCAGTACATCTTTAGTGACAAGACGGGCACTTTAACTCAGAACATCATGACCTTCAACAAGTGCAGCATCAACGGATGCGTCTACGGTACACCCGGTCTTGACAGTGATGAAACTACGGCCAACTTTGTTAGCCGAATCTTTTGTTTATCTATACGTTACTTTGATTTTTTTATCACATTTAATTTAATTTTATTGGATAAATACTCAGTATGTAGGTTTTTTATAATAGTAGTTTTTGTCCGTTACGTTGTAATGTAAGTAATTGTAGTTTTTACGACGTGAATGTTTATTTTGTTGTGATAATCGTTTACGGACTCGGAATGATTTGCCAGCAAAATAGTCTACTATGTTGCAGACGTCGTCCGCCGAGCGAATGGATTTTTCCTGGAATCCGTATTACGAGAGCAAGTTTGTGTTCACTGATCCGACGCTGCTGGAGGACAGCAAGAGCAAGAAGGAGGTGCAGACGTTCTGGCGGTTGTTGGCACTCTGCCATACGGTCATGCCCGACACCAGGTCCGAAGTCCTCAAGTATCAGGTTGGTATTTTCGGGATTTGTACTGCTATGTATCAAAAACAGCTATTTAATCACTATCAAAAAAAGGCAAGAACACTATCAAAATCAACTCACTCTCTGACTAAATACAAACGCAAAATGACGATCTTACCGTGATCAGGATCTCATTCCAAATTAAATGTGTATATGTAAATTAACACGATGATTATTGTTCGAATTAATAAGTGATTATTGTTCGAATTAATAAGTGATTATTGTTCGAATTCCAACGTTTTCAGTAGTTGTTTATACGAAGTGAACCAGTGTTGTTTGTGATTTCAGGCCCAATCGCCTGACGAGGAAGCACTGACATCAGCGGCACGTAACTTTGGGTTTGTGTTCAAAGAGCGCACACCTCGGTCGATTACCATTGAAGTCAGGGGCCAATCCGAGACCTACCAGCTGCTCAACATCCTTGACTTCAATAACGTCAGGAAGCGCATGTCCGTCATCGTTAAGGACGCCGCTGGTAACATTACGCTCTACTGCAAAGGTTTAACTTGTTTTACGTACCCTTTAACTTCGCTATTTTCCCTGTCAAGTCAGTTCCTGAGAGGGTGTGGTGTGCTATGCTTTCGGGGTACGTGATGATAATCCAACGTGTACTCTGGTTGACTCGTTTATAGTTATATCGCTCTGCTCACAATGATGAATAAACCTCATGAATCCAATAATCACTCATATTTATATCACACATAAAACATATACTTGATAAGACGCCCACACATTTATCATATACACGTATTTACTAGTTAGATCCTGACTGTCAGTAGTTGTCTGTTTTTTGGGCAAGGATGTCATGTCAGCAGTAAAACGGCAAAAACAGGTCCGATTTTATTAGGTTTCAAAGTTATATGCTCGAAAATGTTGAGTAAATTATTTGGTATTGTTTCGATAATCAGAAAAACGTTTGACTTAGGAGCGGACACGATGGTGCTGGAACGACTAAGCGACGCGTCGGCGGAGCGTCTGCAGGACATAACCATGTCGCATCTGGACAAGTTTGCCAGTGAAGGTCTGCGCACGTTGTGTCTGTCCTACAAACCGTTGGATGAGGCAACTTACACTGATTGGGCTCGTAGGGCACAACAGGCATCCGTGGCCATCAATAACAGACAAGGTCAGCCATTAATATTGGACTAAGCCAGTTTTTGTTCATGTTTACAAGAAACCGGAACATTATTAAATTGATTACATTAACAGAACTAACTTGTGAAATCAACGGTTAGTCAGGCAATCCATCTTTCATACCGATATATTCTACTTTTGTGTGTGTGTTGATTTGATTTGATACCCCAGCGATAATTTCAATTCATTCGGTTGTAGTGATAATCACGAACGTTCCCCATTTCAGTTTATCAAACAACATTAATAAGACATTGATATTAACACGTTGTTTTATCGTTGTGGTGTTGAATGAATGATTTTATATTAACAATGATTAATGAATAACGTATTTTTTATAATTTGAGAACAACTGGATGCCATCTACGAGGAGATCGAACAGG
Organism: Daptonema setosum; assembly: GCA_964036265.1. Taxonomy (NCBI): domain Eukaryota; kingdom Metazoa; phylum Nematoda; class Chromadorea; order Monhysterida; family Xyalidae; genus Daptonema; species Daptonema setosum. Next base: position 14,698,437 of record OZ038444.1, on the reverse strand, counting down.
ACATGACTCTAATCGGGGCCACAGCCATCGAGGACAAGCTGCAGGACGGCGTTCCCGAAACCATTGCCAACCTCACTGCTGCCAATATTAAAATCTGGGTGCTTACTGGTTGGTGGTTGTGTTGAAAATTTTATGTCTATTCTTCATAGTGTTTGCAAATTTTCTAAAAGCCAATGGTCGTGTCAGTGAAATTTGGGTAAAATTTATTTACTGGACTTCTTCATTTACTGAATCCAACTAATACCTTACAGAATGGTGTTTTTGTTGAGGCCAAAGAGGTTGAATAAACTGACGGGCAACGGCAGAACACTAAACCTGACGCAGCAATGTGTCAGGTTCTGTTTCTGAAGTCAAGTTTCGAATCTGGTACCAAGAGTTTCTGAGGCCTGCGCCCTACGCACTAGACTAGACACTGACAGTTGACAATGGTTTTGTTCGGAGTTGAATTTGTTGTGTTCTGGTTCAGGTGACAAACAGGAAACGGCGATCAACATCGGGTACAGCTGCCACTTGCTCACGGAGAACATGGCTCAGGTGTTCGTCATTGATGGCGATGACACCAAAGATGTTGAGACGCAGCTCAAACGCACCAAACAGCAGCTCGATTACTATGATTCCAGAAAGGTTACACCCAATTCCAATGTTTAGAGGTATAGGGTTGAAAGTTAGAGTCAGATACTTGCTATCGCATTTGAATTTATGGTAAAATGTTGGTTACTCCGTTTGTAGTGGTTTTGCTTTGCGCGATGCATCTGTTTCTGTTGCACAAGGGAACAGCGCATCAAGCATGTGCAGGGGTTTCCAAGAACGCAACTGATCTCACTTAGAAGTGTGTTTACATACGATGCCGTTTGTTTTTATGTCTTCTCAGTTTGTTTTATTCGAGATAGTTAACATCTAGCTCTATCTAAAAAACAAAAATTTTGTGTTTTGAAAACTTACAATTAATAGAAATTGAACGCACAAACGTTGATTGGACGGATCGATGAACTTTCTTGTTATGCATTGATTTGGTCGCTGTCCGACCCCGCTTATTAGCCGCTTTTAACCAACTACGGCATAGTTTATTCACTATAAGAACGGAACTATACGAGTTTTTTTCACTGGTATGCAGTTTGTGATGGTGTTTTCAGTTTGGTTTGTAGTATGTAATTGTTTGGTTTGTACGGTGCTGTACTGGTGACGGTGCTTAATGCACACCGTTTTCGGTAGCGTTTGTTGAGGACTCACGGCTGCTCTAGTGATCGGGTTTCTGAATTAGATTAGTGCTGCACTATTTTATGTTGCTTTCTTGTACAGCTTTACAAATTTTTCACTTATGGTAGTTGAACAATTCTTTTGCACCAATCATGTTGAATTCAAATATGTGTGCTCGCTTGCGCAACCATAGCTATTTGTTCTAGCTTCTACGTTAAATTGCAAGATGAGTATCAGTGGAACACAACAATCAGTTTGGTTGTAATAGATAGTAGTGGTAACGTGGTATTGATCGAGTTGTAAACAGCAGATGGCCAGTCAGAACGATGCGAGCAGTCCGACCGAGGGGCCGGGTGTTCCTGCAGTCGCCCTCATCAATGGAGACATCACCCAGCTCACCGTACAGGTTTGTATCCATGCATCATTCATCACAATCACACGTTCTATTTTATAGTACGAAAACAAATTATTATGTCCTCGTGAATAATTTATAGTTACACTGCTTCAAGGGTGGGGCAGGATTTCTGGCGTTTTTTGCAACAAATAATTTGTCAAGGCGATTAAGATCAGTTATAAACCAAGTTACTAGCTTAGTATTCAACTGAAGGTAGTAATTGAGTTTGCGTTAGCTTACGCTATATTACAGAGTGGGCCAATAAAAACCACACTATTTTGGAGGGTAATAACTCGGTGACTAAGAATCGGATTGAACTGACTTTGGCAGAATCGAAAGTTTTTGATAAAAAAGGTGCGATTAATTTTAGAAAACACCGATTAAAATGAAGCACACCGTTAATGAATCAGATTATTATTCACTGAGTTACCACCCTTCAAACTAGGCTTGAATGTTGTTTTTTACCCACCCTGTAGGTTGAGTTAACACAATAAATTTAGCTTTATGATACTTCATAAAGTAGATTAAAAGTTTTTATTTTCAATGCAATGTACTAAAAGCAGATTACACTTGTTTTTTTTTACCTCAGCTATTAAAGGACGGATACGTCTGCGAAGTGAGTATACTGGCGGTTGAATATCCTCGGAGTAGAAATATAGAAGTTTACCCAAGCACCGTGCAGCTAGCATAAAAATACACAGCCGGCCAACCAGGATAGCGAACAGCGCACATCGTTCTCAATGCTGATTGGCTCGCTCCCTATGCTGATTGGCCAGCTGTTCAATTTCAATGCTAGCTGGACAGCATACAAGCGTGTATATAGTTGTCAGGCAGCGGTGCTTGGGTGAAATTCTATAATATTCACTCCGAGGATATTCAACCGCCACTATAGCGTTTGTGCAGTGGGTTTCAGCAGTAACAAATTATTGAGTGCTAAGCTGTTAACCAGAAAATTAAGATATCCAACTTTGAACAGGACATTCAACAATCTTATTATGTTTTTTACGAATCATTTCAATGTTCCTTAGTCAATAATATACTAATTCGCACGGTAGTCGGTATCACTAACTACACACCCACTTGTTTTTATTTATTTTTTTTAACAATTACCATATCCATACTTGCTGCTGTTCATTTGCTGCACATCTGCGCACATTCTCTCATTCATTCCGTTATGATTTCGGGATCCGTTTTAACATAACTTTTAACTGTGGATTGCCATTGATTGATTGTAATCCTGAACCCATAAATTATTATATTGGCTTAACTTTAATTTGAGTTTTGTATTTAACATTTCATTTGAAAATTTAGGTTTTTTAAAGATAAACATGATATCAGTAATAATAATGTTGTATTGCAGGTGGATGGTGAGAGTGGGAACAGCGAGCAGACGCCTTGGATGAGGGCCAGCAACAGCAATGACGAGATGCTGCTCGATGGCGAAGGTACGTTCATCATTTTCATGCTTTCTCATTTAATTTTTTAAGTCGAAAGTTTAGTGGACAGATCGATCAACTATTTTGTAGTTGGTGGGTTGATATGATTGCTGTCCGACCGTTTAGAGTTCACTAACGAAACTGACCTAAACGAAACTGTCGAAACGAAACTTCATACCGAAATACGCTGTTTCGTTTCGGAGTATTCGAAACGAATTTTTTTAATTTTCGTTTCGTTAGCTATCGAATCGAAAAGTTTCGGTTGGGTTTTCGTTTCGGTTCGCACTAACGAAATTTGAACGTTTCGTTAAGCGTTTCGATAAGGTCTCCAATGATTTAATTTAATAATATCGACAAATAAAATTTCAAAATAAATTCAAATTCAAAAAAATTAAGGTATGAGTAAACTTGGTAGAAAAAATCTCACTCACTCACTTACCTACTTGCTCAATCATTGAATCACTAACTCACTCACTCATTAAATCATTTACTCACTCACTCACTCACTTACTCCATCACTCACTCCATCACTCACTCACTCACTCACTCCTTCACTTATTCAGATAATCACAGACTCACAGCTCCCGATGAATGAAAAAAAGTGAGATTTTTTCCTACCAGGTTTACTCATACCCTCATTTATTTGAATTTTGAATTTGAATTTATTTTGAAATTTTCTTCGTCGATATTATTGAATTAAATCATTCGAGGCCTTAACGAAACCCTTAACGAAACTTTCTTCGTTTCGGTAGCTAACGAAACGAAACACGAAAATTTCGTTTCGAATCAATCGAAACGAAGCAAAAAAGTTTTGTTTCGATTGGATCGAAACAAAACTCGAAAGTTTCGTTTCGTTTCGTTTCGTTCGTTAGTGATCACTACGACCGTTTAGTGTCGTTACGCCCGCATTCAGCAGTACATTTGTGTAATTCCTGTATCATTTTGACTTCAACTAATCAACTATTTTGTACCACAGGTTTTGGACTCGTGGTTAACGGGCACTCATTGATCCACGCGCTGTGCCCGCAACTGGAGCATTTGTTCCTGGAGGTGGCGTGTCGTTGCAACGCCGTCATCTGCTGCCGTGTTACCCCGTTGCAGAAGGCCATGGTCGTCGACCTGGTCAAGCGCAACAAGAATGCTGTTACGCTTTCCATTGGTGATGGCGCTAATGATGGTATGTTATTGATGTTTAAAAACTCTCAATCACACTCAATTAGAAAAAATGTTCTCACCGTGTACCAATGGGGGCTCAGAAGGAAGAATGAGGAGTCACCGGTCAAATCTCAACGGGTACCCACGAAAAACAATATTTTTTGACATAATTATCGATCCTCACTCGAGTGCAATTTTTTTAATTTTTGCATTCCTGGGTGCATATACTGGTCAAAATAGCTGTTTTGTCTCATTGTAGTTGACTTTTATACTTTTGAGTCAGAACCTCAACACTCCTGTCAGTTCACAAATTTTAATAGTAATTACACAATCATTTAACAAGTTAGTATTAATATTGTTTTAGTTTCGATGATCAAGACAGCGCACATCGGAGTGGGCATCAGCGGGCAGGAGGGCATGCAGGCTGTCCTCTCCAGTGATTTCAGTCTGGCTCAGTTCAGGTTGGTGACTATCAGGCTACTACTTGCATGTTATTGGTTGCAGTACTTTACTTCATGTCCCACGTATTTTCGTTATCAAATGATTTGAATGTCATAATTGACCGAATATTGTTCAGGTTCCTGGAGCGTCTGTTGTTGGTGCACGGTCGCTGGTCGTACCTCAGAATGTCCAAGTTCTTGCGGTATTTTTTCTACAAGAATTTCGCGTTTACACTGGCCCATTTCTGGTACGCGTTCTTCTGTGGTTACTCGGCTCAGGTTGGTACTGGGTCTATACGTATGTTTTACGAGCTTGTATGTTTTACGAGCTTGTGTGTTTTAATTACACGATGCTGTTCAACTAGCGGTGATCCGCTACATAATACATTGATTTGATGTGTTACCAACCATAGCCATCATCACATCATCTGTAATTTCAGACCATTTTCGACGAAGCCTTCATCGGTATGTACAATCTGGTGTTCACTTCGCAGCCCGTCCTCGCTCTGGGAGTGTTCGATCAAGATGTGGACGATAAGTACAGTCTGAGGTGAGTACCTGTTTTTTTGGTTCACAATCACACTTAATAACCCATTTTAATGATAACCGACTCATCATATTAATGTTTTGAATTAATTCTATGGGTGCCAGACATCATACTTAAATTTTTCAGTAAACCTTTCCTGTTTGGTTTTAATTTTTTCGATTTCGAATTTTTTTGTGACATTAGAAAAGTTAACAGAAAAGTTCATAATAAACTTTGATTCTGAAAGCACCCTTTAACTGGTTTCTATGTATTTAGATTCCCGAAGCTGTACATCCCTGGTCAGTATAACCTGTTTTTCAACATGCGCATCTTCATCTACTCGGTGCTTCATGGCATCGTATCGTCCCTGGTACTGTTCTTTGTGCCCTACGGTGCCCTGTCGTATGCCTCCGATTCGAGTGGTCACGATCTCAGTGATTATCCCACCCTCGCGTTCACCATTTTCTCATGTCTGGTCGTGGTTGTGTCGGCTCAGATTGCGTTGGATACTGCATATTGGACATGTTAGTGAGTCAAGCCTAATGGCCAAGGGTTGCCCAGGTTTTCTGTACAAATGAGTGGATGGGGTCAGGCGATAATTCAGCTGTGAATGATAAAAATTCTATGTAAGCATGCCCAAACGCAACCCAACTCAACCCGCATTGTGTTAGTTTTAAAGTAGAATGGTTAATGTATAAGGATAGAGACATCTTGAATTAATGCAACGTCTTTGAAATTAAGCAACCACTTTATTTAAAATAAACTTTTTTTTCTTTGCAGTTACGCATCATTTGATTTCTATTTCAGTTTGGAACCATTTTTTCATCTGGGGCAGCGTGATCGTGTACTTCTCGATCAGCCTCATCTACTACCAAACGTTTCCGCCGCAGTACCCTTGGGTGGCCACATCCACATTCTGGGTTGCGTTTGAGTGCTGGGGCTCGTGGCACTACTGGCTATGCATCATACTCACTAACGTTATGCTACTCATGCCCGTCGTCGGCGTCAGGTTCTTCTGGCAGGTTAGGCCATCGTTCACCGTCTTTCCCACATTTATTGCAGTTCTCAATTACTACTCAATTCCCTCAGTTTCACAACAGCGAGTATGTTTGCATTCACATTGTATATTGCAGGACACTTACATGGATGATAAATAGTGAGTATATTGCAGGACACTCACATAGATGATAAATAGTGAGTATATTGCAGGACACTCACATGGATGATAAATAGTGAGTATATTGCAGGACACTTACATGGATGATAAATAGTGAGTATATTGCAGGACACTCACATTGATGATAAATAGTGAGTATATTGCAGGACACTCACATTGATGATAAATAGTGAGTATATTGCAGGACACCCATCCCGACCTGTCGGATCGTCTGCGAATCAGACAGAACCTGCCGCGTCTGGGTCGTCGTGGTCTGTCCGAACTGCCGATGAAAACTATGAAGAAACGAGCGTCGTTATCGCGTCGATCACGTCGTGGTTCACTACGATCGGGCTATGCTTTCTCACATCAGCAAGGATTCGGTGAGATGATAACGATGGGCAAGTTCTGGCGACGATTCGAACAGCAGACGGGTGTGGGCAGGCCATTGAGTCCGGTGGTTGAGGGTGACAGCAGTACACCCCCGCCTGGACTACTGGTGGGTCTGACACCCATGGTTGCTGGCAGCAAGTCAAACTCAAGTATTAACACCACAAGCACACGATCTGCAAGCAAACATCAGCTCAATCAAAACAACCAAACATGATTTATCCCATCTCTCCCATTCAATATACGATCCCGTTTATTCGAGGCGGCACTTCTGCGGGCTAATCCAGATTTGATGAGATGTCGTTTGAATATTTACTATTGGACGTATTCAGGCTTTGCTGCATGTATTGTGATCTGATCGTATTATTACATGGAATGTAAATAAATATTGTGCGTTGCGAATAATCCGGTTGTTCGATGGCCTTTCTCATTCGGTCCGTACGTTATAAATGTATAAATAAAACAATGGTGATCATTAATGATAAATTAATGTATTTTGCTTTATATATTTCTTTATTTTCTATGTTGATATTGTTATCGCATTTGTGCCAGATGGTTGTTGGGTCCGATATTTTGGATTGGGTGTTGTGGTGATGTGATACACATTCTTATTATAATACTTAGCACAGTTGTTAGGTTCTGCAATATAGTCGCAGACTGATGATCGGCTGTAGTTTTTCTGGCGTCCTCCTAAATTGATCCATATTTTATCTTTTAGCACCATGAATTCGCTCTTTGTTAACTCCTTAAGTTCTGAATCTTCACACATAACACACCTAAGCACAATCAGGAGTGTATCTTTCCATATTATGTTTGTATGAGAATGTCGAGGATTTGTTCTAAGGTGCATCCTTATACTCACTACTGTTCTATACTCAGTGTTGTTACTGTGGCTACTCGGCTCCCCCTTCTTGAGTCCATTGCTTAGCTCATTATGCTATTATGTATGTAAATATGTTCGATTGTATACTTTTCTGTTTGAGTGGCTGACTGGGAGCTTCAACTTTCTCTTGTGTTAAAATTATTTTTACGACTGAAATTTTTAATTAGTTGAAATGTGAGAGTTTCCCAGTGCGCTAATCAACAGGCAATGCTGTAAACTAGTTCATATCGTACTATAACGTTGCGCAGCTTTCCTACTCCCCACCAGCAACTTTCGATCACAATGATTAGCACACATTCCCTTCTGTGATGTCATGCTTCCAATGTATGAATGCCAATAAATGCATTATGCACTTGTTACACCTATAAATATACGCTCGGTCACGTGTTCGGTTATGCTTGTTGTAATGCTTAGTGGCTTCGCTCGTTGACACTACTACAGTACTTGCTTCCCTAGTTCCCATGCTTGGGAGTGGTTAAAGCATTAAGACACAAACCAACACGATATACGGGTTATAACGACTAAATATGATCACATGCAGTGAATTTAGCTGGTTATGTTTCACTGTATACTTTATATATCGAACAATGCCTGGAGTTTCTATTTTTCATTTCGTATAAATGTAATTTGGTTTGTTAAGGCTCCTACCGCCGATTATAATAACCGTGAAACATAACCAGATAAAGGATCTACGTATGTCTTGTCATTTTATGCATGTAAATTATTTATATTATCCTATTACTGCAACTTGCTTTTTCTCGAATGCCAGATTTTCTTTGTATGTATGTATTATTGTTTTCTGATGATCGTATAAACTTTAAAATTCAGCTCAGCAATCATGGATTTTTTAGGTGGGTTGTTGGTTTTTGCACAATAGTTGCCACACGTTTAACTATTCATAGATCATTCATAAAGTCAACGTGTTGGTGAGCTATGAATTGTTGTGTTACAACCAATGTTTTTAACATCATTATTACTATTACTATAACACTTCTCATCTGGTCATTATGTTATAAATGTTTTGTGCGAATGTATAAGCGAAAATAAATAAACTGTAGCATAAAGTTGATAAATGGCTTTTGGTGGATATATTTTATACGTAGTTGCAGTAGTTGTAGCTGAAATGCGTAGTAACTGCTGTTATTCCATGGTCTCCTTGCTTTCGTTTTTTTCTAACATAATAAGTCCCGAAAATTCTTGTTGAATCTGAAGACCGTGACGTAAGCTTTTGTAACGGAACACACAGCGTGGGCCAAACAAACCATACGATTTTGAACGTTAATAACTTGATCTATAAACAACCGATTCAATCGTTTTTGCTCTCATTTGAAAGCCAATATTTCAACTTAGAATCCCTCTAGTTTTAGTTGTGTTTTATGAAGTTGCCCAGAAGTTACGGAAGAAAATTTGAAAAATCGTGTATTTCGCGAAAGAGTCATCGAAATGCATGGGCAATTGTGTTTTAAAAACTGTAAACGGAGTATTTAAGTTTATGAATGAATGAAATGCATCAAATAACAACTAGTTAAACTTTGTTGATCGAAGATAAATGAATGGATGATTTGACCATTTTCCTGAACCACCAAAGCTCAAGCTCAGGGTTAAATTTGTCAATGGCGGCTATGACATTCGACATGAATTTTTTTGTCCAAGCACTCAAATATGGTATTCCAAAGTTTCCAAGTTAGAATTGAGCTCAGCAAACTCAATTTCCTTACTTGAACTTTTCAAATTCAGAAATTCGTTGCCCAAAAGGAACATTTTGCTAAACCACAAAGTTTCGGTTTTTCTCGTCTAAAAAACACGATTTTTGAGGGTTTCTTCTGTAACTTGAGGACAACTCTATAAAACATGACCAAAATTGGAGGGGTTTTAAGTTAAAGTATTGGCTTACAAATGAAAACAAGAACGATTGAATCGGTTGTTCATAGCTCGAGTTATTAACGTTCAAAATCGTATGGTTTTTTTGGCCCGCCCTGTATGTAATTAACAATGATATGTATACCTTTTAGAGTTCAAGGGTTAAACGTGGGAACCCCTGTAGTCAAAAACTAGTTTTGCATCGACGATTATCTTAAAAAAGATAAAAGTTAAGGAAAAAAACAATTAATCGTGAAAAAGTTCAAACAAAGTGGTCGGAGGTAAAGTTTCAGGAGTTTTGTTCAGTTCAGGTGTATTCCACCGACAAAAAAACGAATATAATAACACATCGAGAACTAATTTGAGGTGGTTTTACACTCTTATCCTTTTACTAAAGGACGTTTCGGGATTCTAGTAAAAAAACAGACGCCCTAATTTTTCAAGACCGTGAAACATTACCTCTTATTGTGATAGAATAATATGCCGACTTGTCCTTGTCCAGCATCTGAACTCAAATCATCAGGTACATGCGATAACATAGGCTAGTCATCATCATTTCTTCGTTCATGGTATGTTTCGCGATCTGGATAAGCTCGAATGTATGTCTAAAGCAATGGAATCTCGAAAAGGTCTTAGAGCCCCAACACAGTTTCTTCCTGCAAACCTGCCCGTCTTGCATTCACTAGTACAGCTCACAACACAACTTTTCATAATCAGCAATCTAATGCGTGTGTTACAAGATGTTCCTCTAATGTTTCATTAGTGAAAAGTTTTGCACGGTTTTGGCGGCAGAATGTGTGTGTTGACTTTTTTACATAAAAAAACAGACATCATCATTAAAGAATATAAAATATCAATTTACATAATCGATTGACTTTAGTCTATCAGTCGGTGATCAAGTGCAATCATCGTCTTCTCTATAATTTAGTGCAAATGATTTTCAAGGTTGAAAGAGTGGTTCTTACTTTTGGTGTAAATTTATACTCTCCAGAATAGTTTCTGTTTCGGCCTGGCTGTCGTTGTGCAGGTCAGTCTGTCGCGTCAGCATATATTATTTCACGTTTCGCGCTGCGTACAGATATAAATAGATGAGTCAGATTCGTTGTCATCAGTCGAGGGTAACTTCTTACCTGGACTGAGGAAATGATGAGCTCGGGTGATGATTGTCGGTGACTTACAACCCACAGTCAACCAGCAGCGCAACAACTGCTGGATGCACTTGCTCTGACCCTCAATGACCAATTCAATTTACACCCTCAAACTTAATAAAAAAATATCAAATAAAAACTATTTTATACATGGAAAAATCATTTTATAAAATAAATCTAAGAATTTACCTTTGGTTATTTTAATACAGAATTTTTCAGCCCTTCAAAAATGGTGATCAGTCATTAGCAGATAAAGCTGCGTCATTAAGCAGCATTATAAAGCTGCTAATTCCCATCGATATTAGCTAAATCAAGAAATACTGTGCTCGTTACATATATATTAGATAATATACCTCGATTCTCGCGATTAAAAGAGGCAGAATTTTATTGTTATGCATCATGATAAATAATGAATGGTAGTAATGGTATCAGACATAGTTATGACTGGCCAGATATCTGCGGCACTTGGCACATCGATGCTCTGCTTCTCGCAGTCCATCAACAAAGAACGGCACCAGACAACACCCACAGACGCACCTGAAAATATTCATTTTTATTCAAATTTATATAGTTATTATAACACATGCAATTTTTTGCTACAATGTCATCACAAGTATAGTTGTCAAATGTTTTTGTTGGTTAAATGATTGTTTTTGCTACTGACAGTGTTTTTAATCATAAGAAACTGTAAGCTAAACGAACCCAGCAATGGTAAATATAACAGCAAACCACAAACGAGTGCTGAAGCCACATCGACTGTGATGCGTTACGTCGGTGGTCTTAAACGATATTATTACCATGACGTATTTGTCTCAACCAAAAAACCGCAACCAGTCGATTAATTCACTCACTCACTCACTCACACACTCACTCACTCACTCACTCACTCACTCACTCACTCACACACTCACTCACTCACTCACTCACTCACTCACTCATTAACTCACTCACTTCCTCACTCACACGCTCACTAACCCACTCACTAATTCACTCACTCACTTACTCAGTCACTCACTCACTCACTCACTCACTCACTCACTCACTCACTCACTCACTCACTCACTCACTCACTCACTCACTCACTCACTCACTCACTCACTAACTCACTCACTCACTCACTCACTCACTCACTCACTCACTCACTCACTCACTCAATCACTCGCTCACTCACTCACTCACCTGGAACTCACCACAATACGGACACTGCAGCGATATAGGTTCAGTATCGACGACGGCGTTGAGTGGGATGGCAGTAGCCACTTTTTGCGACACGTACTTTTCCTTGGGTTTCGGTCTTTTTAATGTGCCGCTGATCCGTTGTTTGAGAGACGTTGCTCGATTTGATGCATCTACGCTCGTCATTGTTATCAAATATTATTTATAGTGGATTTGTAATTGTTTATAATTATCCACTATTTATCATATTAGCAATGGTTTATTACGAACATCACGATCAATCACAAACATGAATGGCACTTTGAATTTCATGGCTGCTGTAAGGATACATTTGACTGAAAATTACAGGAATAAACTACTGTACATACTTTATGTTCTGTATTTTGCCTGACAATATCTTGGAACACACGGTAACAATGCCACAAACGTTGCCATGCCCGATGACTTGGTTATGGTCATGCGTATGTTTAACAACCTGAACGTACAATCATGTTTATAGTGGTCGTGTCCCTCATACAGGGTGAGCCTTGAGTTACCCTGAAATCATTTTATCCACTTACAAGTTCAAGTGTTTTTTTTTGATAAGATCCTTACATCATAACTTCGATATATAAAATTCAACAAACTAATTTGTTTTATGAATTAAAAACACCATTTTATATAAAAAGTCTAAAAGACTGAACTTTGATTGTTTGACGCACAGAATTTTTTAGCTCGTCGTTAAAACGGTGATCATTAACTGCTAAAAACAGATAGTCGTGATGTAAAACTGCTCATACCCATCAAGTATGACATGAAATACAGTAGTTGCTAACCGACAACAGCGTTTGTTTTTGGATCTGTACAGAAGATGCAAAACATACATGGAGCTCTACATCTCAATAAATGAGTTTGTGTGTTATCGTCTGTACAAATGTAAGTTGGTAAAATTGTTATGTGTGGTCAAACGGTGGCTACGGTAGTTGCGCACAGAAATAGCTTTAACCGAATGATCTTTAAAACTTAATTAATACTTTAATAATGAACTCATAATATTTTTATCCACGCCTGAACAAACAGAGAACTGCTTTGAAACCGCAAAAATCGTATTTAGGAGAAGATTACAGCAAGCTTAATTTTCACAGCTTTTATCCATCGAAGATGACTCTAATTCCAGTGTGTAACATCGCATTGAACGGTTTACATAATAGAGGTCATAGTGAAGAGTTATAAGCAACCTGATGTTTCAGTTATTCTGGCAGTTTATGATGATGCAAAAAATCGATGTAAAATCTCGGTAGTTTCTTCACGGATTTTCAGGTTTTGAAAGTTTATGTGTTGTCTACTGTAGGCTTTATTATGTTTCTACTTTTAGAGTGAATACGAATTCAAACTAAATGTGTTTTCACAAACCATCGTTCCACTGTCACACCTTAGCGAGACATCGTGTACATAAGCAGAGTTAGTTTGTCTTATAATCCCTTGTGTATAATATGAGGCATCTAGTAGTGGCAGACACTTATATGAAACGACAAGTTGACACTCACACGTATTTCATTTCCTTGATGGTATTTATTTGTGTTCTGAGTAATATTATGATCAGAAAACGTTGAGAGTATCGAAGTTATCGAGGAAATGTTTGGTTGTTTGGTGGGAAACAGAGAACTCGCGGTATGATGGCTGTTTGGTTTGTATGAATCATTGCTTAACAATTCAAGCATTCTAGCAATTTGTTATTTTAACGTAGAACTTCAATTTTCAAACAGTGGAAAACACTTTACTTTAGTAACACTGCGTTTTGATCAAGCTATACAACTGCAAATACACCGAACACAACTTACATATTACATAAATACTATCCCGGGACAGCAGGAAGGCCTGTAATTGCAGTCGGATTTCGTTCAGAGTAAATAGGAACATTGCTTACTGTTCTGGCATCAGATCATGTTCACTCACGATCATGCACGTACAGTTTGTGAAATGTAAGGGTCATGTCTATTAAAGTATGTATGTACCGTAGGGATCATGAAAAAAAACAGATTAATTTACAAATTTATTCAGGTAATCCAAAAGCCATGAATTTAATCGCAGTCACAGGGTTAAGAAACAAACTGCAAGCAGAGACTATTCTTGGTTTAGCCGCCAACCAATCTTCCGTTACTTTTACTCCACCTTGTATAAATATATTACATAACCCAAAAAAATCACTTTAAACAGTGAATTGGGTTGGTAAGATATACATTCCTGCACAAACTCTGAGTGAACTTGAATCAATTATGCTTTCTACATAGTAAGTCCTACAGTCACATATAATCAGTGATAACTACTGTAGAAATGCGTGCTGAACGAGTAGTTGTTATTGTTTATGCTACGGAGATCCGATTAGAAACAAAAACAAGGTATTATGTAGGGACAGTTCTATAATATTCTACATACAGGCATGGTTGGTAACCAAACAACTTGAAACGGACTCAGTTGAATGTTTGGATTTGGATCGAACTGCATTTTGCGTCATTTAAAACAATTGTCTTGGACTCCTATGAATTTTTTTGATCACTTTCATTTTTACGATCCCTGAAAAGCACTGCAAACCCAAATTTTTACTATGATGAAGTTACATCAATATAATAGCAAATAACTGAATGGAAATGTTTAGTAAGCCATGTTAAGTTCATTAAATTTCTGACATAGAGTAAAAACAAATAAAAGCTGATATGCTTAGTAGTATAACCATTTTTGCACCAACAACAGCGTCATCACGCCCGACCTGTTTCCTTTTGAATGATGACCTTCATGTAAAAAAGATTTACAACGAATGAAATGATTGATGAAAACCGGTCATACAACTATTTCATCTTACAATTACCACAGACACCACATTCGTGGCTTAGCATTATTCTAGAAAAGCCTTCCTTAACTTTTTTCATTAAATTTTCAAACATTATACAATAGCAGTGACAAACTTGAAAGGCACGTACCAGTTACAATGAATAACGCCGCCATAATCCCATTTTCATGCGTTCATGGTTAACCTAGAAATGTGTGTGCGTGTTTTTTGGCTCACCCTGTACGTACAGTATATGATATGAATGTAATACAGGATTATATGCGTGATAATGAGACTGGTAAATGAGCTGTGATATTTATACATTACGCCTTCGCAGTAGCGCATGAAATGAGAAGGAAATCGTACCAGTACCACTTGCTATTTGAATCTGAAATACATATAGTGATGATGTTGTGCCTTTCTGAAATATACACCATTGCCTCTTCCAATAAATCCTTCGTGTTTTGAGGTATACACCATTGCCATCCACACATCTGCCTGTGATGCTCCGTTGAATGAGGTTATGGTGCACACTCGCCTAAATTATCCGATACACTCTCAGCTGTTAAACTAAAGGTTCCGTTCATAAACGAGTCTGAGTTATTGTGAGAAACTTGTGAGACCTATAAAGATTTTAATTAAACATTTTATTCAGTAGTTTTTTTCATTTCGAAATAATTGAAAGCGATGTGACTTTATAAGGGTGCTTTCAGAGTAAAAAGGAAAGTAAAAAGGAAAGTAAAACGGAAAGTAAAATCTGTAAACCTATTGACTGAAAACAAAATTTCGGGAACAAAATTGGCTTTCGGGTCAATTGGTTTACAGATTTTACTTTCCGTTTTACTTTCCTTTTTACTTTCCTTTTTACTCTGAAAGCACCCTAACCAAACCAGGGGTATGAAACATGAAGTTTGCTCATTTCGAAGCGATGTTGACCTTGGGGTTTTAACCTGAAATCCGATCCAGTATGTGCTCACACCCACCCCAATCAAGAGCACGCGTTTGGAAGTGCGTTAATGCATTCATTACTGCTGGTCGGATTAAGTAAACACAAACACGTTTTTATTAAATCCATACCAATGATTCTAAATACAAGCACATGGAACTTAATTTTTGGTTATACCTCTTGCATTGACAACTCAATCATCTTCGAAGGGGATTATAAAAAATCTCCTACCAAATGATAAAAAAAACTGTCGAAAACTCCATTTATACGAAATTGTATATTCAAAATGTTTTGTTAATAAATATTAATAATCATTAACAAAGAACTGCCATTTTATTAATTGTGCAACTGGCAGCTAACAGAGTAGGTTCATGAGCAATGACCATGTAGTTTTTCAAGTGATAATTAATATAATATGAGGTGAGATGAGCGAGCCTCTTTATAGGATTATAAAAATAGAGCATTCAATACAGATTTATAATATATTCATGTGTTATACAATATAAAGTCATAGAATACAGATTATCACGATATTCATTTGTAATTTAATATGTACATATGTACAATAATGACTTTCTTTTTCTCTACGTCGCCGACACTCATACAAAGGGGCTATGACAAAATGATCTAGGAAATGTCATCCTTGGGTAACATTTGGTGAAACGGAGCGGAATATGGACGCGAATGTGCTGATAAGCATTATCTGGTATAGAGGTTCATGACATTTTAGTGTATAGTTGATTTAGTAACCTTTGCAATGCAGGCAACATAAACTGAAGATGGCAAAGTTGAGTGGAACAGGCAGCTCTCAAGCGTGCGTCGTCTTGTGTGGTTGAGGCAGTTTAGTTCTGAAGTTAACAAACTTTTTACTTGAATCACAGGGAACACTAAATCCAGTTTCTAGTGAATAACATGAATTCTCGTTTTGCCTGCCCACAAAGCATCTGCTTATGCTGCTGACATGATCTGGTTACAGCAAACAGCTGGTGTTGAAATCAGAGTTTTGCTTGGCCAATCATCACGCAACACTGTCAGGTTGAGTAAGTTTCACGAGCCGGATGAGTTTTTGATTGTGTGGAATATGTGAATGGTGTTTAGGATACGTACAGTACTGTACATATGTACGTGTTTGTGAGCAGCCCAATACGGGCAACATACTGCAGTCACGCACGTCTCTTGCATATGCACATTGAATTGCAAATAGATAGGTTCGTTCAGATGCGGCAAGGTTAACAAAAAAGCTAGATTCAATAAGTTAACCACTGAGTACGATGACATATGTAGTTGTAGTATTGTTGTAATACTGTTGATTGATATGTGCCATGTTGCTGTGCTTGTAATCATACTGGAGCTTAGACACTTTTGTTTACAAAGCAGCACAATGTCTGTCTCTAACGATTTGGCACCTGGTGGACACGAAAGTGCCATTTCACGGTCACGTTCTCGTTGTTTGCCAATATCAAAATATATATGTGCTCCGGTCAGCCATTCGTTTGAAGGCGTCGTCGTTGTGTGCATTTTCATGGCACTGGTTTGTTTGCGGATCGTATTGATTTAGTGGTCGTAAGGCTACTGTTACGGTCGCTGATTCAACACTGCCGAAAACGTTCCAGTCATATTAAACTTGTTGGTTTTAGCATATAATTAAGTTCCAGGGTGTAGAATCGCAACGAAACTATTTTTAACGGGGCCAGTAGTTTCGCGATACAAACACCGTAACCGTAACTCGATGTATCACTTTTTCGCGGACTCATGGTCATGGTATGGGCATCGTACAGCATTGGCTGCATGTGCCCACAGTTAGGAACATGTTTAACTGCATTTAACAAAGCTCACTTGTTTTTTGTATACTTCGATGACATCTCCCAATGAACTATTATCGTGATATTCGGAAATTTGGAACGTGATTTCGTAATTCGTTTTCCGCCTACATACATCTATCTAGATCTATCCTAATAACATCCGAACATGTTTATATGAAACAGTTCTTGTGTCTGATTACGGTAAATTACAGTTTTATCACTAAAACGAGTTTATTTAGAGCAATAAAAATATGTTAGTGGGAAGCTTCGTTATTGCGTGCTCGATATCTCTTTATTGTCGGCTGATAAATATGAACACAGTTTTGAAACTAACATCACTCAATAAAAGAAACACTTTTAAACGAGAGTTATCAGTTTGAGGTCAATCCCTTAAAGTTTTTTCGAGTAACAGCCTTTCAAACATCGATGACGCATGCATTTCGCATGCGCACAACGACTAATGGATGGGTGGTTTTCCCCACCGGACATGTGGTAAACATTAAGTTTAATAGAAGTTAAGGGTCATATTGTTTAGGTTAGGTATTATGAACATTCTGTGATTTTTTCAAGGGAAAATGTTTATGGAACCATCATATATTCCTCAGAAACGAAAAAATCGAAGCTGTATCTAAACTTTTGAGCGCCACTGTACATACATCTAGAAATCATAGAAAACTCATACCAAAACCTCAACTCAGAAGAAAACTTAAACTTTGAAGCTCTAACTCACATACAGGGTGGGCCAAAAAAAACCATACGATTTTGAACGTTAATAACTCGAGCTATGAACAACCGATTCAATCGTTCTTGTTTTCATTTGAAAGCCAATACTTTAACTTAAAACCCCTTCAATTTTAGTCATGTTTTATAGAGCTGTCCTCAAGTTACAGAAGAAACCCTCAAAAATCGTGTTTTTGGACGAGAAAAACCGAAATTTTGTGGTTTAGCAAAATGTTCCTTTTGGGCAACGAATTTCTGAATTTGAAAAGTTCAATAAAAGAAATTGAGTTTGCTGAGCTCAATTCTAACTTGGAAACTTTGGAATACCATATTTGAGTGCTTGGACAAAAATATTCATGTCGAATGTCATAGTCGCCATTGACAAATTTAACCCTGAGCTTGAGCTTTGGTGGTTCAGGAAAAGGGTCAAATCGAGTGTACCATTCATTTATCTTCGATCAACAAGGTTTAACTAGTTGTCATTTGATGCATTTCATTCATTCATAAACTTAAATACTCCGTTTACAGTTTTTAAAACACAATTGCCCATGCATTTCGATGACTTTTTTGCTAAAATACACGATTTTTCAAATTTTCTTCTGTAACTTCTGGGCAACTCCATAAAACACAACTAAAACTAGAGGGATTCTAAGTTGAAATATTGGCTTTCAAATGAGAGCAAAAACGATTGAATCGGTTGGTTATAGATCAAGTTATTAACGTTCAAAATCGTATGGTTTTTTTGGCCCACCCTGTATATTACAAATGATACTTAAAAATGAATTCGTCTGAATTTACACGTAGAAATTGAAAAATATTACACTGCGTTGAAGAGCTGATGAAAAAGTCGCTTTTTGCACCAAAATTAAACTACATAAATTACTTATTTAACGCCAAACAGCTACATAAGCTGAACTTCAGGCAAGGGATCGGCTCAAAAATATGAGCGACTTACATAAATTAGTTTGTATGCAATTTGGTGTTCTTAGCTTCTTCTTTTGTTCAGTTAACTCAGTAGTCCTAAACAAAACAAATACATAATCCTGGAAACTTTTTGAAAAACACACTTAGTCCCATGACACAACAGATTAGTATGGACATTGGACACAGGAAGTTGGGCAGAATCAGCTGGTATGTATGTAAATGTAGGTTCTGTACATTTTTGGGGCAGACCCAGCAATAAACGGTATGTATTTGTATCAAATAACGGTATATCGGACATTGTAGTCTTTTACTAAGGCATGGAAGTACACAGCTCTTTCCGGCTCAAATAATGTACCATTGAATCCCAAGGAGAGATATCGTTGATAAACCTATATTTACGACCGGTTTCACTGAAATGACTATAAAAATTTTCGGGTGGTTATAGCAAACACATATGTATACTGTATGTAGGTACTGTTTCAATTCCAAATAAATAGATCAATCATAACGTGGTCTATTGAGCATGAAACTGAAGTTTTGATTACTGGAATTAAAATACTTAAAAATTATTTGCGAATACTAAACAGGGTGGCTGTAAAGTAACGACGCGTTTTCTGGTTGCCCATTTCTCAAAATTATTATATTGCATGAATAACTTTTACATGCCAGTTATATGTAATCATACCTGAAATTTCTGTTTGTGGGGTGCATTTTAGTATAGCATTGCTCAAATTAAGTTTTTGGCGGAATTTAACGGAATTTTCGTTATTTTTCCACAATACTGACCGAAATCTCATGAAGACGGACAATAATATTACGAAATAAGTATCAATTCGTTTCAACAAGGATTCGTTTTAATGAAAACAAATGCTAACTGGAGTTTTCTGCTAAGAAATTTCTAAAACAAATATAATTCCTACTTCTTTACCGCCAAAAAACCTCAATAAATAAAGAAAAATCGAGAACTTTTTGAAAATTCAAATTTTACGGAAATCAAAGATTTAGTTTCCAGGTAAGATAATCATACTTCCATAACTCCCATAACACAAATCTGATGTCATAACACACCGTTAAGCATCATAAAAGCTTGATAACCAGTGAAAACAGCGAAAATGAAATTTTGATGTAAAAAGTGCTTTGTGAATGCAGGTTTAGATTTGGCTATTAGAACACACCAATAGTGTTATTTGGCAATGAGATTTCTCAAAAGTCATTATAATAGACGTGTGTAAACTTCTAGAAACCTATAACGCCTTTATTTTCGAAAAAAAATCCGTCTAGGACGCAAGAAGTAAAAAAACTTGCTTTTTGAGAGAAATTTCACAAGAAGCCAATGAAAAAATTATAATACGGCAAATCTGACCACATATTTCGATTTTTTATGTGTTTTTACGCTAGTTTGGCTATGAAAACACTGGTCATACAATTTTTTTTTTTTGAAAAATCGACAGTCGGAAACCGCTTCGTTATTTTACAGCCACCCTAATTTACAGTACACTAATCTGTAACATAAGATGTAATATAAAAAAATACAGAACAACAAAGTCGTGTGATATCGGAATTAACGCGATAAAACTAGCAAAATGCATTATAACATGGTCTATCCTTTTTAGAGAACGCCTGTAAATTTGTCAAGTTATCTCTGAGCCCGATCGGCACACGAAACTATTTTTCTTCCGAAACGTATGGCATCATTTATTGAGAAAAGGCCATGCCAGCCAGCGAGTGTGCGAATTGTGGTTGGGTATATCAAGTTGTGCCCGAGTGACGTCGGGGCACATATCAATCAAGCCCAATGCCAATGGTCACGGTATCCATTATCACTGGCTCGCTATTTATCAGAAACGGGCGTTGACAACAGCCAGACTCGTACAAACTTTTGTATCAAGTCACAAACACACGACCAGACTTAATGAGAAAAAAGCTTAGTTATGTGAATCTAATTTAGATGAAAGAACTTTGAAAGGCGAAAAACAACTAGCCAAGCAGCAAAACATTGTTATACACAGTTTTTGACACTGACACCGTATAAAACAGTTCAAGCGTGATATTTGTTTTATCGACTTAACAATAGTAAACCCAAAATACATGCTGAGCTCTCAAAAAATAGCAAAAAACATTCATACTTTCTTAACTTACGCAACGGGGATCGACTACCAATATTATAAATAGATTTTACGCATTAATTTTTGTCATTAGCGAGCGTAGTTTACCCACGACATCATTAGTCATCAGCACTCCATCCCGTACCCAAACTCCTCAACATGGTCAAACCGCCCTTCATGGGTGCTGTCGGCAAGAAGGCCGGTGAGAAAGCCAGTTAGATCCCAAAATTACCTTAGTTTGTTCACAAAGTGCATACTTTTGAGCGTGTAAATCCAGTTAAGCTAAGTTGTGTTAAATTAGGTTAAACCATCATTTGATAACTGTTCTAGCAATATTTATAGAGTAATTGCGATGAGGCACAAATCATAATGTCAAAGGAAAATTTATTATATGGTGGCCGAATGTTTTAGCGAGTAAAGGTGTAATGACGGGCGTGAAAGCAGAAGCAAAGAACATGTTCAAGCCAAGTCTGGGTGATGCCGTGGCCCTGGCACCCATCGCCGTCAACTATGCCGCCCCTCATGTAATACAAAAGGCTTATGGTCCTACCGGGGTACGTTAAACTGCACAAACTAATGGCTCACATAAATTAAATTAACACAAGTATCACCGGTTTATTCTATATAATCTACGTTAATAAAAACATAAACTGCAGTGAAATTGACATCCAATGATTCGAATCACAAACACAAATATGTAGATTTACGCGTGATGTGTTAATAGAGATGCAGTTTGTTGGTGGAAAAGTTAAATTAAAACTAGATAAGCATGAAAAACGTCTATCCAGTAGATCATTCATTAACAATCATCTTTGCGTATCGTATTTTGATTGACCGCGAATGAAAAAAAATTACCGGACCGCCGTTGTAAAGTACAGTTTTTTCAATGGTATATAAGTAAGTTCACAGTTTTTCACATGGTAAGTAAATGTTCATATGTATTTTATACATGGTACGTTATGGTTCGTAGTTTTTCTGGCAACCACGGTATTGTTCATAGTTTTTCTAGCAACCACGGTATTGTTCATAGTTTTTCTAGCAACCACGGTATTGTTCATAGTTTTTCTAGCAACCACGGTATTGTTCATAGTTTTTCTAGCAACCACGGTATTGTTCATAGTTTTTCTAGCAACCACGGTATTGTTCATAGTTTTTCTAGCAACCACGGTATTGTTCATAGTTTTTCTAGCAACCACGGTATTGTTCATAGTTTTTCTAGCAACCACGGTATTGTTCATAGTTTTTCTAGCAACCACGGTATTGTTCATATTTTTTCTAGCAACCACGGTATTGTTCATAGTTTTTCTAGCAACCACGGTATTGTTCATAGTTTTTCTAGCAACCACGGTATTGTTCATAGTTTTTCTAGCAACCACGGTATTGTTCATAGTTTTTCTAGCAACCACGGTATTGTTCATAGTTTTTCTAGCAACCACGGTATTGTTCATAGTTTTTCTAGCAACCACGGTATTGTTCATAGTTTTTCTAGCAACCACGGTATTGTTCATAGTTTTTCTAGCAACCACGGTATTGTTCATAGTTTTTCTAGCAACCACGGTATTGTTCATAGTTTTTTTAGCAACCACGGTATTGTTCATGGTTTTTCTAGCAACCATCAGAAGAAGAAGAAGGAAATGAAGAGGACGCTGTTGAAGACGCCGTTGAGGACGAACCAGAAGAAAAGCTGGCGGTGAAAAAGAAAATGAAGAAAAAGGCGACGGCCGCAAGTGATGATGATGACGAAGAAGATGAAGCAGAAGATAAACCAAAGAAAAAGAAAAGGAAGAAGGTTGTTGTTGTTGTAGTAGTAGTTGTTGTTGTTGTTGTTGTTGTTGTTGTTGTTGCTGTTGTTGTTGTTGTTGTTGTTGTTGTTGTTGTTGTTGTTGTTGTTGTTGTTGTTGTTGTTGTTGTTGTTGTTGTTGTTGTTGTTGTTGTTGTTGTTGTTGTTGTTGTTGTTGTTGTTGTTGTTGTTGTTGTTGTTGTTGTTGTTGTTGTTGTTGTTGTTGTCGTCGTTGTTGTTGTTGTTGTTGTTGTTGTTGTTGTTGTTGTTGTTGTTGTTGTTGTTGTTGTTGTTGTTGTTGTTGTTGTTGTTGTTGTTGTTGTTGTTGTTGTTGTTGTTGTTGTTGTTGTTGTTGTTGTTGTTGTTGTTGTTGTTGTTGTTGTTGTTGTTGTTGTTGTTGTTGTTGTTGTTGTGGTTGTTTGTTGTTGTTGTTGTTGTTGTTGTTTTGTAGTTGTTGTTGTTGTTGTTGTTGTTGTTGTTGTTGTTGTTGTTGTTGTTGTTGTTGTTGTTGTTGTTGTTGTTGTTGTTGTTGTTGTCGTCGTTGTTGTTGTTTTTGTTGTTGTTGTTGTTGTTGTTGTTGTTGTTGTTGTTGTTGTTGTTGTTGTTGTTGTTGTTGTTGTTGTTGTTGTTGTTGTTGTTGTTGTTGTTGTTGTTGTTGTTGTTGTTGTTGTTGTTGTTGTTGTTGTTGTTGTTGTTGTTGTTGTTGTTGTTGTTGTTGTTGTTGTTGTTATTATTGTTGTTGTTGTTGTTGTTATTGTGGTTGTTGTGGTATTTTATGTTAATGTTTTTGTTTATTGATTTTAGAAAAAGGCAGTAATAGCAGAGGAAGAAGAGGAAGATGCAGTCGAACCCGTTGAAGAGGAGGCACTTAAACCCAAAAAGAAAGGTGTAAAACACGGCAAAGTGACGAAGAAAAATAGGAAAAAGAAGGTTGGGTGGACTAATTACTATTACAAAAGAAAATAAAATGCGAAAGTTTCTCATCAGTGTCATTCTAACATGTTTGAATAATTCAATTATACAAACGCTCAGAAAAAGGATGAGGCCACCGCTGCATCGGACGAAGAAGAAGATGGTGGGCCTGCCGATATGATAATACAAGTGGATGAGCAAGCCGGGGAACATCAGGTTGCAGATTATTGTTGCTATCACATGTTGATATCACTTAGATAGGGATGCCCAAGCAGCTGTTTTCAGGAACGTTGTCGGAGACATAGCCGGAACAACGTTACGATTTTTTTCAGTTTTATAAGTAAGCAAACATAGGTTTATAAAAATACACTAGACTCTTACAAACAAAATCACATTTAATTCATAATTTTAGTTTTTGCTTTAGTTATCCTAAAAATTTTATATTTATTTATATTCCTAAATAAATATGTATGACTGCTCGCTATTATATGAGTACTACAATATGATGATACATTGTTTATTTGCTTATTACAACTGTGCTAATCTTCGGATAGCAGCGTTTCATTTACAAGAGAGGTTGAAGAGAGTTGAAGAGAGTTGGAAGCCCGCATAGCTCCGACTAACATTGCTATAAACAGGAACAGCAACAGCCTGATGAACCAGCCAACGAGCCTTTGGTCGTTCTGCCCAAAATCAAAAAGAAGAAAAAACTCACAAAAAAGAAGAAAAAGAAGAAGGCAGGGTTTTCATAGCATCAAGATTAGATCAAGATTAGATCTTGAGACACAATCGATGTTGATTAACTTGGATTTAAAAAAGGTGTAACAAAATCTGACATAAACTGCTATGTTAGTATTTTCAGAAGAAGAAGACCTTTCTCGAAGTAGAAGAAGAAGAACCACCACCACCACCTACCGTCGCTGATGGGTTTGGTGGTACACTAATTGTGGATGCTGACTTGTATGAGCAGTTCATCGTACAACACATCAGTTGGTGTTGTTGTTGTTGTTGTTGTTGTTGTTGTTGTTGTTGTTGTTGTTGTTGTTGTTGTTGTTGTTGTTGTTTTTTGTATCATAGTCCGGCTTCATTACTCGATTTCAGAAGAACAGGCGGCGGCACGTGAGCAGGCAGCCAATGCCAGACCCAACCTGTCCGACAGAGCAAAGTGCTGCTTCGCATATCTGTTCAAGTTGTGATTACGCCAATAAACGTTGGGAGAGTGCTGATAAATTTAGTGAACATGATATTCAGGCTTTTATCTCCTAACTTCAACTGGGTATGATCTCATGTTTATTTTAAATCGAAGTATTTTGGTACTACTAATTTATGTCTGTTGTGAAAAAAAACAATAAACACAGACTCAAGTGGATCAATCGCATCACCAACTACTAAATTGCTTATTTTTCGGTGCACGCAAACAAATTTGTCATCCGGTTGTTGATTAGTTCGCAGAAGAGTGAATTCAGTGAACGCGTGTAGCATGTAGAAGCATACAGTGACAGGTATTTATGAATAACACAAAATGTACGCTTTTGCACTATTTTAAATTTCTAATCACCAAACGGAATATATAGGAAACAGGCCGTCTTTGAATAAAGTTTAGCCAGTTTGCAGCCAAACGGATACAAGCACAATGTGAGTAAACAAAAAGTGACGTAGGTATTACCAGCGTGGACAAACGTATGTATGTATTTATGCAAAACAAGGGTGTTTCGGGGTATGATGAATCACGTCTGTTTTTTTTCATTTACTGTTGCTACTCGAAATCGCAGTAAATGGATCATCTATCCGATCAGGGCTTTCAGTATTGATTTTGATGACGTTCGAGTTGACAACATTGTGGTTAACACCGAGAAGGCAGGGCATAAATAACAACGGTAACCACTTTTTCATTATGTTTTTGTTTTCGCAGCTTCTACAAAAACTCACTACGAATTATATTGTCAGACTAGAACTGACAGAAATCGGAATTTCATAAGATCTCTGAACTTTGAGCAAGCAAAAATTTAGTTCAACGATACTACATGCCGTGAAAAAGACTGCATGCCGTGAATTGAATTGAACTTTTAGTTTGAGGAGCTCATATTTGATGGTCCGTAGTTATTTTTAGCACATTCAAAAGTAAGAAATTAACCGGAACTCCGATCAGTAACCGACACCCAACAGCTGTTGCCAACTCACACTCAAATACATAATTGTACGCTCTTGAATTCAGCGCTCAAATTTTTTGCTTTCCTATAATTATATTATGGTGAAAGTCCCAATAGTCAAAGTTAAACTGTTTTCTTTAATTTTTTTAACAGTTATGTATATTCAGTTGACCTTCTGCTGATCTACACATGTACCTTAAGTGGTTTGCATTTGCAACATGTGTGTACTGTTACAGTAGATACATTCTTACAAACTTTTAAGTAGAATAGCTACTGTATTAGTACATTCTAGAATAGCTACTGTATTAGTACATTCTATTAGTAATGGCTATTACTACATAATTATATTTATGTAAAAAACTGAAGGTGAACACAAAATTGGTCGGACAAGTAATATGGGAACCGGAGAGTGTAACCAGGTGTGACCGACTTTGCCGCATTCTGAACCAAAGTAATAAAAACTGGGTATTGAGTATAGCACGTCCGTTTCAGTTAACTTAAACGTGCCGCTTTGTACTAAACTCAATGAACGATGTACAGATGTACAATCCTACATCATTAAAGTAAATTATGTGACTCACATTTCGTTTCTTGAATCTTTATTGTCAGAGAAGAGTAAGTTTTTTTGAACGCATAAAACTTTAGAAATTCCAGTTTGCCAGGAAGTAATAGACAAGCCGACTTAGTCTGTTTGGGCCATGGCTCGGTTTTATTTAGCTGTTTCTGTTACGTATTAAAATAATCATTGAATGATTTTAACAACCCTGACATCGGTTGTCACACTTCATCAAAACACCACTTCTATGCATTATAGCTGCGCATTTTTCATCTCCAGTTATGTACATTCATGAAAAAAGTCTCCGAGATAGTGCATTGTCCTTGAAGCTCAAAAGAATAACTTTTTTTCATTTCCAAGTAACCTCCGATTTTTAAACCACTCAATCTTGTAAGGGTGCTCTTCCAAAATAAGAAGAAAAAAAACGGTTAAGTTCATACACAGTCATTTTGTAATTATGATCATCAAGTTTGTGTTGGGTTAACAGGCAGGGATAGCTTTCAGAAAAAAATATACATTTTATATAACTTTATATGCTATGTACTTATGATTGTCGCATATTCATGTTGTCGTGGTGTGTTTTGACATCCATTTGATACTGGGATTATAGAATATCTATAAATAAAACTGTGCATACATGGATTGACGTTGGCATAATCGACTACATAACTTTGACTGAATCCATTCCACGGTCATGGGCCAGCACGCATCCAAGCCTGTAGCAGCCGTACGTCACAAACTCACGTCTAATCGAACCAGAGTTAGTACTGTACCTTTGGTGGCATTTCATGAAAAAATACTTTAGGCTATAAGCAGAGTAATTTAACTATTCAACATTTAACATCAGTCACTCAAGGTTTGGAAATAACGGCGAAAAAAGTTTTGTATCATCTGGTTTAAATAACTTGAAGACAAAAAGCACGCGATGCTCCGTCGCAGTTATTAAATGTGCCGATTGGTTATCTACGCTCAGAACCAATTTTTTATTCGTTGTGTAACTGAGATTTGAATGATTTAAGAACAAGATTCGGTACGCCCGTGGTCACCATTCAAACTACTTTGAACTGCCAGAATCTGCCGTGAAACGTATCCAGATCATGTTTGCACAGAACAGTGCCACTGAGTGCGCCACTTTTTGGGGCGATAAAGTGATGCTGGTGAGTGAGTGAGTGAGTGAGTGAGTGAGTGAGTGAGTGAGTGAGTGAGTGAGTGAGTGAGTGAGTGAGTGAGTGAGTGAGTGAGTGAGTGAGTGAGTGAGTGAGTGAGTGAGTGAGTGAGTGAGTGAGTGAGTGAGTGAGTGAGTGAGTGAGTGAGTGAGTGAGTGAGTGAGTGAGTGAGTGAGTGAGTGAGTGAGTGAGTGAGTGAGTGAGTGAGTGAGTGAGTAAGTGAGTGAGTGAGTGAGTGAGTGAGTGAGTGAGTGAGTGAGTGAGTGAGTGAGTGAGTGAGTGAGTGAGTGAGTGAGTGAGTGAGTGAGTGAGTGAGTGAGTGAGTGAGTGAGTGAGTGAGTGAGTGAGTGAGTGAGTGAGTGAGTGAGTGAGTGAGTGAGTGAGTGAGTGAGTGAGTGAGTGAGTGAGTGAGTGAGTGAGTGAGTGAGTGAGTGAGTGAGTGAGTGAGTGAGTGAGTGAGTGAGTGAGTGAGTGAGTGAGTGAGTGAGTGAGTGAGTGAGTGAGTGAGTGAGTGAGTGAGTGAGTGAGTGAGTGAGTGAGTGAGTGAGTGAGTGAGTGAGTGAGTGAGTGAGTGAGTGAGTGAGTGAGTGAGTGAGTGAGTGAGTGAGTGAGTGAGTGAGTGAGTGAGTGAGTGAGTGAGTGAGTGAGTGAGTGAGTGAGTGAGTGAGTGAGTGAGTGAGTGAGTGAGTGAGTGAGTGAGTGAGTGAGTGAGTGAGTGAGTGAGTGAGTGAGTGAGGGAGTGAGTGAGTGAGTGAGTGAGTGCGAGAGTGAGTGAGTGAAAAAATAGTGAAGGCGTACACAATTCAGCGGCTTGCGTTCTCGTGTCCCTCATCGCGAGACATAGTCGGTGCCATTGACTGGTCGGGTATTGAGGCTGATGTGGAAGACTTGGATTCATCAGTTGTGAGATGGGTGAGGCAGCCACCTATGCTTAAGTGTTAGAGTTAAATACTGATTTATTGAATAAACTACAACTGCATTCAATCACTGATATCTTCACTTTCTCAAATAATCAATCACTTACGGTTTCACGCACTGATTAATCTTACTTACTGCAGCATGTAGCAGCTCATCATCGGTAGCGTGCTCCTCACTGCATGACATGGATCGAGTAGCACCCATCTACTCCGCTACTGCGCGTCCTCTTCACATGGGTTCACGCTCAACCACTCCCATTAGTACAAAACCGAATAATAAATCTTCATCCTCACTTGCTCAGCGGCAACAGCAACCACAACAAGAGCAACCAGCGTTGGTTCATTACATGGAGACCGCCAACTAGTCGATCATTCAGTTCCTAATTAAGTCTGTCAGCCAGTCAGTGAGTCATTGATTCAGTGAGACAGTGAATGAGTTAGTGCGTGAGTGAGTGAGTGAGTGAGTGAGTGAGTGAGTGAGTGAGTGAGTGAGTGAGTGAGTGAGTGAGTGAGTGAGTGAGTGAGTGAGTGAGTGAGTGAGTGAGTGAGTGAGTGAGTGAGTGAGTGAGTGAGTGAGTGAGTGAGTGAGTGAGTGAGTGAGTGAGTGAGTGAGTGAGTGAGTGAGTGAGTGAGTGAGTGAGTGAGTGAGTGAGTGAGTGAGTGAGTGAGTGAGTCACTCAGTCAGTCAGTCAGCCTATTCGTTAATGAGTTATTAAGTTCAGATATTGTAACTTTCAATATGTTTTCTACTTACATCAATACTTTATTGCAGATACATAGATCCGATCACAGCCATAAACCGTTACGCGCGTTTCATTTCGGCAGCTCTGTGTGACGTTGTCTATTACTTGGATAGACCTCAACGGGCCACAAACTTGCTGCATACACTTGGCCACTTCCATGTACGATTCAGGTTGGGGCAGCCACCCTGTACTTTACGAACGTATACGATGTCAATATTGGATCGTTAATTACAGTTCTCTCTTCTCTGTTTGACTTTATTCTCGTCACTACTATATCTACAAAATTTAGTTCTATGTTTATGTTTCTGAAATAGTGTCAGTTTAGTAAATGCGGCTTCACCGGCTCGATGTTCAATGCACTCGGTGAAGTGCTCGTACAGGAATCGTTGAAATGGACCACTAACGGTCATGCTCTCACCAAAAACCAGTTGACCCAGGTCGCTAAGCTCGCAGTCTACATCAATGCTCAGATCAAACTCGGGTTCGTCAGAATTTTTAGTCAGTCAGTCAGTCAGTCAGTCAGTCAGTCAGTCAGTCAGTCAGTCAGTCAGTCAGTCAGTCAGTCAGTCAGTCAGTCAGTCAGTCAGTCAGTCAGTCAGTCAGTCAGTCATTTCATTTACTGACCGAAAAATTACATCCTGCTTATTGGTTCAGTGATTGGTTGACGGACTGGCTGACTGACTGACTGACTGAATGACTGACTGACTGACTGAATGACTGACTGACTGAATGACTGATTGACTGAATGACTGACTGAATGAATGACTGATTGACTGACTGACTGAATGACTGACTGAATGACTGACTGACTCGCTGATTTACTGACGTATTGACTGCAGGTTTGAGTCAGGCATGCAGCATCGTCGCGCGGGCACACGTCCACACGCGATGGCCATCAGCCAGATAGCGATAAGCCATGGCCAGTCACCATCCAGACAATGGCTAATGGCACACACTCCCATCTACAGACGTCGATCTGGTACTGTATAGTTCGTTATAATAACTTATTCAGAATCATAACTTTCATTTGACAATTTTATGATGATTATAACTTAATGAATTGCAGAATCGTAATCTGTGTTTTTGTACTAACACGCTAATGTAACGTTGTGCGGTTGAGCCCTACACGTGTTTACTTCTAGAGCTGACTACTGCCAGTGCTCAGTGGCATGGACTTCGCTTTATAAAGACTAGGGACAGATCACATATACAGGTGGAGGCAACCAACTGCGTATGCTCAGCTCGTATTTGCGGGGTATAAATGTTGAGTACATATTCAACCTCGTAAATAAGTGTAGAACATACCCTATACATAAAGCCTAATAAAGCATTTTTCCATGTAAATGTTATATACCTTTATGCTTGTGTATTGGGTATTAGAAGCTTTTCAACTGCTTTTCAAGCTTTTATAATTGCTGAAAAAAATTACTCTTGTTGTCTGAAAAACTTTTCCATTCGAGAAAGACGTTTACTGACCATTTGGTGAGCTAAAATTAGCGAATGTAGTATTCAATAATTAAATAACTGCCAATAGACCAATATTATGGTGTCCATGTATTCGTGAATGGTTAGTAGCGTTGCGGCTAAAATTTACACGGTAATACTTTGTATATATTACATGTTTACCCGTGTTACAGAATTTTTAAGTGTAAAAAGTTTCCAACCATACCAACTGACCCGATTGCTCATTTAATACATTCATACATTTCGTTTCGTGTATATCTCATACAGGGTTGGGCAAAGCAATTTTGACAGTTTTGACAATTTTGACTTTTCTGAATCAAAGGAAACCCTGTATAGGCTATTTTATATTTGGTGGATATTCGCTCAAGTTGTCAACCATAAAACTCGTCCGTTACTCGGTCCACCCTGTAAGTTGTTATGTTTGCCTGTGAACATGATATTTGCCTGGTTTTCAATTTTACGTGTACCGACAATAAAATTCGACATACAAAACGATACTTTGGCGTGAAACTTCATGGATTTTATATGCTGATGTCAATATAAAAGAAAAAAACCAGCAAACATTTGATATTCTATAGAACGCGATGGAAGTGGTGAGTTTAGTTTGTTGAAGTCAGGTAAGTTGTACCAAAGGTTTATCCCATTTAGTTTTAGTTTCTTTATTTTTGGTCAGGTTATTTAACTTTCTTTCTTTCACAAACTTTTAACGATAAGGTCAGACAATTGTCTTTGTTTACACCATTTCGACGTGTTTTTAGTGTTACGGTGTAGTTTCAGTTGATTATTCCATGAATACGATACCAGCGTGTGCCACAAACTGCAGACACGTTGGCTTCCGAATTGTGACTGCCATGAATGACTAATGTCACATGACACTGCTTACTGATGCACGTTTAAATTCACAAACTTTGATGGCCCTCAAGGTATCGTCTTCATTTCCTCAGCACCGCAGTTTGGACTCACGTACAATATTGCATCGTTGCATTTATTGGTCACTAAGCTGTGTTACTTGACATAATTGCATGCTGCATACAAGTCATAAACTATTTTAACTTTTTTCCGTTTAATCGAATCGCTGTATATACTGTAATATAAAATAACAATAAAGGATCAGGATGTATGTGGGTAAATCGGCACAAGAGAAGGAACTGCGGACGGTGTCGGGGCATGAGTATGATAGAGAGAGACTCAGAGTATTCAGCCATGTCATTAACCAACAGGTTGGGCTCATTAACAGTGTTGTTGCATTTTATTCCCATTCAATATTGCCACCACTTCAATTTTTTGCCGAGGTAGAATTAAAGTACTACCATTTTAATTTGGCTGATATTTGCTACTTATAATCGTGCCCTTAACAGACCGAGTTCGCGCAAGCCATATCGTTTGCGATAGCGATGGGCTATAGGACGGCGGGTGCCAACGACTTGGAGGCCATCGCCTTGCAACCACCCATTCGACTCAGCTTAGGAGGTGCTAACAACTCATCATTCAATCTTAATCAAACTTTTTTTGTTTTATGCTGGCTAACTCTTGAATTTCGCAAAAAAATCACGTTAAAAACGACTAAATACAAACATTTTTACCATCGAGAAGATAAGTGTAGATTGGGCAAAGTACATTATACACTTCATATCCAATGTAATTTTACGACCTGATTTTCCAATAAGTTTTTTTACATAATGACCTTTTCAGGTTATCAAATGGTGTTGCGACCAGTGACGGTAATGAAAAGACCGGGAATTACAAAGCTACACAGGTTGAGCCAATGTCAAACAACCACTGTTTGCACCACTCACTCATTGATTGATTGATTGATTGATTGATTGATTGATTGATTGATTGATTGATTGATTGATTGATTGATTGATTGGTTGGTTGGTTGATTGAATGATTAATTGATCGCAGGTTTGTACGTGCCAGTCATGAGCAGCGCATGTTGATAGCAGACGCCTATATGCACGATACCGGAGAATATTTTTTCGAACGATCTGCTCTCACGTTCAATCCCATTTACTCATTTTTCGTTACAGGACAGTTACACAAGCCGGTCAGTTAGTGAAAGAGTGAGTGAGTGAGTGAGTGAGTGAGTAAGTGAGCGAGTGAGTGAGTGAGTAAGTGAGCGAGTGAGTGAGGGAGTGAGTGAGTGAGTGAGTGAGTGAGTGAGTGAGTGAGTGAGTGAGTGAGTGAGTGAGTGAGTGAGTGAGTGAGTGAGTGAGTGAGTGAGTGAGTGAGTGAGTGAGTGAGTGAGTGAGTGAGTGAGTGAGTGAGTGAGTGAGTGAGTGTGCAAAATAGACAGTAAATGAGTGGATGAGAGGTTTGTGGATGTCATTCTAGGAACGCATCTGCCCACATGATTTTCTGCACGAGCTGGCGTACTGGGAGATCCCAACCCGATTCGTGGAACCTTGCTGTAGATCGCAGCTAACTAATCTTTATAGGGATCTGGCTGGTTCGAGCAACCATTTTTCATGAAATATACATTTTTTATATTATATTAATCTTGCAGATGATATGAGTGATAGCGATGATGAGATCATACGAAAACAGTTTGAGCGCGACCGTACCAAGTTCAAAGACTTCCGACACAAGCTGTGGTTGCTCATGGAACAGCCGGATTCGTCGTTTTGGGCTCAAGTATCATCGCTCACATCCATTTGTTAGTTATTCAATGACAAATAACACATCAAAGCAGACCGTATCTTGAAGGTGTCCAGTAACAGTTATTCTATAAACTAACCAACTTCATGGCTGTGACTTCCTCCACAACCGTATAATATTTGATTAGGAACGTATACTCCGTTTTTTGTAGAGACTGGGATATATTTTTGAAAAAAACTGTATCTCATTCCCAAAACAAGAATGCATGCTTGTGATAGTAATGGGGTTGGGGATATAGTAATGGTGCACTTCAATGACCGATGGAGTCAGTTCGATCATGCCATGCTGAATGAGGTTTTTTTTCAATTCATCTCAAAATTAATTCACCCCGTCGCACTGAAAGAAGTGCACACAATTTCGGCGAGTGAGAAAGGTTTAATTTTTTGTCCGATTCGAAATCTTAACCCGTTAAAATTACTATATTTACTCAGTGATTTGTAGTTTTTGTGATAATCAGCACGGGCATGCTGATCGGATCGAGTCTGCCCGAGTTCAAGCAGCTGTCACCCATCTGGAAGCAGCTGTTCGATTACGCCGAAACGGCCTGCGTTGGATGGTTCACGTTCGAGTTGGACCAGTACAAGTCTTTATATCATATACTTAGTTTATTCAAAGTATCCCGTTACTCAACGTTTTAATCAATCAAACAACAAGAATGTGATGTGGAAAATTACCGGAAAGAAACTTTCCCAACAATTTGCTAACTTTCCTAACAATTTGAAATTTTTCCTAACTCACTCAACAACTGAATCAGTCTGGCACCATTGCCGCAGGTACCTGGCCAAGATGCTGGCCCATCCGAATTGTGCCCTTTCGTCCCTCATTGATCTGTGCGCCATTCTGCCATTTTATATTGAGTTCGGCATGAACAGATTCGTGGAAGTCGATCAAGATGAAGTTGAGAAGGTGCCGGCTCCAGTTGGGGTTGGCTGCCCTTTTTACTTGTTATTTTTCTGGTCAGAAATAACCATCTAAACATTTTAACCCCCACAGTTGTAATTTGGACTTGAGAAGCTACACAGAGTTTTTTCTGCATGGATCAACAAAATTTATTTTTAATTTTGTAAAGTTAACTACTCAGTGATAACCTAAGATTTACTCCCGTATATTACAATATTTCAAGTTCTTCTGCGTTTGATTCGCGTCCAACAGCGCTGGGATTAGGAACGCGTTGATCTACACTTGTATGCCTACGAATTGGAATCACATGAGGAACATAAAAATTGAAACAATTGAAATAAACGTTGTATGTTCAACATAAAATGAAATATGCAAGTAGAACGAGACGTTCTAAGATCCAAGACATATGTATTGATTGTGTTACAGGGTGTTCGCAGTATGTTCCTGGTAATCCGAGTGCTGCGCGTAGTGAGGGTGGCTCGGGTGTTCAAACTGGGCAAGTACAGTCGTGGTCTGCAGGTGTTTGTGCTCGCAATGCGCATGAGCTATGACTACTTGTCCATGTTCTTTCTGGTTGGTTACAACACCTTTGTCTGTCCTAGAGTGCTTTCAGAAGCGAAAGCAAAGTAAAAAGGAATGACAAATGAAAAGGAAAAGGGTGATCAATCTATAAAACGTTTCGTCGAAAAAAATCACGGAACAAAGTATGGGTTTTTTATTTGCATTTTCCTTTCCTTTTGAATTTGAAAACACTGCTCACACATTTATGAAAATTGAATCGAGCAGGAAAAAATTAGCGCTTTTCCCACTAATATTATACCATTTATTAAACCTAATAAAAACGGGCATGGCAAACAAAGGTGCTTACGACTGCAGATTCTGTTCACGGCCTGCACCTTCTTCTCGATCAGCATCTACTTCATTGAGAAGGACTCACCCGACGAGTTCAAGTCGATACCTTGGGCGTTCTGGTGGTCGTACGTGACTATGGCTACTGTAGGATACGGTGATCTGGTGCCCGTTACTGTATGTTAGTTTATCATCATACTAACAGTCTCGACTTACATTTGTCATTCATTCAAGTTTGTCATCAACGATCAACAACTTAACTCATGATCATACATATTGACGCAAGCTTCCATTTATCATCTTTTTACGTTGTTGGTGATCAGTGGTAAATAGGGTTACCATTATTTCACCACATTTTAGCATAACTAAATAAATTTGATTTTCATAAATTAACAGTAACATTGTTTAGCGGGACAGTTATTCGGTTCGTTGTGCATAGCATCGGGCGTGCTTGTACTTGCCGTACCCATCCCCGTCTTCATCCACAACTGGGTCAATGCCGAGCTCATACTCGCCGCTAAATACAAGAAACGCAGGAAGAGGTTCACTAGTCATCCCAACGTCTGCGATGAACTGCATGTTGATCACGATTGCTATGATTGCAGCTAGCTATTATAATTTTTATACATATTTTACATACTGAAATACTTTATGGTGCAGTTCCTCCATTGTACGTTGAGACATAAAAAATTTGATCGTGCCAGATAAAAATCATCAAGACCGTTGCGAAAACATAAAAGCTAAACGTTTATTGGTAAACATTCAGTCGGAAATTGAGTTTGCATCTACGAGAATCGACGAATTGAATATAACAAACTTTACAAACATCATTACGTGCTCTCACAACCAAAAAAGTTCATAATTATCGTAATGTGTGGAAGTATGACAGAAAATAGTCAAATATGCAGTGCAGTAGAACCTTATCAATTGAAGCATCACTGGGATATGAGTCGAAAGTTCGCAATCAAAAAACACAAAGTTGAACATCGACATAACATATGTAAATGTGCAATGAGAAAACACCGGCAGTAATTGATAAGTTGGAATAAAGGTAGAAAAAAATGCTTAGCTAGCCCATACATGCAGGGTGGGCCGAAACACTTTGGTGGATGATCACTACGGTGATGTTTATATAATTATTTTGGCCCACCCTGAAGTACAACATTAACATGAAAATTAATCGCTTTACAATAATGTACCAATGTAGTTATTGAGATCAGCAGCATTAGCCAAAGAATGTTTACCTGTGGGTGGAGTCAATAACCTGACCAATTATCAATCAGCAATAACAGTTTCACTCGGAGTAGCAGCACCATCAGTCATACACATATTTTCCTGGGCATACAATAAAAATGGTAGAAAACACTCAATCAGCTTTAACAATAACAGTTCCACTCGGAGTACCGTATAAAAAAAACTTTCGCATCATCCATTAAAAACTTAGCTGCTCCCCATTGACTGTTTAGTGTAAATATATAAAATATATCGCGTAAAAATCAGACCCGCTGTTCGATGATCTTGCGTTTAACATCGTAGGCAAACGAATTACGGCTGAACGTGTCGCTTTTGAAAAAGGCATGTATATTGGCTGTTGAGATGTTGAGTGAACGAGCCTGAAATAAAAAGGGGTTTTGACTTTTGTGGGAAACTCATCGGCCTTAGGAGAAAACTTTAACAGCCTCAACCAGGTTCTCTTTCTCTTATGTACCTAACAGAGTAAAAAAAACAAAGATAACAACGATAACCTTTTCAACGAGTTCCCTCTCGGGCACGAACACATCGGTGATGGTCTGCATGGGATTGAGAGCCCTGTTCTGCCTGAACTGACGCTGCTCGTTAGCCAACTGCTTGAGCAGGAACAGCAGCAGCTCGTTGTGCTCTCGCTTGTACGTCAGGTACTTGGAGAATGTCTGTAATTATACACCATCGATTCAAATAATAATACACGATGATGTCCCCTGCCTAGTCTAGTGCGTAAAGCGCAAACCTGGAAAACTGGTTATCTTATGTTCAAAACTTTATTTCTATTTGAGACACCACAGACCCTGACGCATTGCTCTGGGGGTTCTGCATTGTCCGTCAGCTTATTCAACCTCTCTGGCCACTACGAAAATACCATCTAACTTGGTATTAATGTGCCTTTAAGAAAAAGATAGAAGTCCCAGTAAAATATATAAGACAGTCAACCCTGCGCATCTGCTTCATCACAGAGAATTTCTGCGTGGCAATGAAGGCATCGAGCATGGTGCGTACCGCCAGGTTTACGTCGTCTTCCGTAACAAACCTGAAACGAGTAAGGTCTCTATGAACGAGAACACTTGACAACTATGAATCATCCGACAATGGAGGTAACATACCGTCGCAGATGCATCTTGGCGTGCGCTTCAGACATTCGGATCAACGACTCCACGTGACGTACCGTAATCGGAATGCTGCCCGTCGACTGCAATACACACATAGTACCAGAATTATATTCATCTTTCGACATACATTCGTGTTCCGAAATGCATAACCCAACTTCACTTCATTATAGATAGATCACAGCCAAAATATCCAGCAAGAAAAAAAGCACACTGACTTCCCGAAAACCAACCATTGATTCTTTACGCAAATCCGAGTACAATTTAGCAATCTTCTCCTCGGGCACGGCCGACAGTTTGGGATGTATGGTGTCTCGAGCGTATTGGATGTACTTGCGCAGAATCGGCTGCGGGATCAACTCCACGCCAAAGTTCTCATCGCGTTGAACCTGTAATATAATACCAATAATTGAGCATATGGTGCACTCAACTGAAATTATAACGCTTTTATGTCATTGAGAACGTGTGCCACAGGGACGATTGCCAAGGTAATACAATTGATATGATAGTTGTAGAAAATTAAAAGTGTCCTGTTGAACAAGCGCAACCAACGGGTGTGTTCTCGGTGTCCATATTCTCATCTCCCTCCTCATCCACGGCATTTGTCAATCCGAGTTCCTCCAAGTCGGCCGCCTCCAGCAGCTCGTGCATCTTCACTGGATCAGGATGGTGCTTGCGATGGCTGTTCACCACGAAACGCGCCAGTCGCTCATCCTGAATTAACGAGAATATAACTTTATGTATATTTAATGAAAAGATATTACTTGTTCAATGTTCACCATACTATTGTACACTTTACCCCGTATTTTAGAACTATCACGACAGTAAAGTAATCGAAGCAATGAACAGATAGATAACCTCAACGGGATCGACAGTGTCCCTCACGACGCACAACACATCGAAACGGGACAGAATCGGTTCAGACAAGTCGACGTTCTCAGCAAATGTGCGCGACGGGTCGTATCGACCACTCAACGGGTTGGCAGCAGCGATCACCGTACATCTGAATCAATAAAATCATTAAATGCAATTAAAGACAAGTTAATCAACCGTTATTATGTTAACGCATGTTTTAATGTTCATCTGTATCTGAACCACACTAAAACACGTAACCCGCAAGAATAGAAATTATCAGTGTTGAGTCCGACAAATCCGTGACACTAAGACTGCAAATAACTCATGTATGAGCTTTTTTGCACCAATTTTAGAGCCTATTTGTTTCTTCGACATGATGGGTAAGTCGCGGATCAGATCCTGAATCTCCGGGTGAAGCTAACACGATCCCACACCTAATAAAAAACTACTGGCCGACCACTGACTATTCCAGACCTGGCTTGCAGCGAAGTGACGATGCCGGCCTTGGAAATGGAGATGGACTGCTGCTCCATGGCTTCGTGGATTGAAGTTCGGTCTGCATCGTTCATCTCAAAGCAAACATTAATCTATTAGTACATCAGATAACTCATATTGAGCACATTGCACATGACATGATGCAATGCCAACCTTATCAAATTCGTCAATAAGACAGACGCCCTTGTCAGCGAGCACAAGAGCACCAGCCTCGAGTGTCCACTCCCTGGTCACCGGATGTCGTTGTACATAAGCAGTCAGACCCACCGCACTCGCACCTGAATCAATGAGTACATTCAATAGTAATCAGTAGACACATCACTGCGCCACTCTTAACCAACCC
Source organism: Daptonema setosum (assembly GCA_964036265.1). Classification (NCBI taxonomy): domain Eukaryota; kingdom Metazoa; phylum Nematoda; class Chromadorea; order Monhysterida; family Xyalidae; genus Daptonema; species Daptonema setosum. Next base: position 14,659,225 of record OZ038444.1, on the reverse strand, counting down.
TGCCCGGTTGTGAGCACAGATCTGGGGGCCACCTGGCACACATACCGCAGAAACTGCGACTTGGCAGTACCTGGGTCACCACACAACAGAACGTTGATGTCGCCACGAACACGATGCTTCTGACCTAAAACATCAATAATGGAACATAACCTTTCCTAAGCATGAAACCAGATAGGCGGAGAAACAAAAACTTGTAACAAAACCAAAATCCTAACCTGGATTCTTTTGTTCCCCGCCGAACAGAGCCAACGCCAGTCCACGTTTGATCTCCATGTGCCCGTACACCGAGGGTGCAATGCTAGCGAAAATGCGTTCCGCAATTTGCGGGTCTTTGGACAAATCACGAATCGCCTGTAAAACAAATCAGTGTTATAAAAACAAATTTGATTAAAACGACATTGAAATGTGTCAATTGAGTTGGAGTAACTCAAATACTAGCCAGCCAACAATACAATACCAGCCTTGATATCGTCGTCGGTCAAAGCGGCTGACGACTGTTTGTCTTCCTTCTTGGAGATGTGATTGGCGATGATGACGGTGCTGAACACGGGGAAACCCTGCTTGGCATTCATCGAACCATCGTAGTTGTTCGTGTAAATGCCGGTCAGTTCCTGCAATACAACCAGATAGCTCATAAATGACATTATCAACCAATCATGAATAAATGACAAAGCCAATCAGAATCAATCAATCATGAATGACAGTGTCAATCATGAAGGACAGTCAGTGCCAATCAATCATGAACACAGTGTCAATCAATCAATCATGAAAGACAGTCTCAATCAATCAAGAATGATAGTGTAGTGTCAATCAATCAATCATGCTTCGTTGACCAGACGGTATCACTAGCAATTTCATCTCCCGGTTTGCATGTGTCACAAAGATCACCCAACAGGATGACATCCTTGGATCGAGGCAGTCGGCCAGCGGCCACTGTGTTTGGACTCTCCTGGATCGACACGCGCTGGTAGTTCTCATACACGGTCTGAAATTCATTTAAAACACGTCAGTAATTAATCCTTCTGTCTGTACCTTAAATGCTCTTTTTTAACAAAAAAAACACCCCAACCTGTTCCTGATTGATTTCGAACGGACCGGGCGACTGACACTCGGGACAAATTGACGGCCGGCTCTCCTCATTCTGTGACTGCGCGAATGGACCGAGCACGTAGCCACATTTGACACAGTCGTATTTGACAACGCACAGCTGCGGCAAAATGCCTAAAAAATACGTTATTCCATCAAAACTGTTAAACGCAAAAGGGCATTCCAGAAAGTTCCACACGCAGATTCCAGATGATGCGACGGTCGCAATAGAATAATCAGGCAAAGGAAAACTTGGGATTAACATTCACACGTACAGTAAGTCTTGCGCACTAACCAGTGGTAGTGGTTACAACACCCAAAGTCTTGATCAGTTGGTTAAGATGCAGCTCCCGGAGCAACCGTATGTCCTCAATCATGGGCAGATTACTGATTCGAACCGTGATTTTGTCGACTATCCGGTGATATTTTTCGTACTTTTTGAAGACAATCTCCGTGGCGGCTCGATCCAAACAGGCGAGCACCTGAGATTGGAAAAGAAGTTTATCAGTTGTTAAATTTTTTTCTTATAATGAGTTTTCTTGATCATACCGGTAAACTAGTGGTCTCCAATCTTGAATACCTACTAACTTCAACGGGCGCTTCGGGCAGGAAGTATGCAATTCTCTGTTCACCATTGGCCGACGATATATCAGTGTAGTCAACCACAAGCGACTTTTTGTTGTACGACACCATGTGCTCAATGGCCTCCTTGTACTTAAGGCGGGTGCCGTCCTTCGGATCAGGAAACTGCGCCAGGAAACCCTGTAATTACAAATAATGATGAAAAAAAACTAGTTTAATGGTCAAATTCATTTTGATGGTTCGTTTAATTTCATTCGAGTTGAAGATCAATAAATAAAAAATTTGAATCAAATTTCTTGTTCCCGAATATATGAGAATGGAATTGAAATAAAAACATAGAATGAAGATCTGAGTTGCAACCCAGATGGGCGCACCTTGAATCGGGACACGATTTCCCTGGCAACGGCGTCATCACTGACGTGCTCCCTAACAGTACGATTGCGAATGTCTTCCAGGTTATCAACGGGCATCTCACCCTCGAATTCGACGTCATCTTCCTCAATGCCCACCCCACGTCGGGCTCGACGACGACGCTCGCGACGGTCAGCACCTGATAGTGATACAAAAACAACTATTATGACGACAAGACAAGTAAATTCTATGGATAAAGCTAGTTTCATCATTCTGATGAGGTATAAGGTTAGTGATGATGATGCAGACTCTGTAAGTCATCTAAAGCGTCGGCGACGCAAACTGGCTTGCTGTATAAGTCATCGACGTATGTTCAAAGTGTAAAGTAATCAAGATATATAAGCTACCAACACCAACCTGAAATAGAAACGTATTATGCATAACAAAACGATGCAACGCACTGGATACCAAAAACGAATAGAACCTTCACTGGATGCGACGTCCTGCAGATCATCCAAGCCGAGCAGATCCTCGGTTCCCCGATCCCTGGCGGCCATGGCCCTCTCAGCCTCGCGTCGAGCACCGGGCGACAGTTCAGACAAGTCTTCGGCATCATCATCGGCCAGCATTCCGGTCGGTGAGTATCGATCAAGCTCAGGATTAAGCGCATAGTCCCTAAATCGAGCCGGTAATTGAACCTCAAGGTATGTATATTAACGTGATCAACTGATCTTCCATGCCAATATTTGAACAGTTCCATACAAAGCAATTTAGAAGTGGTTCTGCTGCTGTTCTTTTGCTTTTGATGATGGTAACCAGATATTAATAAATTCACCCGCTCGTGTTCCGTTAAAACTTGATTAGGTGATTAACCAATTTAATGCCAATTTAAGTATTCAATCCGAAAAAAATTCAATCACATTAACAGTCAACCAACCGTTCCATGTTGTCTCCAAACAAATCGATTCCATTGTCATCATCATCGTCATGCACTTCTTGATCGTTGTCATCCCCAAACAGATCCCTATTCAACTGATCGTCATCATCGATTGATTGGTCGCCAGCACCAAACGATTCATCAGCACCGACAGGCACCGACTGGAACGTACAAAACAGTCAATAATGATACATATAAAAAAATCCACCACCTGCGATCTGCCCGAAATTCAGGGCCACTAATGTCGTAGATAGGTTATTTGCAACTATATTTTTTACACGTTTGCACTTCTTAATACTATTACCAAGCTGGGTCAGGAATAAAAATCTATGCATCATGTGGTTATGTTTGCCGATTGATTAAAATGGTTCACCCCTCTTTACTGACTTCACCAACAAACGTCGAGTCAAAGCTACCCACCAAAAATAAGCAAAACAGATAGTAGTAGATGGCCTTGTTGAACTCGTTAACCCAGACTAACCGATCCAAACATATCGGCGGCTGAGCCTTGCGCGCCCTCCGATTCATCGTCCATAAGTTGAGCATTTCCCGGCCGCCTTCCTGCGCCACCACGCCTCTGGTCTTCGCCTGAGCTCGACATTTCCAATTGGGTAATCGACTGGGATCTGTAATAATAAACAATAACTATGAATCCTATTTTCCTAATAAAATTATGGTAAAATAACGCGAAAAAGACAAAGTTGCGATTGCGAAGAAATAAAATTGCAGAAACTCAAAATTTGAATTTTTCATATGCGCGCGCAATTTTAAATCATTTGAACAAAAAGTTTTACGAAAATGACTACTACAACTGGCTAAAATTGAAGATTTTTTAGATTTCTAGAAGCGAGAACGGAAGCAATAGATTCAGCTCAGTGATTTACCACTTCTCACTTTTCCGCCCGATACCCCAAGCCTAGCCCCTAACACAACCATATTATACCGTACGCAAGAAACCATGATGGTTCGGAAGTGCCGATCCATGCCGATAGCCTAACCAGGATACCTTGTTAGTATAAATATCTTTACGAAAATGACTACTTCAATTGACTAAAATTGAAGATTTTTTTAATTTTTCTAGAAGCGAGAACGGAAATAATAGATTCAGCTCAGTGATTTTATCACTTCTCATTTTTCCGCCCGATACCCCAAGCCTAGCCCCTAACACAACCATATTATACCGTACGCAAGAAACCATGGTGGTTCGGAAGTGCCGATCCATGAAGGACTGTGTGTCATCTTTGCCACCGAGACAAGTTTGCCACTCTGAATCGAGACAAGTTTGCCACTTTTTTGGGGGGTTTTCAGTGGCAAACTTGTCTCACCCAAAAAGTGGCAAACTTGTCTCGGTATTTCACGAGACATGTTTGCCACTCAAAATTCAGGAAATGAGTGGCAAACCTGTCTCAGGATAAAAGTGGCAAACATGTCCCGCATCGCGAACCTAATTCCATGAGACAAGTTTGCCACTCTGACTACCGTAATCCAAGGCGGCATCCCTTTGTCAGTGAGTCATAAGTATCATCCGATGAGATGACATGGAATATGTACGTTGACAACAGCACCTCATTTAAAGCTCAAATTGATAATCACAAAAAATTCAAAATTTCAATAATTCTGTCATTTTACAATAAAAACAAAGTAGATAGATTAATTCGAACATGAAGAACGCAATTTTCTCACTTATTCTCCCGTACCATGACTCTTGTACTCACTTACTGAGTGATTATGGTTTATAACTCTTACACTCACTCACCCACTTCCTTGAAATTCACTCCGTCATTCTCTCACTAACTCACTCACTCATTGTCACTACTCACCCACTCACTCAGTCACTCACTCATTCACTCACCCAGTCACTCACCCAGTCACTCACTCACTCATTCACTCACTCAATGACTCACTCAATGACTCACTCACTGACTCACTGAATCACTCACTCACTCACTCACTCACTTACTCACTCACTTACTCACTCATCAGTCACTCACACACTCACTCACTCATTCACACATTCACTTTATTACTCACTACATAACTCATCTACTCACTCACTCACTAACTCACTCACACTCTCAATCGCTCACTCACTTGCTCACTCACTCATCAGTCAGTCACTCACTCACTCACTCACTCACTCACTCACTCACTCACTCGCTCACTCACTCACTCACTCACTCACTCACTCACTCACTCACTCACTCACTCACTCACTCACTCACTCACTCACTCACTCACTCACTCACTCACTCACTCACTCACTCACTCACTCACTCACTCACTCACTCACTCACTCACTCACTCACTCACTCACTCACTCACTCACTCACTTGCTCACTCACTCACTCACTCACTCACTCACTCACTCACTCACTCACTCACTCACTCACTCACTCACTCACTCACTCACTCACTCACTCACTCACTCACTCAGTCAGTCACTCACTCACTCACTCACTCACTCACTCACTCACTCACTCACTCACTCACTCACTCACTCACTCACTCACTCACTTGCTCACTCACTCATCAGTCACTTACTCATTCACTCACTCACTCACTCACTCACTCACTCACTCACTCACTCACTCACTCACTCACTCACTCACTCACTCACTCACTCACTCACTCACTCACTCACTCACTCACTCACTCACTCACTCACTCACTCACTCACTCACTCACTCACTCACTCACTCACTCACTCACTCACTCACACGCTCACTCACTAACTCACTCACTCACTTACTCACTCACTCACTCACTCACTCAGGTGAAAAAAAATTATTATATTACTAACGTTATGGAAGAATAAGTAAGAAAATCGCGTTCCTCATGTTCGAATCAGTCTATCTACTTTGTTTTTATTGTAAAATGTCAGAATTATGGAAATTTTCAATTTTTGTGATTATCAATTTGAGCTTCAAATGAGATGCTGTTGTCAACGTACATATTCCATGTCATCTCTTTGGATGATAATTATGACTCACTGACAAAGGGATGCCGCCTTGGATTACGGTAGTCAGAGTGGCAAACTTGTCTCATGGAATTAGGTTCGCGATGTGGGACATGTTTGCCACTTTTATCACTCATTTCCTGAATTTTGAGTGGCAAACACGTCTCGTGAAATACTGAGACAAGTTTGCCACTTTTTGGGTGAGACAAGTTTGCCACTGAAAACCCCCCAAAAAAGTGGCAAACTTGTCTCGATTCAGAGTGGCAAACTTGTCTCGGTGGCAAAGATGACCGATTCCCCCATGAAGATAGCCTAACCAGGATACCTTGTTAGTAAAAATTTTCTTTTTCCCATGACACTTGAACAAAATAAACGAACGCTGCGCCAAAGTCATGGCATATGAGAGTAGCGGTTCCATATAAACAAGTTTTGTTAATAAGAAACTCGGACCAAGCTATGTTTATATTATACCGGTCTCACGGCAAGGCAACTCGAGTTCCAACTCCATTGCGTTTTTTTCAGGAATTATCGCCAAGTATTTCCTTTAATGAAAATTTTGAAAATCAGATGAATCGGTCGAACATGGCGACCAACCAATACGCATCATTGTGTGGGAAACTTGTGTAGGTCAAATGAACCAAAACAAACCATGATTTTTCTCCGTTAATTGACCAACCAGCTACATAAGCTTGGTCCTGATACGTGCAAACTGACCCAATCAAACGCAATTCCTTTGTTTTGATTGCTCGTACCATCCTTTGAAGTTTATTCATACGCTAAGGGGTAACCCTTGGTTTTAGACCCACATGAATTACTTATATTTGCGCGACTTCCTTTAGTAAGAGTTTGCCTAAGTTACTGTTTAACTCTGTAAGAGAACAGACGATGAAGCAATTTTGGGTTTCGAGCTTTCGTATGTAATGATGGCAAAATTCTTGACTGATAAACGACTACTGATAGTGAACTGTTTCTAGTGCAGTAATACAAGTACGCGCTCTGATTTTGGGCACATTTCTTTTTGAAAACGATTTATTTATTAAATACATAAACCAGATATAATATTTGTGCCAAGATGACCATCGGATATCTGGTTTGCGGTGCGCGCACCCATGAATTCGGTAAAGCTAAGGGCATCAGCATATTCCGATACAATTTCGACCAACACAAGGATGAACTCAACATCAAAGAACTAAAAATCATTGAAGGAGTGAGTAAGCCAAGTATATGTTTTAACAGTAAACTTTCCTTTAGAAATATAGAGCTTCCTAAGTTAGCAAGTTTATCTAACCTACGATATTTCTTGCCCAACCACACTGTGTGCACATACAAAAAATAGCATTCGAATTCAAAACTGGCAAATTTGCCAATTAGCGAAACAATGTAGTTCGGCAGAGGCGCTTAGGTAAATTTCTACTTGTCAGAGAACAAATTTATGAATTTTAGTGTGAAAACCCGACGTTCATCAGCGTATCAGCGGATGGTTCATATCTGTACAGTTGCAACGAAGTGGAGACTGCCAGCGATCAGGGACTCAGTGTTTACAAGGTCAACGATTGGAGCAAAGGAAACGTCACTAAGTTGCTCACTACGTCCACTCGTTGGTCACTCACTCACTCACCACTCACTCACTCACTCACTCACTCTCTCACTCATTCACTCACTCACTCACTCACTCACTCACTCACTCACTCACTCATTCACTCACTCACTCACTCACTCACTCACTCACTCACTCACTCACTCACTCACTCACTCACTCACTCACTCACTCACTCACTCACTCACTCACTCACTCACACTCACTCACTCACTCACTCACTCACCTCACTCACTCACTCACTCACTCACTCTCACTCACTCTCACTCACTCACTCACTCACTCACTCACTCACTCACTCACTCACTAACTACTCACTCACTCACTCACTCACTCACTAACTACTCATCCATTTTCAGTCGGTAACACGACCTGTTATTCTCAACTTGCCGATGAGCATACTCTCCTGGTGGCAAACTATTCTTTTGCTCCACATAAAAACGCCGGTATTTGCAAATTCGGGTTAGACGGACAGGTTGGTGAGTAAATCAGTTCTTGCGTAATCAGTGAGTTACTAAACGTTCTTTTCAATAAGTTATTTCCGTCAGTCAGACAACCAATCACTCATTGAAAGAGCTCGTTTGGCCAGCTTTGTAGCAAGGCTGACGTTTACACTGTAAACAAATTTAGCTGACATCCAAACATAGTTACTAGATTAAAGTGGATGTTGTTATTACATGTAGGGCGGTGTGAAACTGATCGACCATCATCCACACTCCGACCACAGCAATGTGCACCCAGATCGTCAGGAAACCGCACATGCCCACTGCACTGCATACCATAAACGCACTAATCAGGTTACCTAGCATTTTTTATGTGACTATAGCCTCTCTACGGTTTCTTGTTAATCAAAAACGTTTTGGCGCTAAATTCGAATTCAAATCAGTTTTTGGCGCGCTTTCAAACTTTCGAGAAATAAAACATGCGAAACTTGTGCCTAATTCATTGCAGACGTGCGTAACTGGCCCACAAAATTTATTTTTTATAACAAGAAACCCTGCCCAATCTATAACATAAGTTTCAAGAACTTGAGAGTATTTACATGATCCGATGAAAACCGTCCGAAAAGGTGGTCAAGGAAAAAAGTGAAAATTTAGGCATAACTTGAAAGATATTGACTCAGATAGAAGCATGAATTTTGAACATTTTACTACGAGTGAAAAAAGAAGATCATTCATGATTATTATCGAATGATCCGGTATTCAATCAACAATGTGTTGAGTTTACGTAAAATCACCGGGTATTCATATTTTGCGCACATAAATGACTGCAACGCGCTCCAAGTCTCCAAAGTATTGCATGTCCGGTTGACCCTCATACGTTTCGCACATTATCAGCTCCTCATTATTGCTCACCGACTTCTTGGCAAACCAAACCGTCCTGAAGCAATTCAATGGTTTGAGAATGACAGGAAGACTAGTGTTATAATGTTTTTTTTTAAATAAATAAATACATACAAGAACATAATAATATAAGAAATTTGGAGTTTTGGTGACCTGCAGTTTTTGTCATCCTCAGCAGCTGTGCACAAATCCAGACAATCTTCGACAGTAGATCCCGGCGCCATCAACTGGTAGTTCTCACTATTCACCGTTTCATATTCCCCGACCACCAAATTTGCTAGTTGCCGTTCATATTCAACCGGCTGACCGCTGTCTGCTGAATACACAATAAAAACATGCTCGTTTAACCTTTATCAAAAATTTTATTAATACAGCTGCCCAATCGATTGTAGTCGAAAATGATTAACGTTTTAAGTTATAATGATCAATGCAATATTCGTTTCTGTATTAATTCGAGCTATATTAAACGAGCAGCGAATCACTCTCAAACTGCTTCACTACTGAAAGTTTTCAGCGCAAATATAGATTTTGCAGAAGTTGTTTCATAAACCAATGTTACCTGGTAATCTAATTTTTTTAACTCAAATGTAATTAAATCTTATTTAACTAATTTTAAACTCACGCTTCACTGGTACTGGTACATGTAGCACAACGAACTTTCAAATGAATAGTTTTTTTTAACGCAACGGTAAGTCATAAAACATTCTTTCAATGACTAACCTTCCAATCTCTTTATCACTGAGAGCGGAATTTGTTCCGAGCGTGGAGAAAACACTACCAAAAACACTATCCAAAAATTGATCCAGTAATTAGGTAAGAATGAGACATTCAAGTTCATGATCCAAGTATTTCTATATTAAACAGAACTTATAATTATACTATTTAATATATTATTGAGGTAATCAACAGTTGGTCGAAAAAGTTTCAACTTGAAATTTTCATCCAGTTTTGTGTTACCTGTTCCATTAAGTTACTGATAAGGTATGCAATCGTTGTGATGCAATGATCGACACCATGAAATGCATTATTTAATTGATTCTTGGTAATAAATTATGCTGCCCTTTTGATTATCAGCAGTACTGTAGTATTATGGTATGTTTACTTATGTATGTAGATCACCCGTCATCAACAGAACATATGTAGGATATAAGCCTATTAAAAGAGATATTCTGAACTCATGCGCTGTTATGGCTTTGGTTTTTACATTTTGTAAAGGCATGATGTGTTTCACCATTTCAGAAGTGCAAGTTCACTGGCTTTATAAAAAAATACAATGAATTTGTATAATCTTAAATTTGAACCATGAATCCATTAAAAGATACTTTAATCAAATACAAATTCATACTCGTGGATTGAATTAGTGATGGTAAAGTGTACATACTGCACACATTTATGTAATCATTAATTGTATTTCAGGTTTTTGTGGCTGATCTCGGGGCAGATAGAATCTACCGGTACAAGTTGAACGGTAATAATGAGAAGATGCAACTGGTGGGGCAGGTGGATACGCCAGCTGGTAGTGGTCCGAGGCATATTACCATGCATCCGGTACATGATGACTGGATGTACGTGGTATTCGAGTTGAGTTCACAAGTCGCAGCATACCGAATACTACAAGGCTAGTTGAATACACTATTTTCAAATTATCAATATCCGGTTTGTCTTATTAAAACATGTTACAATCGCCAAAACATTTGAATAGCAAGGAGCATAATCCACGTTAAAGTTCATTCTGTACAATCATAATTGAATTGGCCAGACATATGTATACTAATTAGACGAAAGAATATCATACAAACGCATATTATAGTAAATCATGCGTTTGTGAGTGAGCACAAGGGATAAATCACAAAACTTGCCGCTTCATATTCATCAAATTTGTCCCACTTACATTTCTCTTTAAATTTCCACTTAAATGAGACAACCTGATTCTTAAATCATTTGAACTCCCAACAGACAACCCAATCGGTAGGACATACTTGTGAATGTAGATGCAAACCATTTTTATAAACTTTTCTTTACAATATATCACGTTTTCCTCACGTAAATGACGGCTTTATCTTTGAAGTCTTCAAAATATTGCATGGTCGGTTCACCCTTGTACAATTCGCAGATCACGATTACGCTGTTGTTCACTGTCATACGTCCGAACCACACAGTTCTGAATTAATGTTTGACTGACTGACTGACTGACTGACTGACTGACTGACTGACTGACTGACTGACTGACTGACTGACTGACTGACTGAATGACTGACTGACTAACTGACTGACTGACTGACTGACTGACTGACTGACTGACTGACTGACTGACAGACTGACAGACTGACTGACTGACTGACTGACTGACTGACTGACTGACTGACTGACTGACTGACTGACTGACTGACTGACTGACTGACTGACTGACTGACTGACTGACTGACTGACTGACTGACTGACGGACTGACTGACTGACTGACTGACTGACTGACTGACTGACTGACTGACTGACTGACTGACTGACTGACTGACTGACTGACTGACTGACTGACTGACTGACTGACTGACTGACTGACAGACTGACTGACTGACTGACTGACTGACTGACTGACTGACTGACTGACTGACTGACTGACTGACTGACTGACTGACTGACTGACTGACTGACTGACTGACTGACTGACTGACTGACATACTGACTGACATACTGACTGACTGACTGATTGACTGACTGACTGACTGATTGACTGACTGACTTTGATACTGTCTCCCTCACCTGCATTTATTCTTCTCAAACTCATTGGTGCACATGTCCAAACAGTTCTCGTTGGTTGCTGATTCAGGCATCTGATGGTAGTGTTCACTGTTTATGGTCTCGTGGGCACCAGTCACAAAGTTTTCTGTCCGTAATTCATAGCTTACAGAATCGCCAGTATCTGAAAACAATAAGCCCGTTGCTACTAAGATCGTTTATTTGATAGTTTTTTATTCGTTGAACTGTTTTTGTGGCCTTTTACTTATTATACAGAGCGCATGTAGCCAAATGAAACTGTCATGTCTCAGAACGTTAGCCATTAATTACGTGTTGCTAATAATCAGTTGTAGTGGAGAGTTATCTAAAAGTCAATACGGTGAAAAAAAAACTAGTGAATTCAAAAATGTGTGTGTGGGCCAACCTCTTTTCCTACGTACCACGGATGGTGCAGCGTGCATTGACGATCGTGGCAGGATCAGCACCATATCCACCAGGTAGTAAACCAGCAGCGACAAGTTCAAGTTCATTCTCGTTGGCTCTGTGATAAAAAGTTTTTAGGCTCTGTGATTTGCTGATGATGTAATCCACACTTGAGGCACTTTATGTTTTAGTTCGACTTTAGAAAGGAAACATTGTATGCGTCCAGAAGTCAATTGGAACCATAGTTGAAAAAACACGAACAATGAGTAACATAAGTGGATTGTTTAAATAACTGTTTCTAGAAGATAAGCCTAACATAAAGTGACATTTAACAATGTATGACCCCGCAGGTGCACATTCGTTAATCTCATACTACGTGTGCTACATATATCAGCCATATTTATGTACGTGAATACTTCATTTAGTAGGTCTGTTTCTCAATGCCGAGTTCTTTTCGAAAAGCATGCTTCTAGAATAAAAATATCAGATATTTTATACTTTCGAGTCCCGTACACCCTTGTTATCGTTGATGCTAAACAGGAGAGAAGAAGTTACGTTAAGTTTGCGAAGAGTTTAGATGCTCCATCGCACCTTCAATCATATGGTGATTTTTTACAGGCAGGATTAGGCAGGTTAGGATGATTGTTTTTCATTGTTTTTCATTATAATCTCGAATTTTGAATCTTCATTGTTTATACTGTTAAATGAATTGCCTTCTACAAGGAGAGAGAGAAAGAGAGTAGCCAAGATTATGGCAAAACTCAAAATGATCGAGGATATTCAGTGCCATAAAGTACACATTAAAGAGATTTTCTGGTATCAATTATGAATTTCATTTTGATTATTGAGGAATGCCAAATTCTGATAGAACATAATGCATCTGATCTGATGGCAATACAACAAACAGTGCTGTTAAGTGGTCCCTTATCGGAACAGCAACTTACATATTCACTAATGTACGTACTCTACATACATAAGGCAACGATGCGTTTATTTGTGATTGTTGTTACAGCTGTCTGATGTTGTGCCAAGCTAAAAACACGCAGTTTAAGAATAAATATTTGAAGACAAGTTTTAACGAAAATACCAGTTAAAGTGTAATAGCAAAATTATAAACTAGTTGAATCTAAGTGAGAGCCATTTTTGGTAAGTTGCAGCGATAACGACGTGGTGTGTATACATCTGGCTAGTATGCAAGTATACACAAAACTGCCATCAAACTACGGGGGTACATTAACCAAAAGCGTACAATCCGCTTAACTTGTCCAAAATGCTAGTGCCAAAGGCGACCTACATTTCAAGTGACATACAAACATATGTTTTGAAATTAGGCCTTTTGGCATCGTAAAATACTTCCACGTTATTCCTAAACTGCCGTATACCACGACACAAACCCGCAGTTTCACAGAACCTTCCCAGTCTGTCGTACAAGTTTTGAATTTCAAAAGACAATTATTGATTTAGACTTTAATTATGGATAATGTTAAATACCAAGAAATAAGGGTATATAAGTTTATAGACTCTACTTAAACGCGGTTTGTATTTAGTTTATCTAATTCATATAATACTTGTAGTTCAGAATATGATGGCGGATATTACGAATGAACAGTGAAGTCAAGTAAGTCAAATGAACTATTTGGTAGTCTGTTAATAATTAAATAATAACACAAATTAAATACTCAAACAGTATGTATATTTGTAAGCAGATGAAGATAATGATGTGGCTGAGTGTATGAACGAGATATATATCGCAACACTGGGATGTCATGTCCAATTCTGACCACCCTGGCCCAGTAGCCGAATACACCGGGCGAGCCACCGGCTCAATGTACTAAATGTCAAAATGTCAATGTTCGGACTGGTCTATCGCATTGCAATGGCGAATGTTTCGACTAGCGATTCACACTGGCTTATATAGAGTGTGGTGTGGGTCTTATTTATTATTGGTAATGGACACAACAGCTGTATCAGTGGCGCATCCTCAACCAATCAAGTCAGGATTACCATTCACCCTTTATGCTTGTTATAAGGGCAGTACAAACTACTAAAGTTTGTCAGTAACACCAGATAATTCAATGAATGCCATTTACTTATCCGCTCACGGTTGTGGTATATTGGCGCCGGAAAGCTAATAAATTTAGGGAGCAAACCCAGCGGAATCCAACGAACAAGTGGTCAGCATGTACTTTGTATGTACCATACTTAGTTTACATTATCAAACAAACCTGGGTTTTCGTAGAGCTTTTTTTCACTAAGCAATGCTTATGCATTCTGAGCATTCAAGTTTGCTTCCCATTCAAGAATACTTGCGTAATATTATTATCTCATCAGCGAAGATTTTTAAACAGCAAAATATGCAGTGGGCATTCAAATATTATCGTGTGAAAGGTGATGAATATAAAATACCATCGTTTCTGCTATGCAATATCAGCAACATTCATAGATTTGCAAAATGTGAAACGAATGTGTTTGAAAGCTAAAAGGGCAAGTTTGCACTTTTACACGAATTCGGTGATCGGATCGGTGAAAGATCGGTGAAATGGGGCGTGCGAAAGGACGTCAGAATCCAGTATTTATTACATTACTTTGTGGTAAAATGAATGTATTTATAAACATGACATTCAGGAGGAAACTTGAAGTCAGCTGCAGGTTGAATGAGATCCCCATTGGTTTATATGGTGCTATGTACGTTGTTCACAATAACTATCGATTAGTAAGTTACAGATTTGAAAACAATTAATTACAGTGATGCTTGTAACAATTGTCCATCTAAATGAAAAGGATACCGGTGTATAGTTTTGTACGCATGCGTCTATTATTGATATCAAATCGTCAGTGTAACAAACAAACTAAGACTAAATAAACTAGAAGTTTATTACTTACGGTGATTTTGCTTCTTATTGTAGAACTACTTGAGAGACGGTAATAAAAAGTAATTATCATGTAGTACATAAAAATTTATTTACGTACGAGATGCCCACTAAGCATGATCCAACCGTACCACCTATAAAAAACGTACACAACCTCTGGGTGCGCTCATGTCAAAAGCGAAAAACTGAATACGGTTTTGAGTAGTGTATTGTTCGGTGGGGGATAGAAAATCAACAAACAAATGGGTAGAATAATAATTATTGAAGAGGAAACCCCTGTTTCACTACGTTTAGGGTTAACTTTTTGTTGGTATTGGAGATTTATGAGATGATTTTTGTACTGTTGTTTGTGTGATTGTACTGATCCGCGTGTTTGGGATCGATCCATTTGCGATTGGGTACACACGGATGGACTAAAATGACTGGCATGTGATTGATGTAGGCACCGTACCCAATACCCAGTATTGCTGTTTGTTTATATATGTACCATGTTCACGTTCGTGGTACAATACATATTGAACATGTTGCACATGTAAGACATCTATGGTAAAATACAAATTGAATGTGTCATACTTTACGTCATCTGAACGTGGTACATATGACACAGATAAACCGTTGCTAAACTGTTGATTGTATTGATTGACTGAATTGTTTGATTGATGACATGATAATTGAATCAGCGGATATAAAGGACATGACACAATCTAACCGGCGAATCTGCATGTCATCCAATCCTTACGAGAGCAGTACAGTAATGATTTGTTCTAGTTGTGTGTGAGTACTGAAAGATGATGTTTCACGGGCAGGAGAAGCTGGAATGTTTGTGATTCGCCAAAATCTCAAATTGAACTTGAGCAAAGGTTACCATTTACAGATGGAAGTACAACTGGATTGGGCGTGCCAGTGTCAACGCTGATTGAGCAGGTGCCTCTGGTGTCTACGGCACACCCGCAGATCGTGTCCCATCTGCAGTGCACCCACGATGGCCGATATCTCTTCGTCGCCAATCGGGGCCCGATCAGCTCGATTGTCAGTTACGCTGTTGGAGACGATGGTTGGTTGTATTGGATGTATGTAAGTTAAAGATTATTGAAGGTCCTCTTAGGCAAAAAGTTTTGTATACAGAGTAGGTGAAAAACCGAACGATATTGGCTGTTTTTATGTTGAAGTTTCAGGCTTTATAGGCGAAGACATTAAGTTTAACGGCTCAAGGTTTTTGTAGCATTCTCAATTGATTAGCAAACTGAATTTGAAGTACTCAATAAGCTCGACGATTTTCAAGAATTTTCCGCAAGTGACTTTTGAAGAATTATGCTAAACGAATCATTACATAAATATTTTCCATGCATGAAAATGTCTTCCTAAAACAACGATATATTTTTACGCTATAATATAATTGAATGTGCATAGTACGATCACCACTCAGGCACACTATCACTCATCGGCAATTATTGGTGCGAGAGCGCAGTGCCCCGTCACTTCATCATCGATCCCACCGACAAGCTGCTGCTCGTCGCGATGCAGGAGGGCGATGAGATTGTCGTGTTCAACATTGACCAAGGAAAACTTAACATTCGGTTGGATGCACTGCTATGACAACTTTGGAATGAAGTTGGAAACTAATCAATTGATGAAATTCGGAGTATTTTATAAGGAGAGTAGCTTGTGAAACCTTTCCTTAGCATAAGTAAGTTGTTGTTTACGTGGCTACATTCATTTCAGTACGAAGATACCGACGCTGACACCTCAACATCTGACCATTGTGCAGACAGAGGCTTGAAAAACATCACATCACCACATCCATCAACTTTGATTCATTTACTAGATTTTATACAATTAATTTTTTATCTTTTCAAACCAGTTGTTTATCGTTCACTCTATGTTAGGTATCCTACATAATCTAGCAAAACTCTGTAATGTTCTACCTTTTCATAATAGGCGATACGTTTCTTGATTATGTGATGTGAATGATTACTAGTTCATTGTATTCAGTAAATGTCAGAATAAAAATACACTTAGAGCATCATTAGAAACACGATTATTATGAAAAAACCATCCTCAGAAGAACAAACATTACAGCTGTAACGTAAGCATTTTTACAGTGTCTTTGAAATCAAACGCAACATGCCAGCGACCATAAATTGAGTGATTGTAAAGTTTGTGTGTTGCATACACACAATATAAATATGTACGGGTCCCTCCAGTCCAATGTTTCTTCTATTTTGTTAGTCTAATACGGATTATGATAAAGTTTACAGTGAAACGAAAACCAACTGACTCTCCGTTGTATTCATCAATAAGCAGCATTCAATAAAACCTAAAATAACTATACTTTTTCTTCCTGGTCAAACAAGTGTTGAATGCAACGGTAATGTCGGTCACCCTGTAGTCTGTCTGTACGGTGCTATTATCAGTGTACAAAGTTGATTTCTTCTATAACGGATGCCATTCTGCATTGTTGATAGCAACTCGTCGAGTAGAATACAACTTGCAATCACGTGGGGCAATGTGCATTTTGTTGTATGTTACTTGTTTGTATCATTTCGGTGGTAATCGCTGACATTGTGATAACGTGAATAGTGTTCCACAGAACGCGAATGTTGTTGTTGTTGTTGTTGTTGTTGTTGTTGTTGTTGTTGTTGTTGTTGTTGTTGTTGTTGTTGTTGTTGTTGTTGTTGTTGTTGTTGTTGTTGTTGTTGTTGTTGTTGTTGTTGTTGTTGTTGTTGTTGTTGTTGTTGTTGTTGTTGTTGTTGTTGTTGTTGTTGTTGTTGTTGTTGTTGTTGTTGTTGTTGTTGTTGTTGTTGTTGTTGTTGTTGTTGTTGTTGTTGTTGATGTTGTTGTTTTTGTTGTTGTTGTTGTTGTTGTTGTTGTTGTTGTTGTTGTTGTTGTTGTTGTTGTTGCACGACACATCTCCGCTGCCAACGTATTGTTCGTGCAATCATTTCATGCCGACTGCAACCACGTGTGCTTAGCCACCATCACGTGTGTATATTACAGTATAAATAAACATGTTTACTGACGATTAATATCAACGTCTACGTGCGTATTCACTTCAAATACTCCATGTTTTGTAGTTGTAAATATACTATTTTGTTCCGACTAGTTATTTAATATGTATGTACATATACCATCGTTGTTTTACTCGGAGCTTAAAGTTTAGAGAAACTGGATATCATCATCATCAACACCGGCCAAACTATTTACATATATGATCCAAAAATGTATTTCTTGGGAGCTTTGGGATCATTATTTTTCTAATGTTAATCCACATGGTTGTTTTTTTGATAACCTTTAGGTATAAACAAAAGTAAGTTATTTGATATAAAAATACTGCTAACTTGTTAGCCATGTTAGTTTGTTAGAAATTAAAGTTGATTTGTTAATTAACAAATATTCCCGATGGATTACATTATGGATCGAAACGCGTTTGACTTCTCCAGATAACATCCTACAATTCCAACAACGAAACAAAGTGAAAATGATTGATGGCGATAACGAACTACTGGAATTGGTGACCACTGATCAAAGACCACTCACACCCATTTTGGATGATAAAAATGAACGGTATAAAGGACCAGGTTAGCAAGTGAGTGAGTGAGTGAGTGAGTGAGTGAGTGAGTGAGTGAGTGAGTGAGTGAGTGAGTGAGTGAGTGAGTGAGTGAGTGAGTGAGTGAGTGAGTGAGTGAGTGAGTGAGTGAGTGAGTGAGTGAGTGAGTGAGTGAGTGAGTGAGTGAGTGAGTGAGTGAGTGAGTGAGTGAGTGAGTGAGTGAGTGAGTGAGTGAGTGAGTGAGTGAGTGAGTGAGTGAGTGAGTGAGTGAGTGAGTGAGTGAGTGAGTGAGTGAGTGAGTGAGTGAGTGAGTGAGTGAGTGAGTGAGTGAGTGAGTGAGTGAGTGAGTGAGTGAGTGAGTGAGTGAGTGAGTGAGTGAGTGAGTGAGTGAGTGAGTGAGTGAGTGAGTGAGTGAGTGAGTGAGTGAGTGAGTGAGTGAGTGAGTGAGTGAGTGAGTGAGTGAGTGAGTGAGTGAGTGAGTGAGTGAGTGAGTGAGTGAGTGAGTGAGTGAGTGAGTGAGTGAGTGAGTGAGTGAGTGAGTGAGTGAGTGAATGAGTGAGTGAGGGAGTGAGTGAGTGATTGAGTCCGTCAGTCAGTCAGTATGTTCATTTCAGATCGGAAGTTCCGCAGCGATAGTCTGCCTGCTGGCAGTACCATGGATGATTTTTTTGACCCAGAAATGTTGGTTTGCTAGAAAAGTTAGGTTGAATCTATGCAGATGAAGTTCATTATTTTCGTTTGTAGTATAGGTTAGAAAACAGTGCACGAGAAAGTTTTTTAAAAATGTAAACGATAAAAAGGTTGATAAATTTTCAGTCAGCTGAGCATAAAGGAGGCGCTGCAAAGCAAGGAACGAACCCGATACACGACCGTGAATCTGCCCATGCATGATCAGTCGTCCAACAGGGATCAACATTCCGATACCAACTCACCCACACCATGATACTGACTTCTACTCTCATTTGTACATATATCATTAATTATACATAAATGTAAACACAATGTCGTCTTTAATATACTGAAAGTCTGAGTAATTAACAGCAAAATGAAGAAACTTTCAGTTTTTTTTCATTTCACTATTTCCAAGATGCACCATCTATCTCATGAAAAGTGTGTCAGTATAAATGAACACAGACGTTCTACATAACCCATAACCACAACCTTGTATCGCAAAATATTAAATTTAACATTTTACATTTTCACTCTATCATAAACGCAAGCAAAATTTCAAAACTCTCGAAATATCACTTGGGCTTCGACGTCAGACGGAGAAAGTACTTGGCGACCGTTTTGCCCGGGTGTTGCATGATCTGATCTCGAGTCTTGTTTGCTGCATCAGGCACGTAACGGAAAACACTGAAACAAAACAATTTTTCATATCATCAACCTCATCATTCACCAAACGCGAGAAAATCAAGAAAAAACGAACACCTCTTCCATCTCCTTGACTGCTTTACCATCCGGATGCTTTTCGAGGTACGTCTTTACACCGCTGGATGTGTGAATGACTTCGTTGAAGTCTTTGGCCTGGCAGGGAATATACTGGTGCAGCTGGGCATCTGACCTGAAATACATCTGACCTGTTCTTTTACTAACATGGAATGACGAGATGAAAAGCATCGCAAGATACATGTATGTAATTTTAATTATTAAGTGGGTCATTTTCTCTTGTGCTAAACCAGCAGCGTGGTTTTTCCTGTATTCTTGAATGAACTAACGAAGGGTAATACTCGGCATTTAGTGGGTATGGCATGGGCATGTCAGCGTAGTCATTGAACACGGGCAGGACACGTCGGTCGTAATAACCGGCCGATAGAAACCAGTCGAAATGCTGCAATACATACTGTACGTATTGACTTGTTATGCTAACTCAGTCAAACATAAAATCATTAAAACAAAAGAAACCGAAACGTCACCGATGATAAAGCTTAGCTTAAAGCTTCGCAGATCTTATTGGGATTCTAGTTAAAAGTTGACAGGTAAACTTTTTCCAACCAACCGGTTCACTCTCTGAACATGGTGATAGTAGTATTATAGCATAGAGCGGTTGGGTTGAAGTAGGTCGGCTGTTTTGCATCACTTTCTATTATATATCTGATTTAAAGTCGTAAGCTTTCATAGTAAAAGTTGCAACTTTTTAGAAACTGTTCTTCAAAGCTTTTCCCGTTTTGTTTCAACATATTCCTTCATTTTCTTCCTATTTTGATTTCGAAGTCATTTTGGAATCCATTATGATGTGAAAAAAGTTTACAAAAAAGTTCCGGTAAAAGCTGCAACACCGACTATGAAGACAACTTTCCAGCTTTTCACTTGAATAACAGGTAGCTCTATTTAACTGTTTCACACAAACCTTCAAGTATTCAGCACAACTGGTTTGCTGCATTTCTTCCGACAATCCATCATGAAGAAAAATACAAATGCTGTAGGAACACACGGCAAAAATGCCACCCGGTCTATATCAACAAAAAAAGTTTAGCCAGTAATTTGCTGCATTAAACAGAGTAAAGTGAGCAACGTAATAAATATCGTTCATGAAACAAAACGTAAAACAACTTTTTCAGTCTTCTTCTAACCGTAGCACACGTTTCACCTCGTCTACAAACTTGGTCCAATCGAACCAGTGAGCAGCCACTGAACTGAACACGATGTCCACTGATGCATCGCTCCAGGGAAGACCCTCATCCGTGTTGTGCACGCTTCAACACTTTTCTTTACTCACTCACTCAATCACTCACTCACTCACTCACTCACTCACTCACTCACTCACTCACTCACTCACTCATTCACTCATTCACTCACACACTCACTCATTCACTCACTCACTCACTCACTCACTCACTCACTCACTCACTCACTCATTCAGTCATTCACTCACACACTCACTCATTCACTCACTCACTCACTCACTCATTCACTCACTCACTCACTCACTCACTCACTCACTCACTCACTCACTCACTCACTAGATATATATGATAGTACCTGAATCGTAGATTGTGTTTGTGTGGATGCATTTGTTGAGCCTGATCGATCATGTGTTGGCTGATATCAATGGCGTGCAGTTGTGTGTGATCGGGCAGTCGTGCTCGCAGTTGCATCGTCGTTGTGCCCGGCCCACAACCAACGTCCACTACCACACCGCATTCACCCAAGGACAGCTGCAAATTATATTTTTCTTTCAAGAAATCATTCCTGCATTTCATAATTTTACAGTCAAAATTGAAACATGCAATTCGTTCTTTTTAGATTAAGTGCATTGTTGAACGTTGGCACCCTGGTTTGGTACCTACATACCTACATACATACATACATTAACAATGTTGAGAATACTTTTCATTCTAATTTGAGAAGAGCATATTGCGTTCTTCAATCTAAAATTGACAGAAAACGCCGTTTATACGACTAGCCTGTTTTTCATATTTTTGGAAAACCAAGTCAAACAGCTTATTCGCCGGCAGTGGTCGTTTCTGTGCGTAGAGACTGCTCACCTCTTTTGTATTCCAGTACGTCATTTTAGCTAATAAAATACCTGGAACCATAAGAATAAACCGTTTCAAGCTAAAAATTTCTTTCTATATAGTCAACATTGTTTTTAAAAATACCTGGACCGACGCACTAGCGCCGAAGATGTAATCATTGATAAACATGCTTTTGTAAGCAAAGTGTTATGCATGTATGTATGTTTGTGCAGGGTGTCTTTTTCGGGTATGACAGCAGCTTGGTTTCGTCATACATTTTTCATATGAAACACGATCATTACAATTTTTGTGGTCTTTCATCTAGTGTGCCAGCTATCACATGAAAAGTGTATCAGTATGAATTAAAAGACATTTTACATAA
>OZ038444.1:14614459-14631959 GCA_964036265.1 Daptonema setosum | reverse complement strand
AAGCAAAATTGTTTTCCCACGGGACTCAACTGCATTGAAATTTTGCCCACGGGACTCAACTGTATTGAAAGCCCCACGGGACTCAACTGTATAGAAACTAATATAGTTTGACCACGGGACTCAACTGCATTGAAACTAGAATAGTTTGCCCACGGGACTCAATAGTATTGAAAGCAAAATTGTTTTCCCACGGGACTCAACTGCATTGAAGTTTTGCCCACGGGACTCAACTGTATTGAAAGCCCCACGGGACTCAACTGTATAGAAACTAAAATAGTTTGACCACGGGACTCAACTGCATTGAAACTAAAATAGTTTGCCCACGGGACTCAATAGTATTGAAAGCAAAATTGTTTTCCCACGTGACTCAACTGCATTGAAATTTTGCCCACGGGACTCAACTGCATTGAAATTTTGCCCACGGGACTCAACTGTATAGAAACTAAAATAGTTTGACCACGGGACTCAACTGCATTGAAACTAAAATAGTTTGCCCACGGGACTCAATAGTATTGAAAGCAAAATTGTTTTCCCACGGGACTCAACTGCATTGAAATTTTGCCCACGGGACTCAACTGTATTGAAAGCCCCACGGGACTCATCTGTATAGAAACTAAAATAGTTTGACCACGGGACTCAACTGCATTGAAACTAAAATAGTTTGCCCACGGGGCTCAATAGTATTGAAAGCAAAATTGTTTTCCCACGGGACTCAACTGCATTGAAATTTTGCCCAAGGGACTCAACTGTATTGAAAGCCCCACGGGACTCAACTGTATAGAAACTAAAATAGTTTGACCACGGGACTCAATGGTATTGAAAGCAAAATTGTTTTCCCACGGGACTCAACTGCATTGAAACTAAAATAGTTTGCCCACGGGACTCAATAGTATTGAAAGCAAAATTGTTTTCCCACGGGACTCAACTGCATTGAAATTTTGCCCACGGGACTCAACTGTATTTAAAGCCCCATAGGACTCAACTGTATAGAAACTAAAATAGTTTGACCACGGGACTCAACTGTATTGAAACTAAAATAGTTTGCCCACGGGACCCAATAGTATTGAAAGCAAAATTGTTTTCCCACGGGACTCAACTGCACTGAAATTTTGCACACGGGACTCAACTGCATTGAAAGCCCCATGGGACTCAACTGTATAGAAACTAAAATAGTTTGACCACGGGACTCAACTGCATTGAAACTAAAATTGTTTGCCCACGGGACTCAATAGTATTGAAAGCAAAATTGTTTTTCCACGGGACTCAACTGCATTGGAGTTTTGCCCACGGGACTCAACTGTATTGAAAGCAAAATTTTTTCATGAATGTGTTTCTTCATGGATGTGTTTTTTCATGGTGTTTTTATGTGACCACGGGACTCAACTGCATTGAAACTAAAATAGTTATAGTTACTCATCCGGCATTATTATAATAAAACCCTGCACACAATAAACAAATTCCAAATTCCAGTTCACAATGGTACGAATGTGTATTGGAAAGTTGTTGACCACGGCGCAATGCGCGCAGCGCTGCTCGGCTGTGCCCCTGCTGAGTACCCCGATTCTAAAAGGTCGGCGTAATTCCCCGGGTGTGTCCCTAGTCTCATTATACAATGAAATAGTGTCCGTCCGTCAGTCAGTTACAAAAATAAAAAAAGCTGAAAAATTGTTCACGTTTCACGCTCACTATTAGTTCAAAAACCGGCAACATTTTATCAGATGGTTTTAACCCATTAAAACTTGAGGATGTCATCCTCGGTTTATTTTTGGACAGTTACACAATCGCCTCGGGTTGGTTTTTGAGAACGAACGAATTAGAACGGTTGGTTTGTGCAAACTCGTCCTATTTAATGTCGCACTGGGGAAATATCGACATTATTAAAGTTTTCCCACCCACCCCACAGCTTATCCTCTTTATACACAACGAAATTGTGTCCACACCCACCCCACAGCTTATCCATCCGTGGTATTGATTTCTTTTACCCACACACAACAATGTTTGAGTGAGTGAGTGAGTGAGTGAGTGAGTGAGTGAGTGAGTGAGTGAGTGAGTGAGTGAGTGAGTGAGTGAGTAAGTGAGTAAGTGAGATAGTGAGTGAGTGAGTGAGTGAGTGAGTGAGTGAGTGAGTGAGTGAGTGAGTGAGTGAGTGAGTGAGTGAGTGAGTGAGTGAGTGAGTGAGTGAGTGAGTGAGTGAGTGAATGAGTCAATGTGAGAACGACTTAAATGCTAACTAAAATTATCCGTTTCGTTTCAACCCCCACTCCCTTTATAGTTCAAACAGTTTATAGTTTATTGTTGTCAACAATGTTTACCTTTTTTAGTGTTTTTTTAAGATTCCGCTCTAAGTTATGTAAATGTATGTGTATTTGCATGAATGTGTTATTTATGAATGTGTTTTTTTCATGGATGTTTTTGTTCATGAATGTGTTTCTTCATGGATGTGTTTTTTAATGGATGTGTTTTTATGTGCATTGCAAATTTTTGCCCACGGGACTCAACTTTATAGAAACTAAAATGGTTTGACCACGGGACTCAACTGCATTGAAACTAAAATAGTTTGCCCACGGGACTCAATAGTATTGAAAGCAAAATTGTTTTCCCACGGAACTCACTGCATTGAAATTTTGCCCACGGGACTCAACTGTATTGAAAGCCCCACGGGACTCAACTGTATAGAAACTAAAATAGTTTGACCACGGGACTCAACTGCATTGAAACTAGAATAGTTTGCCCACGGGACTCAATAGTATTGAAAGCAAAATTGTTTTTTCCACGGGACTCAACTGCATTGGAATTTTGCCCACGGGACTCAACTGTATTGAAAGCAAAAATTTTTCATGGATGTGTTTCTTCATGGATGTGTTTTTTTCATGGTGTTTTATGTGACCACGGGATAATAGTATTGAAAGCGAAATTGTTTTCCCACGGGACTCAACTGCATTGAAATTTTGCCCACGGGACTCGACTGTATAGAAACTAAAATAGTTTGACCACGGGACTCAACTGCATTGAAACTCAAATAGTTTGCCCACGGGACTCGACTGTATAGAAACTAAAATAGTTTGACCACGGGACTCAACTGCATTGAAACTAAAAGAGTTTGCCCACGGGACTCAATAGTATTGAAAGCAAAATTGTTTTCCCACGGGACTCAACTGCATTGAAATTTTGCCCACGGGACTCAACTGTATTGAAACTAAAATAGTTTGACCACGGGACTCAACTGCATTGAAACTAGAATAGTTTGCCCACGGGACTCAACTGCATTGAAATTTTGCCCACGGGACTCAACTGCATTGAAATTTTGCCCACGGGACTCAACTGTATAGAAACTAAAATAGTTTGACCACGGGACTCAACTGCATTGAAACTAGAATAGTTTGCCCACGGGACTCAATAGTATTGAAAGCAAAATTGTTTTCCCACGGGACTCAACTGCATTGGAATTTTGCCCACGGGACTCGACTGTATAGAAAGCCCCACGGGACTCAACTGTATAGAAACTAAAATAGTTTGACCACGGGACTCAACTGCATTGAAACTAGAATAGTTTGCCCACGGGACTCAATAGTATTGAAAGCAAAATTGTTTTCCCACGGGACTCAACTGCATTGAAATTTTGCCCACGGGACTCAACTGTATTGAAATCCCCACGGGACTCAACTGTATAGAAACTAAAATAGTTTGACCACGGGACTCAACTGCATTGAAACTAGAATAGTTTGCCCACGGGACTCAATAGTATTGAAAGCAAAATTGTTTTCCCACGGGACTCAACTGCATTGAAACTCAAATAGTTTGCCCACGGGACTCGACTGTATAGAAACTAAAATAGTTTGACCACGGGACTCAACTGCATTAAAACTAAAAGAGTTTGCCCACGGGACTCAATAGTATTGAAAGCAAAATTGTTTTCCCACGGGACTCAACTGCATTGAAATTTTGCCCACGGGACTCAACTGTATTGAAAGCCCCACGGGACTCAACTGTATAGAAACTAAAATAGTTTGACCACGGGACTCAACTGCATTGAAACTAGAATAGTTTGCCCACGGGACTCAATAGTATTGAAAGCAAAATTGTTTTCCCACGGGACTCAACTGCATTGAAATTTTGCCCACGGGACTCAACTGTATTGAAAGCCTCACGGGACTCAACTGTATAGAAACTAAAACTGTTTGACCACGGGACTCAACTGCATTGAAACTAAAATAGTTTGCCAACGGGACTCAATGGTATTGAAAGCAAAATTGTTTTCCCACGGGACTCAACTGCATTGAAACTAAAATAGTTTGCCCACGGGACTCAATAGTATTGAAAGCAAAATTGTTTTCCCACGGGACTCAACTGCATTGAAATTTTGCCCACGGGACTCAACTGTATTTAAAGCCCCACAGGACTCAACTGTATAGAAACTAAATTAGTTTGACCACGGGACTCAACTGTATTGAAACTAAAATAGTTTGCCCACGGGACCCAATAGTATTGAAAGCAAAATTGTTTTCCCACGGGACTCAACTGCACTGAAATTTTGCCCACGGGACTCAACTGCATTGAAAGCCCCACGGGACTCAACTGTATAGAAAGCCCCACGGGACTCAACTGTATAGAAACTAAAATAGTTTGACCACGGGACTCAACTGCATTGAAACTAGAATAGTTTGCCCACGGGACTCAATAGTATTGAAAGCAAAATTGTTTTCCCACGGGACTCAACTGCATTGGAATTTTGCCCACGGGACTCGACTGTATAGAAAGCCCCACGGGACTCAACTGTATAGAAACTAAAATAGTTTGACCACGGGACTCAACTGCATTGAAACTAAAATAGTTTGCCCACGGGACTCAATAGTATTGAAAGCAAAATTGTTTTTTCCACGGGACTCAACTGCATTGGAATTTTGCCCACGGGACTCAACTGTATTGAAAGCAAAAATTTTTCATGGATGTGTTTCTTCATGGATGTGTTTTTTTCATGGTGTTTTATGTGACCACGGGACTCAACTGCATTGAAACTAAAATAGTTATAGTTACTCATCCGGCATTATTATAATAAAACCCTGCACACAATAAACAAATTCCAAATTCCAGTTCACAATGGTACGAATGTGTATTGGAAAGTTGTTGACCACGGCGCAATGCGCGCAGCGCTGCTCGGCTGTGCCCCTGCTGAGTACCCCGACTCTAAAAGGTCGGCGTAATTCCCCGGGTGTGTCCCTAGTACATAGTACAAAAATACTATGTCTATTCATAGAAATCCTGATTTACTTAAATAGGGGAGAAACATTATCAAAACATAAAAAATCTAATTTATGTACAAGTTTAATAATAGTAAATAAAATACACACATTTTTTTAGAAAAGTACTATCCAATTGTCGTATGGTTTCATAAAACATATTATATTGTATTACTGAGGGAGGGAAAATCACCGTGATCACACAACAAAGGGCGTTTCAATTCTCATCTAACAATCATCAATTGCCTAACATAGTATGCAGAACGATCTAAGACCAAACATTCACAGGGTGGGCAAAAAATAAGAATAAACATCTGTCGGTAATTTTTCTTAACCTGCATATTTTGTAGAGTCGTCTAACGAAAAAGCCTTGTGGGTTACCTCATTTTTAGTTTGGATTCAATAATCAGCTCAGCATGTAAACAAGTTTGGATTCAATAATCAGCATGTAAACATTATTTCATGTCTTTTATTTGATAAAAATTTGATGAATAATAAAAAATCCTGATTATCAGCAAAAAATCCACAAATACCGATAGTATAGTGATCCACAAGTACAGTATTTTGTTTTTGTTCACCCTGTGTATGTAAATCGGTCACACAGCCAACCAACAACTGCAATTCTGCTACAACTTTTGCTAAATGATTAACTGTCTACCCAATGTAAAATTAAAATTGAATTACTTGTATTGTACTATAACTATCTACTGGGTGGGCCAATAAAACGAGGACCCTTTGACCTAATCTTGAAAGGACTGTTTTCAACAGATGGACTTGCGGATTTCAGAGTTTGTTACTAACATAATAATATAGATTTTTGGTGATTTTCAAAGGGATTGGTATTTTTGCGAAAAATATGCATAAAATGAATGAAAAACTGCGTGTTCTGCAGTGAAAAGCATGCGTTCTCCAACGTAAGTGTGTCATTTTTCAGTACCACGTGCGCAGCTTCTAGAAAACAGCACCAATATCCCTGATAATTTGAAGAAACCTAAATTTTTATGTTCGTAACAAACGATAAATGTAAGTCCGTTAGTTAAATACGACCACGGAATAATCAAAGTGTCCGCGTTTTTTACCCACCCTGTACTACGCTGGCTGTTCGCCGTCTTTTCTGATGACAACCGTGTCTCACTAGCTATTTAATGAGGTTTATTAGCAAGTAATAGCAAAGTTATAGTAAAACACTTTGATAGTTATAATACGGTGCAAACGAAGGATCTGTGTTTTTTGTGTTTGTTTTGTTGGTTGGTTGGCATGTCATTAGTGACGTTGGTGAGTGCCGCCAGACCTGCCGAGGTCGAATGACTTTCCGGGAAAATGGACGCCCGACTGCGACTCCGTTCGAGTGGTTCGAACGTCTTCTTCGGTTGGGCACGTTTGCCCGAAATGGGTTCGTTGGCAATCAGATACTGTTTTTGGTTGGCATCTTGGCTGTGGTGGCCGTTGGATCCGTGATGGCGTGGGGTCAAGTCGGTGCTGTTGTTGTTGTTGTAATGGTGGTGAGTGTGACTGTTGCTGTTGCTGTTGACGTGATCCGGTCCCATCAACTCTGAGCTTACCGAGTTCTCACCTGTTAAACAATTAAATTTGTGGATGCAAAAGTGTAATGGATATTACAGTTTATCACTACGGAAATCTACTAAATCATCGCTAGTAGGTCACAAACCATAATTTACATGTGCAATGTCTAAAAATATGTGTACGTATGATATGATACATGATAACAGCAGTAAACTACTACGACAGTCAATTGATATGCCTTTGATTCAACCTTAATTCAAACAAATCAGATTGAAATAGAGTGAACAAACTGCACATGCAAAAGATGGAGTGCTGAAACAAACAAAAAAGTTGATGTGATGAACAAAAGTCATGTAAATTTTACAGAACCAGAGTATAGTGTGCAACATTTCTTTACTACTTTAATGTCAAGCTACATATGTACGTATCAACATGTGTCACCTAACAAAATGATATTGTATACAGAATAATATACAGTAATTTTGTGCCACGGATGTCCGATTCAACCGTACTGTATGTATAAGAACGGAAAATGTTAGGAGGCTGGAACACGCCTCAATATTGCTCAAATTTCAATTCGGTCCAGTTCGCGTCCAATTACCAACACCATTCTTTCGGTTGTCTAAACGTGAACCGTATGACTTACTAAAAAACTGGCTAATAACTGGCTACAAAAAGTCGCCCAAATGGGACTTGATTGAAACTTCAAAGTGTAGTTTGTAAACAAGGGTACATATTATAAGTATACTGTGTTGTGGCAAACTAACATTGAAGGATGGGTCAGACGTCAGAGTGGGACAGGGCACTGGTGAGGAGACTGTGATGATGATGGTACGTGGCACCCGACTTGAGATGCGAGCCATCCATGATCATCGACGACGATTTACCTGTACCATCAAACGATCGCCCTTATATCAACTTACATCAATGGATTATAATAATGACTCATAACTTGAGTCGACATCGTCTGAATCATGAAACCATTTCCAATATATGTAGCCTGAAACGAACAGGCATGGAAATCCAGGAATCCAGCTCTGTTCAGCTACTCCAATCCGTAACATAAAACCGAAAACAATTGTAAAGCGATAGCGAGAGCAAATGATAGTGTTGGATGGTGGTAGGGAAGTGTATAGGTAAAGTGCAGGGCAGCAGGATAGTCAGAAGTAAAATCATTTAATAGGCAAAAATTAATTGGGTGTTTGTATAGTGTTGTATTCAACGATGCATATTGAAGTGGTTGACCAATCCGTCACTCTGGAGTTTAGTAAACAATTTTTTTGCATCGTTTAAAACATCCTAGGTAGTTATTCGAATACTTTCCTAAAGAACGATATCCTTATGTACCTACAACAGACTATTGAGAGAAAGACAGTGGAACAGCGTTTATAATGTGAATGTATGATATAACGAACTGTGTATACTATCTCTGTGTGCCTTGGATGCCCGTGCCCTTGCGTTGATGGGCAATGTAGCTGGTGTATTATGCAGACACAGCACTGGCAGATGGGCACACGAATCCAAACGTACCATTACACGGTTGGCATCAACGCTCACCTATATCACTCACATGTTATGCTCTAAAAGCTTCACTTTATTTCATTCCGCCAAAGTAAAAATATTTTTCTGTTTATCTCCATCATTCTTAAACAACCAAAAAGGAAACCAGTTAAAATGGGAACCAACGAGCGTCTCGATTATGGGCATGTAAGCGTGGAACACGGACAACAGAGTGCCAAGGGGCACAAACCACGAACACAGTACACCCGTTACATCCGCTGGTAAAACAAACAAAAATAAGTCATGGAGAAATTCCATCTTTGTATGATTATGTAGTTGAATGACTGACTGACTGACTGACTGACTGACTGACTGACCGACTGACATACTGACTGACTGAGTGACTGACTGACTGACTGACTGACTGACTGACTGACTGACTGACTGACTGACTGACTGACTGACTGACTGACTGACTGACTGATAGACAGTCCATCACCAGAATAGCTGAAAAAATTCAGCTTCCTGGTGGGACTCGAACCCACGACCCTCAGCTCTAGCTGCTGACGCGCTAACCAACTACGCCACAGGAGGCTTAGAGCTTAGTGAGCTGACTGACTGACTGACTGACTGACTGACTGACTGACTGACTGACTGACTCATCGAACAAACCAGTGAACGCAACGGTGGCATCGCTGGTAATAGCAATAGATGAAACTTTATTATTATTATGATGGGCAATGTTGTGAGTGACAGTGCCGTTGTCGGTTTCCCAGACCAACACACTGTTGTCTTGCGCTGCCGATAACACAACCCTCTCATCGTCGGACACGGCACACAGACTGATCCGATCATCGTGACCGACTAGCACCTGTACTAGGTGAGTGAGTGAGTGAGTGAGTGAGTGAGTGAGTGAGTGAGTAAGTGAGTGAGTGAGTGAGTGAGTGAGTGAGTGAGTGAGTGAGTGAGTGAGTGAGTGAGTGAGTGAGTGAGTGAGTGAGTGAGTGAGTGAGTGAGTGAGTGAGTGAGTGAGTGAGTGAGTGAGTGAGTGAGTGAGTGAGTGAGTGAGTGAGTGAGTGAGTGAGTGAGTGAGTGAGTGAGTGAGTGAGAGAGTGAGTGAGTGAGTGAGTGAGTGAGTGAGTGAGTGAGTGAGTGAGTGAGTGAGTGAGTGAGTGAGTGAGTGAGTGAGTGAGTGAGTGAGTGAGTAACTGAGATAATGAGTGAGTGAGTGATCGGTTTACTTTATTAACTGACCTGGGTTAGTTTGGCCCGTTCGAGATCCCAAACTTTGAGCGATTGATCCATGGAACCAGTGACCATAACGAGTCCATTATTGCTTATGGCAACGCAGGTGATCTCCTCGGAATGGGTGAGTTTTGTGCGAACCGATAACATGTCATCATGCACAGACCACAGCTTCATTCTGTGAGTGAAGGAAACAGTGAGTGAGTGAGTGATTAAGTGAGTGAGTGAGTGAGTGAGTGCGAGTGAGTGAATGAGTGAGTGAGTGAGTGAGTGAGTGAGTGAGTGAGTGAGTGAGTGAGTGAGTGAGTGAGTGAGTGAGTGAGTGAGTGAGTGAGTGAGTGAGTGAGTGAGTGAGTGAGTGAGTGAGTGAGTGAGTGAGTGAGTGAGTGAGTGAGTGAGTGAGTGAGTGAGTGAAACTCACTCTTTTCGGTCTTTGCCAGACAGCCCCAGCAGTTCAACTTCAGAAGGCAGTAATCTGATTGGAGCCGATATGCCGTCGTTGATGAAATGCAACTGAATAGAGTATTGAACACGCGATGACTTTTTATTGCACTGATATTTTTAGTTCTATTTTGCTATCGCAAGCTTTAAAAAATACATGATTAAGCTAATATAGTTCTTTTAAACAAATAGTGACTAACAGTGGCAGTGTCGGAATCGTCTGAGTTTTTTTGTTCATGTTGTTGTGTCATCATCCATGAGTGCAGTACGTTGGCTGCATCCACTGAGAACACTCGACTGTTGTCCAGACACACTTCGATGCCTCTGATCGCGGAATGATGACCCTTCAATCCGAATTTTTTTTTCAATCTCGAGGTTTTCTGTACTATGATATCGTGTTTGACCAATCTGACTGACACCTGTGACACGTTTTGTATGTCTTGCCAATATCACCAGCTTGTTAGACTGCCGCTTCAGCCAAATTCAAAGAAAAACTAGAACGGATTGATTCTGTAACAGTAATGATGATATGTAGACTAACCGTATGCTGGTAAATCATGGTGCCATTACCACTGTTGTACACGGACACGACCCCTTTGTTTGTGCCACTCAGCAGTCTGGTGGTCGACGCACTGAACTGCACGACCGTAATGGTTTGCAGGGCATCCTCGACCACGGACCACATGCACTGACACACCTCAAGGTCCCACAGTGCCACAGCACCGTCTTGCGTTCCTGAACCATTCACAAATACATAAAGTGACATTCAACATTTACATTTTCTTTCAGCCTTTCATTTTGGCATGTGAAAGCAAAATGATGGCCTAACTTTCAAAATCGGTTGTTCGTTTCAGATGAGACAATGATGAAATGAAAACTCCTCGTCATAAAATACTTATGCTGAGTGGAAAGAAGAAAAGTAAAACGGAACATCTGGCCAACCGCAAGCACAAGTTCTGTTATCTCTGGCCATCGTGATTGCCGTGATATGCTTGCCAAAGCTGTCGTTAATCTTGTCGTTGATGTTCATAGAGAAACTGGACATCTAAATAAAACAACAAAAGGAGTAACAACAACAACAACAACAACAACAACAACAACAACAACAACAACAACAACAACAACAACAACAACAACAACAACAACAACAACAACAACAACAACAACAACAACAACAACAACAACAACAACAACAACAACAACAACAACAACAACAACAACAACAACAACAACAACAACAACAACAACAACAACAACAACAACAGCAACAACAAACACAACAACAACAACAACAACAACAACAACAACAACAACAACAACAACAACAACAACAACAACAACAACAACAACAACAACAACAACAACAACAACAACAACAACAACAACAACAACAACAACAACAACAACAACAACAACAACAACAACAACAACAACAACAACAACAACAACAGCAACAACAACAACAACAAATACAACAACAACAACAACAACAACAACAACAACAACAACAACAACAACAACAACAACAACAACAACAACAACAACAACAACAACAACAACAACAACAACAACAACAACAACAACAACAACAACAACAACAACAACAACAACAACAACAACAACAACAACAACAACAACAACAGCAACAACCTGTGCAGCAAATCTAGATTCGATGGCTGGAACGAGACTTGACTTTGGCTCTCCAGTGGGTGTCCTTGTTACAGTCGACCAGACGTGGATCGTGTCTCCACTGCCCGATAACATGAAATGGCCGTCGTTCGTTACCTGTTCGGGCAAATACAATATATTCTACGCCCTTATAGATTAATCGTTAACACGCCATGAATAGTTCCATTTTACTTAACCGTTAACCTCAGACCATTATTTTTAGGGAAATGGTTTGGTTTTTTGTTCACTATTTCTAAGCAACAGCCAAAAAAATTTATTTGTAAGTATCAAAAATGGACTCACTTTGAGCGAGGTGACTTTTTGATTAGTGTCGCATTGCAAGGTGTTGAGCAATTCGCCAGTGTGCACATCGAATATGAATATTTTGCCACCGTCACAACCGCAGTACAGTTGGCACGCATCATCTCCTGTCACGACACAGTTGGCCTTGCCGTCATGACCTGCAATCAACCACCAAATCAACTTGCAAATGCTAATCATGCCCTTACCAAACTCAATTAAACAGGTAACGCTTCAATATGAAGATAGATGCTAGCTATCTTTTAAATGATAGATAACCTACGGTTTGAATTTTATGAAACCAATCATACAAAATATAAGTTTACAAATTACAAATTACAATAACTGACTGACCCTGTAGCTCGAGTAGTTCAGTGCCGCTTACCAGACTGAACACCCTCACCGTTTCATCCTCACAGCTGACAACCACAAACGAGTCGTTCTGTGTCAACGTCATGCACGTCACTGGTGCCATCAATCCACCGAACTTTGTCGTCTCCAGTCCTGATTCCACATTCCAGACAGTCACCATGAAATCACCGCATCCTGTGGTACAGTAGAAAGTTAAGCGAAAAGCCGACTTTGTGACTGACTGACTGACTGACTGACTGACTGACTGACTGACTGACTGACTGACTGACTGACTGACTGACTGACTGACTGACTGACTGACTGACTGACTGACTGACTGACTGACTGACTGACTGACTGACTGACTGACCAACCTGTGATCAGCCACTCACTATCACTGGTGAGTACGACACTACTGACGGCACCGGTATGATTTGGGAACACGCGGATGGTGTTGCCACTGAACAGGGTGGTCATCTTGGCCGTGTGATCGGCACTGCCACTGATCATGTACTGGTCGTCATGAGTTATGGCACAGCACGTCACCCTGGCCGAGTGAATGGCGTACAGTCGGATACATGAACCCTGTAAAAAAATACATGCATTGTACTGAAATGAACGTTTGCTATTGAATGTATAATTTTATTTAACTGGTTAGATGTTGATTAATAAAAGGAAAAGGCGCAATACATACAGTCGGTGCAGCGGGTTATGTCTTGTAAAACTGTTGCCATTCACATCCTAAAATTGCGTTTTTCTCTGATTATAACGGGAATATGATGATAAAAATTTGGTGGGGCTATGTAATAGGATCTGGCGCACTTTTTCTGTCAGCAGCAATAATAAAAAAAGCGTTCATACTCATGAAACATCACCTTTACTACAAGTTTATGATCCGTGTACATTCTCGTCATTTTTTCTACCCGTGAAATAATTTTTTCAATTATATGTCGAACTAAAAAGGTGCGCCAGATCTTATTCCATATCCCCACCAATTTTCATGACCATATGCCCGTTATAATCAGAGAAAAACGCGATTTTAGGATGTGAATGGCAACAGTTTTACAAGACATAACCCGCTGCACCGACTGTATGTTTTGGCTAACAATAGTTAACCTGAATAAGGTCCCAGCACCGGAGTGTATTGTCGACACTGCCCGTAACGAACAACTGTCCACCGTAGGACAGGGCGATGCAGGTTACCCTGTTTGTGTGTCCACTGAATGTCTTGACGAGAGCCTGCGATGGCAGATGGTACATGACGATGCGGCCGTCGGTTGGAGTCAGGCCAGCGACCAGCACATGTTGATGGTTGAGAGTGGGCTGAACCAGACATTACTAGCTTTATTGGTAACATTTTACTCTGTTTCACACCTTTGATGATTTATTTACTTACATACCTACAAACGTACATGAGTTATGAACGTTTACAAATTTCTGGTTAGGTGAATCAAAACGTTACTGTTATATTATTGAGACAGCTATAGTGTTTGTATCCTTTTGTACAAAACCACATGTTGCTAGACTATATTTCACAAAAGTTATTGTTGAGCGGTAAGCATGTGATGTATATCTATCCCATGTTCTACTGGGGCGCGTTTCAGGGTAAGTGTGCAAAATGTGCAATGCCGGGATGCAGCTCTCTGTCCTGTCTTACCGAGTGCCCGTCAAAGAGCTCCTGAACAAGATTGGGTTAACATAAACGTATGCTAATAGTTCTATGATTTTGTTCCTGAATTAAATGAGAAAATGATGACACAAATAGGTCTGAAGTTAAAGACAACTCATATTTAAGATGTTGTTATTTAAGACTTATGTAAGATGTATCATTACCCTCGGAATGTTACCAATGTGTGATTTACAATGAGCTAGGATATGTATGTGAATACAACATTAATGATTACACAATATAATAACTTGAATGCGTAATATATAAAATCATGCAACCTGAATGACCACGCTGCCGTTAGCTTGCCAGTCGGTGAGTTTGATGGAGATGAGAAGGGGTACGACAAGGGGACTGATCCAACAGGTGAGGGGCACAAGCAATGGTCTCACTGCAGAGTTGTCCACACACGACATGGCCTGCTCGATCATACCATTCAGGATACCACTGTTGCTGCCTATAATAAAAACCATAATTGTATCATTTAACAAATTCATTGGCCTCTTACTATATTCCACTTCTAGGGTGAAAATCATAAGACATTCTTTAATCATTTTGTTGTGGTTCCATCTGTTCTATAGTAACTTCATAATCTCTAGACAATAGGAAGAAATCGTTTACTATTGCTTAAGTTGCCTTTGTTAACATAAAATAAATGTACGGGGGCACACATCAATCTTTTATGATGCATGAAACCTTGATATTGGCACCAACCAAACGTGTAACGCAAACGGCCGATGACTTCGCTGGCGATTTGATCTCTGTCAATAAGTAGTGCCTTGAGCGATGGCTTGAGTACTCGGGCGTAGAAGTAGTGGATGTCATACTCGAGCAGTTGCGACTGAAAAATTCATTAATTCAAAATCCTGTTCCGAAAAATGTAATATAAATGTTTTTTATAGAATTGTACTGATACTAGATACTGATACTAGAAGCATGATACAAAAGTTAACATAGAGCGCAAAGGCAGATAGTAACCTGCGTGTCTTCGAACATGGATATCATGTAGACCACATCCAACTCGCTGTGTACGAGTTCATAGAGGTACGTAAAGTTACACAGACTCAATCGCTTCAGACGGTCGATGTCCCCTGAACTCATGCAAATACCATAGCTCATCAATCGGACTTGTTCACTCACTCACTCACTCACTCACTCACTCACTCACTCACTCACTCACTCACTCACTCACTCACTCACTCACTCACTCACTCACTCACTCACTCACTCACTCACTCACTCACTCACTCACTCACTCACTCACTCACTCACTCACTCACTCACTCACTCACTCACTCACTCACTCACTCACTCACTCACTCACTCACTCACTCACTCACTCACTCACTCACTCACTCACTCACTCACTCACTCACTCACTCACTCACTCACTCACTCACTCACTCACTCACTCACTCACTATCTCACTCACTCATTTACTTACTTACTCACTCACTCACTCACTCACTCACTCACTCACTCACTCACTCACTATCTCACTCACTCATTTACTTACTTACTCACTCACTCACATATATGATAGTGATACTCACTTACCAGAATGCAACAGCTGATACCATAAACACCGTAATCGTCGTATGTTCTGTCCGTGATCAAGGAACAGAGGCTGAGGGACT
Organism: Daptonema setosum; assembly: GCA_964036265.1. Classification (NCBI taxonomy): domain Eukaryota; kingdom Metazoa; phylum Nematoda; class Chromadorea; order Monhysterida; family Xyalidae; genus Daptonema; species Daptonema setosum. The sequence goes on along the minus strand of OZ038444.1, from coordinate 14,616,390 downwards.
ACGGTCGATTTAACCTGAGATATTGAATGTTAGTACACTATTTAATATGTGGTGACAGCAGGGAAAAACAAAAGTGTAAACTATAACGCTGCTGTAAACCAGCTTTTCAATTTAAGAAGGGTCAATTATTTGAAGCAATGGTGCATCTACAAATCAACCATGTAAAAATCATTGTTATTGTGAGTGCATAGCATTGTACTACCTACTTGTTAGTGATTATAACTAAAATGAGGGTGCACAGATTCGTGATACATTAAGCGAAACTTGACGAGACCCGTTTTACCCTGATATGGTATGAATAATGGTGAACGCCAGCATTAAAACATCTATTATTCCCCCTTTATGTGTGTCTATTTATAAAAACTACTTATTTTTAATTTAAGGTTCAACTTCTACCAATCCGCCCGTGTACTTCTGATCCATTAATCACACACAGTTTTGTTTCTCACAAACGCATGCTTCTGTTCTGGGTTGATTATTCAAATAATGAATCACGAGGGCTGTAAGATGATATGATCACAGATAAACGAATATTTTATATGAAGAGGCTGTGCTCACAACTAAAAACATGTGTATTTATTATAATTGCTAAAAAGATGTACTTATGTAACATAAGGTCTATATTAAACAAATACTATTTATAGGTGTTCATTTTAATGTACATAGTTAAACAAGTACGCAAGTAACCTCAATAAGAGGTTACCGTACTTGCATGGTTGAAAAGATAAGTACAGGGTCAGTGAAGTATGACGAATAATATTCACCAATAACTAAAAACGTGAATAAGTTTGAAGTTTTACTTACGCGCGGAAGAAGGTTTCTCTAATTTTATCAAATGTAGTTTTGAGAAAGTTATTAGCCAAAGTCTTTCGTCACACCTCGCTGGGACACCCTTTATAACTAAAAATGTATGATCAGAACAAAGGTAAGCACATGTACTGTATGTATTCTAAGCACGATTGGCTCACCATTGGCGTAGAGTCAATTATAATCAGCTGCTAATCATGGTATTAACATATAAGTATTTTGATACAATATGATCGTAAATGTATGTATATCGTTTGTCGAATTGAACCGTTGTTAAATTATTTGTGATTTGTCAAGAACAATAATAACCTTATGAGCATTAACTCTATAGTTACATGAACATTTTTACATGCATACAATACAGTTAATGATGAAGACTAGACATGACCAGTTTTCATCAGTGATTATCTCACAAGTAAACATAATGACCATTATTTTCCTATTCTTTGTTTTTTCTTATTCACCTTTCCTGTTGTGGCATAATAACTGGATAAGTCTGAATTTCAAATTATATAATGACCAACAGTTTTGTTGTTGTCTCTACTGGGCAGTACACTCCTGGACGTCGTCAGTATGGGGGAGTGGAGCACGGCAGCACGCTCCTCGTCCACATCACCCATCAGCTCGTACTCATCCACATTCCATGCATTGCTGAACAGGGCACATAGCACGTCGTGACATTTCTGAATGGTCAGTGAGTGAGTGAGTGAGTGCGTGAGTGCGTGAGTGCGTGAGTGAGTGAGTGAGTGAGTGAGTGAGTGAGTGAGTGAGTGAGTGAGTGAGTGAGTGAGTGAGTGAGTGAGTGAGTGAGTGAGTGAGTGAGTGAGTGAGTGAGTGAGTGAGTGAGTGAGTGAGTGAGTGAGTGAGTGAGTGAGTGAGTGAGTGAGTGAGTGAGTGAGTGAGTGCGTAGGTATAAACTTTTATGTCAACGGCAGACGCCAAATATCGATGTGAGGCAACGTTGGCTACTACTGAATGTGACCAACTAAACAACATCCGATGATCACAAGCTATTTCATCCAGTAATGAACCTGCAAACAATGTTATATTTACAACAACAAAAAAACAACAGCAAAAACAACAACAACAACAACAACAACAACAACAACAACAACAACAACAAC
>OZ038444.1:14609459-14611959 GCA_964036265.1 Daptonema setosum | reverse complement strand
CCATCAGCTTGTCCACTTGACTGGCCAGCTGAAATCAATCACAATAATTTAGGATGATTAATAAAAACGTTTATTATATATGCGTTTAACTGCGATTCATTTTAAACAATGTCGAAATATACATATGAATTTTTAAATAAAAATTTGTAAATCTTGAAATTTATGCTGATTCCGTGTTTGGAAACATGTTTTCGTTCTTGTAATCCCATTTCAGGATGTTTGACTTGAAATTTCATGCGATTATGTGCAGTCTGCCAACCTCAGCCAGAAACGTAGTCTTCCCGGAACATTCCCTGCCAGTTATATGGATGACGATGGCTTGTTTGTCGATGCCCTTCAATGCCGACATAACCGACGATACCTGCGATGTCTGAGCCCACATCTGCGTTTTCCTTCAAGAAGACAATAAACATTCAAGATGAGAATTTTTATGAAGTTGAAACATGATGTTGAAACAAAAAAACTGACATGACGAAAAGGTTTAAGGTTGAGTTTTTTTACCGTTTGCTATGCAGATAGTTGGTATGGGTCCTGGCTTCACTCAATGCACTTTCGATGAAGCCACTCATGTTCAGAAGATTGGCTCCGTCCAAACGCGGACCGTTCGTGTTACGCATTAGCTGAAAGAAGTACACTCACACGTTTATACAACAACCACAACAAAAGGAGTAACAACAACAACAACAACAACAACAACAACAACAACAACAACAACAACAACAACAACAACAACAACAACAACAACAATCAACCTGTGTCACCATATCAGCCTCAATCAATGTTCTCAGTTTGGTGTGCACACTCTGGGCGAATGTCTTCAAGTATCTTTCATGGTAGGACGAGGATCGCCAAGCAGACAGGTTGCTTCCCTGCGGCCAGGTGGCTGAGATAACCTGCAATAGATTGGTTGAAGGCAGTGACCAAAATTTGGATGCATATTTGTGTACACATACAGTTTGTTCATCTTGTTGAGACTATTCCTGAGACACTTCATGTAAAACCTTTCCCTCATGCCCAAATACTGGTCTCGACTCTCCGTTCGATGCGGTTATTTAGTTTACTTTGAACAAAACAAGCTCATTCGGATCGTCCTGACTTATTTGACTCGTGCATCATGGCATATGCTTTACCAAAAGTGTCCTAAAACATGACAGTTCTGATCAAATAAACGGAGTATACAGTACTTACATGAGCATTTGTTTTCTCCAGAACTGCAGTTAATTGGTTTTTCAAATTGGTGAGTCGTTTTTCAGCACCGACACACTCGGGAACATCGGCGTCCGTGAATGCAGCCAGCGTTTTATCAGGCTTGGCACCTGCAGCAAACACATTGACTATTTACAATGGTTACAGTATATAAGGAGGTATGCAACCTTCGAATCGTCTCATAATGGTCAGGATTCTCTGGCCAGCGTTCGGGTGCTCGAGTGCCGATTGCAACAGCTGGTCCAGACTGGACTGCAGAAACTGCTCGTATTGCTTGCTGTGCATCTACAAGTAAAATGCAATTACACAAACTACATATCAAACTTTATCACAAAATCTACAAAACAAACATTAATTACAAAATCTACAAATTACATCTTTTAACTGCAGTTCTGCTGTACGGCAGTGGTTCATAATGAAGACTAACCTTACTGAGTGCCCCATCATTGATGGCATTGAATGTACCCGTTACCAGGACGTCTATCAGTTGTTCAAGAATGCCCTCGTCCATGAACTTGTCGTTGACTTTAGTTTGCAACACATGCGATACGGGTGACAAGTCTGATTCTTCCCGGAACCATTCGTCTAATAAGCGGGTATCTGAAACAGGCTAATAAATACAAAACATACTCAGCAAAACACAACAGCACCAACAAAAACCACAACAACAACAACTACAACAACAACAACAACAACAACAACAATAACAAAAACAACAACAACAACAACAACAACAACAACAACAACAACAACAACAACAACAACAACAACAACAACAACAACAACAACAACAACAACAACAACAACAACAACAACAACAACAACAACAACAACAACAACAACAACAACAACAACAACAACAACAACAACAACAACAACAACAACAACAACAACAACAACAACAACAACAACAACAACAACAACAACAACAACAACAACAACAACAACAACAACAACAGCAGCAAAAACAACAACAATCAACCAACCAACCTTTATTGGCTTCGAAAGCAGCATCCTTAATAATGTGATAATGGTCAGATCGTATGAGAGCTGGCAGACCGGGTGGCCCATAGCGGTCACCGAGAAAACACTGAATATTTATACACAATTAATACACAATAATTAACCACTTCCGTAAAAAAACTGATTCACACTAAAAAATGCATTGTGCTAAAACGAAAAGAAGTTGTGTAAAACGTATCGTAATGATGTGAACCAACCAAAGCATATATACCGGATGAATATGACTTGCATCTGAGCATCTCCCTCTGCATCATCACGAGTTGGTGACCGG
>OZ038444.1:14593259-14609259 GCA_964036265.1 Daptonema setosum | reverse complement strand
AAAGTAAAATAGAAAGTAAAAAGGAAAATCTGTAAAACAACGCACGTGTCCAAAACGGAATATTCCCAAAATTAAATATTGAATAATTCAAATTCAAATGCAGCAGCCAATGAGCGCTGAGGGCTGTGCTCACAGCGCTATCCTGATTGGCCAGTGCGCTACGCTGATTGGCCAGCCAAATTCAAATTCTGAATATTCGAGTATCGCGTCTATATTTTTGCGTCGGTTGTTTTACAGATTTTCCTTTTTACTTTCCGTTTTACTTTCCTTTTTACTTTCCTTTTTACTCTGAAAGCACCCTTACAAGATTTGAATTTGTCTTCAGATGATTAGTATACAACCATGTTGTTGAAAAGTCATTCGTTCGAACTTAAGTTTGTTTGACAAGTCATTTGTTCGAATTGAGTTTGTTTTGGAATAGTTCGGGAAAAGTGTTCAATAAATCGGAAATGAATTGAACAAAAATTGCAATATTTAGTGAGACTGTCATTTAGTTACTGAGTCAGACAGTCATCCCATCAACAAGTGCTTTACTCAGTCAGTCAGTCAGTTAGTCAGTCATTTCATCAGCTGGTCTTTCCATCAACCAATAACTCATTCAGCCATCTCATTAATCTGTCACCCATCTGTCATCATCTGTCAGTCATTACACTAATCAATCAATCAATCAATCAATCAATCAATCAATCAATCAATCAATCAATCAAACGATCAATTAGTCATTAAGTAAGTCAACTCGTCATCGCATTGGGTTACGTTCCATCAAAACAGTCACTCGGTCGCATATTTTGAAACTGCACCCACTTTTTGTCAAGATCCCAAATTAGACTTTTTCATTTTGGATTCACGGAGAGGCTAAACTAGGCTATCTCCTTCACAGATGTACAGTCTATGCTCGGAACTAAGCCTAAGCCGTACAAACAATCCAATGATTATTAGCTGTCGTTGGGTTGCACGAATTCTGGCAAAAAGTGGGTGCAGTTTACAAATATGCCACTCGGTCAGTCATGCAGATTTACAAAAGCGACCCCATTTCCCTCAACTTCTGTGCCCATGCACCGAAATGACCTTTCGACTAAATGAACGCAAAAATGGTATAATACAAAAAATTTTGCGCAAAAATGTATGTTATTTTGAACTATATGTTTCTAATATGTTTCGGATTGCATTATTTTTGGCGCGCATTTTGAATTTAAATACGCTTTTGGCCTGCGTTAAAGTGTGACCAAGCTATAATTCGGTTAGATTTACCTGATAAAGAACGCCAGATCTACAGGTAAGCCTCGGCGGAGAGTTTATAGGAGAGCTACGTTTTCATAGCATTTCCAATCTCTAGGACATTGAAAACGTCTCATCGCAGTCCAAACATAGCGCGTATTATAATCTAGTCTCTTTGTCAATTGAGAATGCTTCAGACTTGTTTATGAGTCGGTTGGGTATCAGTAAAAAAGCCTCCAACTTCTAGGTTGTTCAGTAATTTAGCCATCCGTTTGGAACAGGGCGTAGTGCTTTATGAAAGTGATAAAGTAAACTGAAACAGGTCAATACCCCAACCTCCCTCAGTGTGATCGATTTACTCATCCGCGCCGTTGCAATCGATCGTTGCCGTTGCCTTCATTTAACTGCTCTATTTTGGTGCAACAAGTGTACATGGGGATCACGAACGAATGGTTGTTTATTCAGTTGAACGCTCAGTTTAGGTAACATCGTGATTTGAATTATCATCGATCTGTCCTGACTTCCATATGGTTGTGAATATAGATACTCTCGTGTGGAAATAGCTTGTTTGTAGTAATGCGTACACAGTTTTTGTTGTGTATGTATGAACTGGTTTGCAGACGTGCTATTTATGTTACCCTATTCTACAGGTGCAAATTATATTGTTGTTCTACTGCTTATTGTCCAAAATTTTCGCAAACGATTTGTATTTGTTTCATTATTCAACGTGTAAAATTCCTAACGTTTCAGGAGCCAACTAATAACATAATAAAGTATTAGTGGTTTATTGTAATGCCGAGGCCGAGGTCAAACGTTCACGTCGTCAAATGCCATCAATATCGGTCAGCGATAGCAGTAGTGGTTGAGGTTGGTTGATTGAACGGGTCGAACACGAGTTCGGATGGCCAAATTTTGCATTTTAAATTGAAGATGCTCGGATCAGGTCTAGAATAACTGTTCCAAACAATGGCGGACGAGCTAATCCTCCAAAGGGAGGGGAATTTCGTCAAAGAGGGGGATTTAGCCGTTTCGAGGCCATTTTACCTACACCTTAAGGATCCAATTCCACTTTTTGGAACTGCCAAAGAGGGGGAATTTCACTTTATCCTTCCATTCTCGTCCGCTAGTGGTTCCAAATAGCATGTACATACGATACGGGCCGGCAAATACATATATGCGCACTAGCGGACGAGAAATGGTGGCAAAAGTGGAATTCCCCCCTCTTTGGCGTTTTCAAAAGTTAGAATTTGTTCCTTAAGGAGTAGGTAAAATGGCCTGAAAACTGCAAGTTCCCCCCCCCCCCCTCTTTGACGAAATTCCCTCTCTTTGGGAAATTAGCTCGTCCGCCAGTGTATATGCGTAATGAACTGGTAAGGAAGATCATTGTTAAAAGAAACAATGAATTCAGATTTGAATCTTTGGTTCGTAATTTCGTAAGCATATTAGTTTATACATCGAGGTTGATCACATGCCAACTAATTTTCTCCTCGTCTTTCTATGTAATGTTTCATAGTCGATTCGAAGAGCTGGCGGAAAATGAATTCATAATAAATTTTTTTCTTGCGTGAATTTTTCAGTTTCACCAAATATGGGTATAAATTATGGCCTTATGGGTATATTCACCTTACCTCGTGATCATTCAAACTGGTAGATTGTTTTTTCTTATGTTGATTGTCAAATGAATCATTTAAGTTCTGAACAATAATTGAATAAATTTTCGTGTAAACTGCCGTATCTAATGATAACATAATGATGTAAAATCGCTAAACTTCAATTCAAATAAGCATATTGTACTATGAATAGCATAAATTAACTGTCATTAATTTCAGGTACGTTGAGGCAAAGGCGGATCGTGTGTCCATCATCTTCAGCACAATATTCCGTGATCCCGAGGACGTCGTGATCGATACGGTGTTCCTGCAGGAATTCAGAGAGGGCAGAAAGGCCTCGCAGACCACACCGACGGTTATATTGAATTATTTTTGTTCGAAGAGGTCCGTTTGAAAATTCCTATTAATCCCGTAGTACATTTCGAGAAAGGTCGATCAAGTAACTGGTGAATGAGCCAAAACTCCAAAGAGACGGCAGATTATAGGCCGTTTTACCTAAACCTGAGGAACAAAATGCATTTTTTTATTCGCCAGAGAGTGGAAAATTCCACGTTCCTTCCCTTCTCGTCTCGTGCTCCAAGGTTGGTGGCCTGGCCTGGCCACTATACTATAATGTCGTTTGGTTGGACTTTGAGCAATCTACTTGTTATTGTTATTGAATCGCGTACATGTGCATGTTCTGTCATTAAGTGATTACGTTTTTGTTGTTGTTGTTTTCGATTGTAATGTTACGGTTCTCTCAATTTCTAGGCGTACATTCATCCACTCACGTATGCGCTCCAAGACGGGCGAGTTCCTGAAGGTGCTGAATCGGGCGCGACCAGAATTCAAGGGCGAAATGAAGACGTTCAGTGGGCGGACGTTCGTTCAAGATTACTGATTCACGTGTCAGGGTGGCTAATGGCTTCATTGCTTATTTTATGACTCAATAATTAATAATTTTGCAATGACATTTATTGGCGACACACTACTATATCGTCCATTATGCATGTGCCTGATTATTATTGTGTGAAAAGTGAAGGTGCCGATTCTATAGTTGCCCATTGCAAGTTTCTCACCCCGTTTCACAACCAGTTGGAGTTTAGGAAAACTTTTTCCCCGCATTGGATTGGAATTGAATTAAGAATTTGTGATGAGGAAATGGATTGTCTTGTTGTTAATGAATCGTCACACTCAATCAATTTTAAAATTAATAATGTTACTTTGTGAATGCACTATTGACTCTGTGATTGTGATTCAACAGTCATTTTCGGTTCTTTACATGCAGGGGTAGGCCGGGTTTTTTGGCGTTTTGCCGGGGTGGGGGTGGGGGGGGGGGGGGGGTAGCCGACCGAAAACCCCGTCCTACCCGCCCTGTCCGAAAAGCTTCGTTTTTTGTTCGTTTTCGCTAAAAAATCATCTATTATAGGGTATAAACATCACATGTACCGGTTTTTTCAGGTTTTAACCAATAAAATTGACCCAGAAAACGTGTTTGTTCGAAAAAAATTCTCACAGCCAAAATTTTTGAAAATGAGCCTCAAAATCGAGGTTTTGAGGCCGATTTTCTCAAAAATTTCGAGTAGGGGGGGGAGGGGGTAGGCGACCTAAATTTTTGTCCAGGGGGGAGGGGTAGGCTACCCGCCGACCCTGAAAAGTGGGGGGGGGGGTAACCCACCCCTACCCCCCCCCCCAGCGGCCCACCCCTGTTTACATGATTTACGTTTCATAATGATTTATATGGAATGGAGCATTCATCACTGTGTTCATCCATGTAACACTAATAAAATCTTATTGTTTATAATATTATTCAAAATTGAAGCTCTGTATTAATCTCAAAATTTTTCAATGCCTTCTTAAGTAATGCAAAAAATGCTTGCATGTCTGTTGGCAAGGTATTTTATCATCTGTCTACTCAATATAATATCTTTGCCCAGATTCCGGGTTTACTCTTACCATCAGCCAGTGTACATATAACATTGTAAAAGTAGTATTTTTACTGATCAAAAATGTGTTTAATTTGAGAAAACTAGTGCTGTCGAATGGAACCGGCGACAATATTCGTGTCCGTGTTGGCCTTTATGTGGGTCGTCTTCCTGTGGGATATCTATCTGGCGTACAGACAGGTCAGTCTAATCAATTATAGTTTGTTGTAATGAGGGTAAATTATTATTTAAACGGTTAATATGCTTGTTGTTTTGTTCAGTTTTCATCTGGTATTGTAAGTCGTTGTACAGTGTAAATTTATTACTTTGGTTAATTCTTAGGAGTACTGGTGTATAAACTTTTGTAAATTTCAGAACAGAAAGTATGTAACGACGGCAAGCATACTAGAGGAAGTCAGCGAGATCATGGACCCCACTGAATTCGAAAAGTCGCGGCTATACAAGATCGACCAGGCCAAGTTCAATTTCGTGAACGCCATTTACTGGACAACGGTTAGACATGGTAATCGTCAATCGGTGGAAACGTTTGTCCTTGTAGTTTTTTCTCTGTTATTCTGGCATTTATTTCTAATAGCTTGCACTAAAGGTTATGAGTTCGATCAATGAAATTGAAGTTATAGTAACGACGTATTCATTTTCTGTTTTTCATCGTTATAAAAGGAGGGTGGCTATCGGTAAGTTTGAAACGTGAAACTAAAATTGGGATTGAAATTTATCATGTTGGCTGTCGTTCGTTCAGGAACAAAATGAGTTGTTAATCAGTTTTATACGGTGGCTGTCGTTTTGTAGGCATCATGAATTCAGTGATGGAAACTATTCATGAGATTAACTTATAGTACATAATTGCGACAGTACAGCCTATGCATGATTTCTCATTACTCCGAGTATTCGCGCTTTCAAATTTAGTTATGCTTTGGAGTGTTTTAACTTGGTTTTTTCACATATAGACAACATCCGATGTTCTTTAAGCGACATTTGAGGTTTATATATTCAGGTATAACTACGCCACACTGCTTCAATAAATGTCTACTCGGATGTTTCCCATATTCATAAAAATAAATCTGTCTGGAATCTCAATTGTTTTTAAGATCATTAATTTTATGTATTTGCAGAAATCGTGCCGGCAGTATGCTCGAATGCGTTTTCGCTCAAAACCATCACCCGATGCCGTATCATCCTCAACATTCGCCTAATTTTCTTTGTGTTGCCCTATGAACCAATGAAAAGTTAATGTACGTATCTGATAGATCAAAATAAAAAAATTAATCTTAATATTTATTATTTACTCATTGATGTATCAAATTTGAGGACGTAAAGTAAGGAAATCAGGATATGCCTGATTGCCCGGCGTCAACCCGGCTGTTAGTTGAAAGGTTGGTTAGCCAACGTACACAGTATTTGATCGGTATCTTTTATTAGTTTAAACCACCAGTTCATACGAGCACAACACGACGGACATCAAATCATCATGGAATTGCAGCATTATATTATCATTAATATTATCATTCAATACATTATCAAATATTATTTAATTATTTTTAAACTTCACTTTCAGATTCTTCAACAACTTCAATTCCCGAAATTAATATTTTTAGAAAACCCGAAACATCACTGGTCGTCTTCTAGAATATAACACATTTTCTAGTATGATAAGCTCACCTGATCATTTAATACAAAGGTACATACAGTGTCTTACGGTAATTACATAAACACACCTACATACAGGTGGTTACACCTACTACTCCCCCTTGGCCCATGGGGGGTCCACGGTGAGGATGATAAACGAATAAATGAGTGGTAAAAAACGCAAAATGAGACAAAGCAAGCACACACCAAATATCAGTTCTGAAGACACCCTAATAAACAGTATATCACGTAGAAAAACAGCTTAATAAAATGTTCACGAAATATATAGCATAGAATGCATCACCCTAATTACAAAATATTAATCACGATCCTAGAATAGAAGTTTTACGATTATAAGCATAAGTTAAAATACCAAAACAACAACTCGGGGTGAACTGAACTACGGTACAGGAAAGGGCTCCGAATCCTGCGCTTTCGGACAGTTGATGCTCAGATGACCGACCGTGTAACACGCGTGACACTTGCGCTTCTCCACCTGCACCGTACACGAACGTGCGAAGTGTCCCTTGCACCCACACTTCTTACACACGACATCCTGCAACTCATCAGATGACAGGCTGGGACAATCATGGAACCGATGACCCTGCATAGAGCATTTACCACAGCTCCGCGACACAACAGCCTTGTCTCGATACGGCTGACGCTGACCATTACCGTTAACCCATGACCGATCTGGGTGCTTTGGCTTGCGATGCCTCACAGGTGACATGTTTGATGGCTGACGACGTTTCTTCACTGCTGATGGCTTAGGCGATGCACAACGACGACGTTTACACACAGTTGGCTGCAAAGACGAACTATTTGTTTTTTTAACGGCTTGTTCGTATGAAGTCAAATCCAGGCCAGACTCATTCACCAATCTGAGACGCCACAGCTTACATCCCGGCATTCCCAAAAGCACATCCTCACCCAGATTGCGCTTAATGTGAAACGACACCATATGAGTTTCTGAACCCAATGAAACATCAACTTCGCAGGTACCTTCACACCGAATGTCTTTCTGATTAACATCCATTAACGGCACATTACAGGGCTTCACGACAGGGTATTCAGGAAGGCGCTTCAAAAAACTCACATCGATCAGATTAGCCATCGCACCCGTATCTGCAGTAAAGCGCGCGGGCGGAACATTAACACCATTAATAACAGCCGCAATCTCTCTCGATCCTGTCGGCTTAGCGCCAGCCAACACCGATTTAACTGGTAATCTGACATAACTTATCATACTACCACGCACTGTCGAAACCGGCACCTCTTTAGACTGTGGCTTGACTACCAGAGCCTTCAACTCCGCTACCTGATCACGCAATACCGCAATAACTTCTTTCCATTCAGGTACCACTGCATCTTCTGGTCTTGACACGTCCGTTTTACCATGCATTATAGCCTTGACATACTGTAGATGGTCCTGCTTAGACGAGTGAACATGACCAGAGTTCACATCAACGCTGGCAGGAGTACCCCAATCCTGTCTTGCGTCATCACCTGGACACTGCAGATTAACCAAATGACCTGTTTGGGACTCTGAGATAACCGGTGAAGCGCTAAATATATCCGTCGGACCATTATAATTGGCATGTGAACCATCCAAATTGCCCGTAACCCACGGACAACGCGCCTCTATATGACCCAATTGACCACACGAATAACACATACTCGGACCTTGTGCACGTGCACCCATATACCACTGGTTAGAGCCTTCACCACCAGCTCTTTGAGACGAATCACGATCAAATTTAGGCTGCACGTGTCTGTACATCTTAGGATACATCTTGTCAATTTCCTCCTCTTTGACAATTTCAGCTACCACCCGATCAAAATCCAGCGTAGGATCCTGATCAGCTTTGGCTGCAATCCTTTTGTAGCTCACGTTAGTCAGTCCATCCAATAAACGCCCTATTAAAACACCACGTCTATACATTTCAGGACAGTCCTCACCAAACGGACAGCTGGCTTTCAATCTGGCAGCAAACTCCTTGACTGACTCATTCTGTCGCTGCCTGCATGACTGAAACTCAATGACGCGCTTCGTGCACCGCTGCTCGCTACCATACCGATTCACCAGCACGCGTACGGCTTCATCCCAGCTCGGTTCGTTTACCCTTTCCAAAAATTCACGCCTAGCTCTGCCTTGCAAACAGCTTATCAAGTGCTCCAACTTGACACCATCGTCCACATTGGCATTTTCCAATCTGCTGGTTAGGGCCGAAAACCAACAATTAAACTCCCGTTCGTTTGATCCATCGAACCGATCAAACGTTCCCATGCGCAGCATCTGCTCCTGGGCCCGACGCTCACTCAACTCAGTGCGTTCAGCCATACGTTCACATAATTTATCCACAACCTTTAGCACTGAAACCTCCACCGTACTAGGGCTGACCTCTGACGACTGACACCTGTCGCCTAAATGCTGCTGCGATACGGAATTATCACCTTTAACACCGTACGTTCCATGATCAAACACCTGTCCAGTATTGGCAACAAACTCGGCCAAAGACACTGGATGACGCTGCGGTGGCGCAACTTTGCCAACAGACTCGGACAAAGAAGCGTACGGCGACGTGTGTTGTTGAAACGCAACATTGCCAACAGACTCGGACAATATTGCAGACGGCCCTTGATGATTCAACGCACGTTTGCCACTAACACCGGGCAAAGTTGCGGACGACCCTTGATGATTCAACGCACCTTTGCCACTAACACCGGGCAAAGACGCGGACGGCTGTTGTTGTTGATGCGTAAAATTGCCACTAGCACCGGGCAAAATTACGGTCGGCTTTTGTTGTTGTTGCGTAACTTTACCACTAACACCGGGCAAAGTCACGGACGGCTCTTGTTGTTGTTTCGCAAAATTGCCACTAACACCGGGCAAAGTTACGGAAGGATGTTGTTGTTGATGAGTAAAATTGCCACTAACACCGGGCAAAGTTACAGACGGCCCACGTTGATAAGGCGTACCTTTGCCACTATCACCGGACAAAGATACGGGCGGCCCACGATGATGCAGCGCACCTTTGCCACTAACACCGGACAAAGATGCGGCGTTGCCACTAACACCGGACAACGGCTTAGCCAACTCACTAACTGATCTCACCTGGAAATTCTCCCTAACACAACCACCGGAGTCGGCTAACTGCAAGGGCATCACTCCTTGAGTCAGAGCACATGGACCGACCACTTTACTAAACTGAACTACTTTATCTGAAATTCCAACCGACTGCGACTGCATGGACTCGGATGATCGCTCACTTTCAACCAACGCTCTCACCGTCGCTCCATCACCGTTGATTGAATCGGCCACCGAGCGCTCGTACACCTGCACCATCGATGGATCCCAAGGTAACTCTGGAACTAGAGAAAATACTCGGTCGACCGTTATTATCATCCATTTAATAGACTCAGAATATATACCGGATGTTGGCTCAAGTGGCAAAGATAAATAGGCCAATTGAGGGAGAAGTTTTGGCATCTCCTTCATTAATTTCACAGACTTGGCCATTAATGACTCATTTATATTACAGATTAAGAAATCGCACCAATTATCCATAAACTCGCGATTTACCACACGAAAACCGAATTCGAAACTATCCTCCATCGTAAACCAACCGAAATAAACACCAAAACTAATAAAAAAAATACCGAGTAACCCAACAAATAAAGTATACGTTTGGCTTTAAAAGTTTGAATCCAGGAGCGCCAGTAAGGAAATCAGGATATGCCTGATTGCCCGGCGTCAACCCGGCTGTTAGTTGAAAGGTTGGTTAGCCAACGTACACAGTATTTGATCGGTATCTTTTATTAGTTTAAACCACCAGTTCATACGAGCACAACACGACGGACATCAAATCATCATGGAATTGCAGCATTATATTATCATTAATATTATCATTCAATACATTATCAAATATTATTTAATTATTTTTAAACTTCACTTTCAGATTCTTCAACAACTTCAATTCCCGAAATTAATATTTTTAGAAAACCCGAAACATCACTGGTCGTCTTCTAGAATATAACACATTTTCTAGTATGATAAGCTCACCTGATCATTTAATACAAAGGTACATACAGTGTCTTACGGTAATTACATAAACACACCTACATACAGGTGGTTACACCTACTGTAAGCAGCACTGGCGGACGAGCTAATCCACTATAGGGAAGGGAAATTTGTCAAAGAGAGGGGAATATGCAGTGTTAAGACCAATTTACCTACACCTTGGGGAACAAATTCTACATTTTTAAAACGGCAGAGGGGGGATTCCACTTTCCCCACCCCTTCTCGTCCGCTAGTGGTTAGCAGGTATCGGATTAAAAAAGTTGAACGAAAAGTGAGCAACATTTTTTGAGCAACAATTAGACAGTCAAACATACACAAAACAGCAAATGTGAGGTTATAAAACAATAATCGTTCAGCACGCAAGTTGGTTTAGAAAAATTCTGGATTTTCATTGATCAAAAATATTAGCGAGCCAAGTTTGATCATACAGTTGACTGAATCAGGTTAGATGGTGTACTAATTTGGTCTTTGTGAATCGAGAATGAAGACTAGTGTTAGAAAAAAACTCAAATCATGTTTTAAATGAAATACTTAGTCAGACCATTAGTTCACCACCTAGCATTGGTGGCATCATTATCAACTGCTGTGGCCAATGCATGTTTTTTTCGCGGTCGCATATTCGGCTTGGCATCTTTACGCGGTCGTCCTTTGCTGACGGCTGCCCGTCCTTTGATTGTCGTGTGCTTACGGCGGCCAACGCTCGTCGGCATCACACCGATAGCGCTCCGGTTACGATGGGTGGGTTTGAGGTGGCACATGAAAATGCTCTCGATGATTCTGTTGGGATGGGCCGACTCCAACGACTTTAACAGTCGTCTCAACGACGCCTCATTCCGACCTGATTTCTTCAAGACATCTTTGAACTTGTTGACTACTTCATCCACCAGCTTGTCAGTGGATTGTTCGGTGGCAAGAAAATTGATGTCCACGTTCTCTTTGTCGGGCATTGACGTGGAGGGCATTGACGCACTTGATGTTGACGGACCTGAAATTATAGAATATATTACCGTGAGCTGCAGTGACTTCATGTGCAAACTGCCGCAACAGTTTTGTTTGTCACTCTGAGGAAATTCTCACAGATAAAAACAGTTTTAGTGACATTTGAATAGAGAACAACAGATTAATAAAATAGTTGAGTAAGATTTTCAATCGACTTGGTGTCAGCGGGGATATGTGTTATTTGACTAAAGTTTGGAAAACTGATCCTGAAAACCTGTTGCCTACTTGAGTTAGGAGGTCCGATGAAAAATTAAAAGGCGCATTTAACGTTTTAATTTATGCTAAATTATGCTATTGAAAACTCCAACCATCGATGTTGTCGAATCTGTAGACATTGATGTCGGCACAGCTGCCGTACGCGATGTACTCCATTCGTTGACGCACCTCGGGCGACGTGGGATCAGGCCGTCCATCAATACAAATCCCGTGGTGCACTGACAATCCATGCAGATGTTTGCACATACGGCCCGACATGCCGACATAACAGCTGCACACGCCCTGCACGGTGTCGATGATGTACGAACCGGTGCCCGTCGAC
This sequence comes from Daptonema setosum, assembly GCA_964036265.1. Classification (NCBI taxonomy): domain Eukaryota; kingdom Metazoa; phylum Nematoda; class Chromadorea; order Monhysterida; family Xyalidae; genus Daptonema; species Daptonema setosum. Next base: position 14,597,262 of record OZ038444.1, on the reverse strand, counting down.
GATGGCACCTTGAATATAGAAATGAATTATCAAAAATTAATTTTCTTTCACGAGGTTTTGGGAACAATTTTGAACAGAGGTTTGTATTTATATTCGGTTTGATTGAACGAATCCAATAAAACTGGTTGCAAAACAAAAAATATAATGATAAAAGTTTTGAATTATAAGGCAGTTCATCGCTCTCATGCTAAATTTTAGAACAGTTTTCTTTATTATTGAACAAACGAAACCGGAAATCACGGAATAAAAATGAGTGAAATATTTTTATTTAGACATGACAAAACGTGAAGTTTCTTGCCATTTGATTCAAGAAATATGGTCTACTTGTCATATACATTTTTATTTCATACTTTGAAAACAGAGATATCGGGTTCAAGCGAACTGTAAAACATACGGGGGTTACATATTAAACCAACATGGTAATTGCCATTCGAATCGCGTGTCAGCAGCATACCAGACATGTAGATGGAAGCGGCGGCTAATTTGGCGCTGTCATTGAACCGTTTTGTGTTTCTGCCACTGGAAAAATCGTGCAATCGCTTTTGGTAGTACCGTGTACCTGAGTCCATTATCGATGCACACAGGGCTACGGGATTGTGGCTCCGGAGGCGGTAGACAATCTGTAGATGGGAGTTGAATGAAAATACGATATTTGCAATTTTTGCTATTGTTGACTATACATCTAAATCGACAAACTTAGCTGTAAATTTAGCAATAAATTCAGCTGATTCGGGCATAAAATAAATCGAAATACGATAAAATAATCAGCAAAATCTACTCATTAAGTTGATCATAGAATGAAACCAACTGATTCTTTGAGAATGCGCACTGCGCTCTCGGTCAGATTGTTCGAGTGTTGACCACGAAGCTCCGGCACTCGATAACACACACAATAGTCATGCCTGAAAAAATACAAAACCATTTTTGCGTTTAGTCAACGGTTCACTTTATATTTTAACAGAACTCATAAGTTCCAATCGGAGAAAAAGCCAAAGAAAAAAATCTAATTCAAGTTCCAAATGTTTCAAAATATCAAACCTGTTCGTGTAAACTTCATCCATGCGTTTCCTCAGGTCTTTATATCGACTTGAACGCACATGAAGATTTCGATAAGCTTCTTCCGATGATTGCAAGTCGGGTGACATGATGAATTGACGAATCAGTCGCATCGTTGATTGGCGCACGCGCTAAAATCAACAATAAAAATTACATATTTTCAGTATCGGCACATGGTATGTGGCATTTAAAAAAACTAAAATTGGAGCCGGTCGGGTATTTTTTCAATTCAAGTATAGCCGAAAAAATAAATTGTCGCATGTGAATTATTCTACCAGTCTGAACCACACGAAAGTTGCATCGCAGCGCGCCAAAAACAGATTTGAATTTGAACAGCGCGCCAGAAATTTTTCGACCAACAAGAAACCCTGGATAGGCTGTATTAATTCAAGATTAACCCGTCTGAATCATCAATAATTTGCAGTTATACATTAATAGATTGAATGAAATCTCAAGAATTACAGAAAATGTTCTGCATCTAAGAATAGTGTGCTATCTCGTAAGAAAGCTGATGTTTCCCGTATGTGTATAGGTATGTAACCGTGAAAACGTAGTAAGATATTTTCAAGTCCACCAATGCATCAAGGTTTTTTTGTTTTAGTCCAGTTTATCCGTGACGTGATTCAACAACTACTATCGATTGGGTTTCCTAATTTTTATTTAACCTTCATATTGGGCTTGTTGAGTAGCCACGTCCAATCTGCTTGAAGACGGTGGAAAACGCATACGAAGCTGCGCGATGTTGGGAAGACAGATCGGATGGCATTTCGCAGGGCAACGCAGTCGTCCGACATCCAGCAAACCGGTGAACTGTCACGAAAAATGATCTTCTTAGCCAGTCTGAAGGCGGCCGCCAATACTTCACCCGTTTCTGCATCTGGAAACAAACAGGAAAAAAATTATATTTTGCATAATTGCGAAAACAGTGGAATTAACAGAACAAGAAAGCTAATTGATGTAGTCATTTGCCTCATGCACTATTCATGATTGGAAGTCTCACGAAATGATGGTTGTCGTTCAGATTTAGAGATTTTTTTCAATCAAACTTTAGGAACGAACATGTTAGCAGGTATCCGAGTGGCAGTCCTCCGATGGCTGTGTTAATCAGCATAATTGTCACCTTCACATCAGTCGTGTCCAACTTGCTCGTACTGTCGACGAAGACAGGCGTTTGAGTGTTGTACAGCTGCCAACTTCGAACCATCACCGGTGTGGCAATCAAGACGATAAACGGTGATTCTTGGCACACTATTACAGCACCTTGTTCTTCCCAATCCGACTTCAAGTTCTCGAGTTTCTAAAACGAAAAGGGTTGTTTTCATTAAACACGATTTTTCGAGAACCTAGTAAAAAGCAGCTAAATCAGTTTGTATTGGTTCGTGCTAATGATGCTAAGGTTATTTTAACAGGGTTCAGTTATGTATTAATGTCTTATGTGCATAACTTTTACATAATCGAACGCATCTAATTCATTAAACTGATTGGCATGAACATGCTAAGGTGATAAGAAAAAAAGAAAAAATACAATCTCAAGAACAAAAAACAATGGAGGATGGAGCAAACCTGAATGATTGTTTCTGCCGTGAATCCACCGAGGTTTTTCTCTACAAACTTATTATACAAATGACGGACCACTCGGTTCGGAGGAGCTAGTTGACCGTTATCGCGAACGGACGGATCGTCGAATTCGTTCTCTAGGAACTCCAGGTTGTTTCTGATGGAAGAACCCACGTCATCGCCACTTGAAAAGAATTGTTCGAAACGAGTGATGGTCTGAAGCATTAGCACAGCCTCTTCAGGGCACTGGCGGACGAGAAGGGGAGGGAAAAGGGGAATTCCCCCTCTTTGGCAGTTTCAAAAAGTAAAATTTGTTCCTTCTAGTGTAGGTACTGTAAAATGACCAAATTTTTGTTGATTCACCCCTCTTTGGGAAAATTCCCCTCCCTTTCGAGGATTTGCTCGTCCGCCAGTGCTTCAGGGTACAACTACTACATGCATTTAAGAAATGACAAGAACAGAAGATGCTGGTCAGAACAGAAAACTTTCGAATGGAAAAAACGTTTTTTCGGTGGTTCAAAATCGTTCAAATCGTTTGAATTAGAGAGAACTGCACTTTCCTTTTGAACATCAAAGTTTTACTTACAAAAAGACTAACCTCAGGCAGCACCCGCAGCATTGACAAGTTCCGTTTATTATCCAAGCAGTGGTTGTGTTTCCAGTTCACTTTGATGGACATCTGTAGTTCTGGTGTGCCGAGTGTTATACAGGGTGGGGCAAAAGTAACTATACACTTGTTGGAGGCCAAATTTTCGAAAACATTATATTGAGTGTATATGATGTTATGAGCAATATATACGTTAAATAACCCGAAAAAAACGATTCTGATGTCTATTTGACCGTATCTTGAGTGATTTTCAACTTAAAACAGGATTTTCAGTATTTTCATGGTTTTTCCTCTTTTTAACGTCTTTAAATGACCTCTTGGGCTAACCAAAATCCTCAATAAAGGATAAGAAGTGTATAAAAACTTTTTACGTGATGTATCTAAATGAGAATCGAATGATTTCAACTTCAGAATATCTCTATGGTTCATTTCAAAACGGATAATATGGTAAGGCCCGTGTTGAAAATGCCTGAACCCATTTTTCGCGGTTTTCGGATTATTGACAAAACAATTCAAGTTGAATGTTTTAATGGACCCTATGGTACTAAAATAAGTCAATAAACATGAAATATATTGTTTTTAGTTGTTTTAAACTGAAAAATAAGAATTTTGAATTTTCACATTTTCAGACTAAATTCGATGATTTTAATGGAAAAAGAAGCAATTATTCTATTTATTATGCGTGAATTTAAACTTAATCTCCTGTTAAACGTTTACAATTATTTTTCAACATTCTATATTACAGACCAACATCATTTTACGTCAAATAACAGTTGATATAGC
>OZ038444.1:14558050-14593059 GCA_964036265.1 Daptonema setosum | reverse complement strand
AACGAGTCGTTCTGTGTCAACGTCATGCACGTCACTGGTGCCATCAGTCCACCGAACTTTGTCGTCTCCAGTCCTGATTCCACATTCCAGACAGTCACCATGAAATCACCGCATCCTGTGGTACAGTAGAAAATTAAGCGACTGCCTGACTGACTGACTGACTGACTGACTTACTGACTGACTGACTGACTGACTGACTGACTGACTGACTGACTGACTGACTGTCTGACTGACTGGCTGACTGACTGACTGACTGACTGCCTGACTGACTGACTGAATGACTGACTGACTGACTGACTGACTGACTGACTGACTGACTGACTGACTGACTGACTGACTGACTGACTGACTGACTGACTGACTGACTGACTGACTCTGACTGACTGACTGACTGACTGACTGACTGACTGACTGACTGACCAACCTGTGATCAGCCACTCACTATCACTGGTGAGTACGACACTACTGACGGCACCGGTATGATTTGGGAACACGCGGATGGTGTTGCCACTGAACAGGGTGGTCATCTTGGCCGTGTGATCGGCACTGCCACTGATCATGTACTGGTCGTCATGTGTTATGGCACAGCACGTCACCCTGGCCGAGTGAATGGCGTACAGTCGGATACATGAACCCTGCAAAAAATACATGCATTGTACTGAAATGAACGTTTGCTATTGAATGTATAATTTTATTTAACTGATTAGATGTTCAATAATAAAAGGAAAAGGCGCAATACATATGTTTTTGGGTAACAATAGTTAACCTGAATAAGGTCCCAGCACCGGAGTGTGTTGTCGACACTGCCCGTAACGAACAATTGTCCACCGTAGGACAGGGCGATGCAGGTTACCCTGTTTGTGTGTCCACTAAATGTCTTGACAAGAGCCTGCGATGGCAGATGGTACATGACGATGCGGCCGTCGGTTGGAGTCAGGCCAGCGACCAGCACATGTTGATGGTTGAGAGTGGGCTGAACCAGACATTACTCTCTTTATTGGTTACATTTTACTCTGTTTCACACTTTTGATGATATGGACTTACATACCTACAAACGTACATGAGTTATGAACGTTTACAAATTTCTGGTTATGTGAATCAAAACGTTACTGTTATATTATTGAGACAGCTATAGTGTTTGTATCCTTTTGTACAAAACCACATGTTGCTGGACTATATTTCACAAAAGTTATTGTTGAGCGGTAATCATGTGATGTATATCTATCCCATGTTCTACTGGGGCGCGTTTCAGGGTAAGTGTGCAAAATGTGCAATGCCGGGATGCAGCTCCCTGTCCTGTCTTACCGATTGCCCGTCAAAGAGCTCCTGAACAAGATTGGGTTAACAAAACGTATGCTATCATAGTTCTATGATTTTGTTCCTGAATTAAATGAGAAAATGATGACACAAATAGGTCTGAAGTTAGAGACAACTCATATTTAAGATGTTCTTATTTAAGACTTAAAAGATGTATCATTCCCCTCGGAATGTTTCCAATGTGTGTTTAACAATGAGCTAGGTTAGGTATAATATGTGAATACAACATTAATGATTACATAATATAATAATTTGGATGTGTAATATATAAAATCATGCAACCTGAATGACCACGCTGCCGTTAGCTTGCCAGTCGGTGAGTTTGATGGAGATGAGGAGGGGCACGACAAGGGGACTGATCCAACAGGTGAGGGGCACAAGCAATGGTCTCACTGCAGAGTTGTCCACACACGACATGGCCTGCTCGATCATACCATTCAGGATACCACTGTTGCTGCCTATAATAAAAACCATAATTGTATCATTTAACAAATTCATTGGCCTCTTACTATATTCCACTTCTAGGGTAAAAATCATAAGACATTCTTTAATCATTTTGTTGTGGTTCCATTTGTTCTATAGTCATTTCATAATTTGTAGTCAATAGGAAGAAATCGTTTACTATTGCTTAAGTTGCCTTTGTTAATATAAAATAAATGTACGGGGGCACACATCAATCTTGTATGATGCATGAAACCTTGATATTGGCACCAACCAAACGTGTAACGCAAACGGCCGATGACTTCGCTGGCGATTTGGTCTCTGTCAATAAGTAGTGCCTTGAGCGATGGCTTGAGTACTCGGGCGTAGAAGTAGTGGATGTCATACTCGAGCAGTTGCGACTGAAAACATTCATTAATTCAAAATCCTGTTCCGAAAAATGTATTAAATATGTTTATTTCTAGAATTGTACTGATCTAGAAGCATGATACAAAAAAACGCAAAGGCAAATAGTACCTGCGTGTCTTCGAACATGGATATCATGTAGACCACATCCAACTCGCTGTGTACGAGTTCATAGAGGTACGTAAAGTTACACAGACTTAATCGCTTCAGACGGTCGATGTCCCCTGAACTCATGCAAATATCACAGCTCATCAATTGGATTTGTTCACTCACTGACTCATTCACTCACTTACTCACTTCCTCGCTCACTCACTCACTCACTCACTCACTCACTCACTCACTCACTCACTCACTCACTCACTCACTCACTCACTCACTCACTCACTCACTCACTCACTCACTCACTCACTCACTCACTCACTCACTCACTCACTCACTCACTCACTCACTCACTCACTCACTCACTCACTCACTCACTCACTCACTCACTCCTCACTCACTCACTCACTCACTCACTCACTCACTCACTCACTCACTCACTCACTCACTCACTCACTCACTCACTAACTCACTCACTCACTTACTCACTCACTTACTCACATATATGATACTCACTTACCAGAATGCAACAGCTGATACCATAAACACCGTAATCGTCGTATGTTCTGTCCGTGATCAAGGAACAGAGGCTGAGGGACTACGGTCGATTTAACCTGAGATATTGAATGTTAGTACACTATTTAATATGTGGTGACAGCAGGGAAAAACAAAAGTGTAAACTATAACGCTGCTGTAAACCAGCTTTTCAATTTATGAAGGGTCAATTATTTGAAGCAATGGTGCATCTACAAATCAACCATGTAATAATCATTGTTATTGTGAGTGCATAAGCATTGTACTACCTACATGTGATTATAACTGAAATGTGGGTGCACAGATTCGTGATACATTAAGCGAAACTTGACGAGACCCGTTTTATTCATGGAATTATGGAGAGCCCTGATATGGTATGAATAATGGTGAACGCCAGCATTAAAGCATCCATTAATCACACACAGTTTTGTTCCTCACAAACGCATGCTTCTGTTCCTGGGTTCATTATTCAAATAATGAATCACGGGGGCTGTAAGATGATATGATCACAGATAAACGATTATTTTATATGAAGAGGCTGTGCTCACAACTAAAAACATGTGTATTTATTATAATTGCTGAAAAGATGTATGTATGTAACATAAGGTCTATATTAAACAAATGCTATTTATAGGTGTTCATTTTAATTTACATAGTTAAACAAGTACGCAAGTAACCTCAATAAAAGGTTACCGTACTTGCATGGTTGAAAAGATAAGTTCAGGGTCAGTGAAGTATGACGAATAATATTCACCAATAACTAAAAACCTGAATAAGTTTGAAGTTTTACTTACGCGTGGATTAAGGTTTCTCTAATTTTATAAATATATGATGTAGTTTTGAGAAAGTTATTAGCCAAAGTCATTCGTCACACCTCGCTGGGACACCCTTTATACATAACTAAAAATGTATGATCAGAACAAAGGTAAGCACGTGTACTGTATGTATTCTAAGCACGATTGGCTCACCATTGGCGTAGAGTCAATTATAATCAGCTGCTAATCATGGTATTAACATATGAGTATTTGATGCAATATGATCGTATATGTATGCATATCGTTTGTCGAATTGAATTGGTATTAAACCGCTGTTAAATTATTTGTGATTTGTCAAGAACAATAATAACCTTATGAGCGTTAACTCTATAGTACATGAACATTTTTACATGCATACAATACAGTTAATGATGAAGACTAGACATGACCAGTTTTCATCAGTGATTACCTCACAAGTAAACATAATGACCATTATTTTCCTATTCTTTGTTTTTCTTATTCACCTTTGCTGTTGTGGCATAATAACTGGCTGAGTTTTAATTTTAAATTATATAATGACCAACAGTTTTGTTGTTGTCTCTACTGGGCAGTACACTCCTGGACGTCGTCAGTATGGGGGAGTGGAGCACGGCAGCACGCTCCTCGTCCACATCACCCATCAGCTCGTACTCATCCACATTCCATGCATTGCTGAACAGGGCACATAGCACGTCGTGACATTTCTGAATGGTCAGTGAGTGAGTGATCGAGTGAGTGAGTGAGTGAGTGAGTGAGTGAGTGAGTGAGTGAGTGAGTGAGTGAGTGAGTGAGTGAGTGAGTGAGTGAGTGAGTGAGTGAGTGAGTGAGTGAGTGAGTGAGTGAGTGAGTGAGTGAGTGAGTGAGTGAGTGAGTGAGTGAGTGAGTGCGTAGGTATAAACTTTTATGTCAACGGCAGACGCCAAATATCGATGTGAGGCAACGTTGGCTACTACTGAATGTGACCAACTAAACAACATCCGATGATCACAAGCTATTTCATCCAGTAATGAACCTGCAAACAATGTTATATTTACAACAACAGCAAAAACAACAACAACAACAACAACAACAACAACAACAACAACAACAACAACAACAACAACAACAACAACAACAACAACAACAACAACAACAAAAACAACAACAACAACAACAACAATGACATCAACAACAACAACAACAACAACAACAACAACAACAACAACAACAACAACAACAACAACAACAACAACAACAACAACAACAACAACAACAACAACAACAACAACAACAACAACAACAACAACAACAACAACAACAACAACAACAACAACAACAACAACAACAACAACAACAACAACAACTACAACAACAACAACAACAACAACGACGACAACAACAACAGTTACCTAGCGTGTTGCGCACAGCAATCCACAACGTGAACGGAAACGCGAGCAGGTAGCAGTCAGATGTGGTACGTTTATGACGGTCGATTATGGCTTTGAGAGCTGTCAGATCACCGATTGAAGCCATTGACAAGAGTTCTGCTTCTGTGATCCCGTGAATCTAATAAAAAGGTGGATAGACTATTATGTTAAGGTGATGTTTGCGTTCTCTAAAATTATATTTTTCTTTCATATGATTTGAGTAAACTACAGTACTAACCTGTGCTGCAGTAATGTATCTACACAACAGCTGCACTGCATCACGGCCATACAACTCCTCGGCCACTGCGAACCTGTGCTCAATGTGCTTTTCCAGTGGATCAAAGTCGCGTTTGGAATCTGTAATTCGGCGGAATGAGATGTCTCACAGTTGAAAAGTTCGCAAAATCTGGCTAAATACGTGCGCGGTGTCCTTGATTATATTTCAACTAGTTCGTGTCATCCTAGGGTTTGTTGAAAGAAATGAAAAACAGCAATTTTGAATGATTATGGGAAGAGTCTAAGTGGAAACCTCAGTGGAAAGTTCGCTACGTTGATTGTATGTACGTATGCTGCGTTGGATTTCTTGACATACGCAAGAACACACCGCGTCATACCAGTTATATTGAGGTGTAACCAATGGGTGACCGTCGCCGGCAGGACAGTTGTCGGCATGATTTTTTGTTTTATTACTTTCTAGGGCTATGGCTGCATACCAACGAGTGGGAGGGGGGGGGGGGTTAACGGTTCAAGTCGGAGCATAAAACTTAGGTTTCAGTGTAGGCTTGGGCTGTGTATTTGGCAAAGGCTTGAGCGCAGCGCAGAAGCCTAAGCCTAAGCCTAAACTGAAAATTAACTCTCAACCTTTTACGGCATTATCTATTGTTAAAAGCACACTCTTAACTAACGCCTAACATAAGACGAAGCCTAATAAATGAGTATTTTAGATGGATGTTTAAAAAACATAAAAACTTTACATTTGCTGGCGCCGGTTACTGTTATGTTACGGTATCTAGATGTATTTTAGGCTGTTTTACTAAAATAAAGCATTGATTACGAATGAATATGATAAATGGTGTGAGTACCTTTACTGGTATGTTTGCCATTAACATCGAACTGTTGTGCCACGGCCTGGATGCGCTTCTTAAGTGGAGTGATCGAACACCCGGCATGGGACAGTCGATCCTGCACGTCGTCGGCGTGCATGTCTGCGATTAACGGTACTTTGCCAGAATGGTACTGAAACTATAGCACCTAACAACAACAACAACATATGTAAATATGTAAGTAAGTAAGTAAGTAAGTAAATAAGTGAGTAAGTAAGTAAGTAACTCAGTAAGTAAATAAGTAAGTGAGTAAGTAAGTGAGTAAGTAAGTAAGTGAGTAGGTAAGTAATTAAGTAAGTAAGTAAGTAAGTAAGTAAGTAAGTAAGTAAGTAAGTAAGTACATGTGTGTTGCAAACCAACATTGAATGCCTTGAATAGTTGGGTGTATTCAGCTTGAATGTCGTCCACCGAATGGGAAACAGCCACATGACCGCATAGTTGCTTTTCAGAAAGTCGCGCCGAGAAAATGGTGAGTTGGTCCGTTTCGGTCATGTCAGCCAGTTGAATGGTGAATACAGACTTGGTCGACGAGTCTTCTTTAATTGACTTGGTGGATTTGTTTATTGAAGATGAGACCGAATTTTTATCGGTATTGTTGTGAGCAGAGTTGTGACCATTGGTACTTTGTAGCCAGATGGCTGATGAGTATTGGGATTGATTCACTGTTGAAGTCACCACCACAGCACAATGTTTGGGCAGAGCATCAACTGAAATGATTTATTCTTTTGTATCGAAAAACAGATTGCCTGTTCTTGAAAAAAACTTAATTTCGTCTCGATGAGATAATGTGTTAGTGACTCACCCTTTATGACGGGCGTGATAACGGTTTTAGCATATTTGAGCAAGTGCATGTCATCAATGAGTATGATTGTCGTGTATCCTTTGTCGGCAGCTTTAGTCAGGCAGAACACAAGCAATCGTTGAAGATCGGCCGTTTTCAGCGAATGAACATGGTTGTTAAGTTCAGAGAAGTCTATATTCAGTACGGCGATGAGCTTAAACAAGTTATTATGGGAGTGAGTGAGTGAATGAGTGAAAGAGTGGGTGAGTGAATGAGTTAGTAAGGGAGTGAGTGAGTGAATGAGTGAGTGAGTGAGTTTGTGATTACTACCTGAGTGCATATACTCTGCCAGAACTCGTGTGCAAAGCTGCTTTTAGCAGTGGCTTGAACGAGTCGAGGAATCTAAAAAACATCTGCTTTGAGTTTGATGCTCGACGTTCTAAGGTTGTTATTATTGAATGGGATTTGGGGAGCTAATGTGTGTAATATTGTTATTTATTGAACTGATACCAACCACAATGAGCTGTCGGCCTTTGATCGCACTGTCCATCAGCTTGTCCACTTGACTGGCCAGCTGAAATCAATCACAATAATTTAGGATGATTAATAAAAACGTTTATTATATATGCGTTTAACTGCGATTCATTTCAAACAATGTCGAAATATACATTTGAATTTTCAAATAAAAATTTGTACGTCTTGAAGTTTATACTGATTCCGTGTTTGGAAACATGTTTTCGTTCAGATCTTAATCCCATCTCCGGATGTTTGACTTGAAGTATCATGCGATTATGTGCAGTCTGCCAACCTCAGCCAGAAACGTAGTCTTCCCGGAACATTCCCTGCCAGTTATATGGATGACGATGGCTTGTTTGTCGATGCCCTTCAATGCCGACATAACCGACGATACCTGCGATGTCTGAGCCCACATCTGCGTTTTCCTCAAATAAACATTAAAGATGAAAACTTTTATGAAGTTGAAACATGATGTTGAAACAAAGAAACTGACATGATGAAAAGGTTCAAGGTTGAGTTGTTTTTTTACCGTTTGCTATGCAGATAGTTGGTGTGGGTCCTGGCTTCATTCAATGCACTTTCGATGAACCCACTCATGTTCAGAAGATTGGCTCCGTCCAAACGCGGACCGTTCGTGTTACGCATTAGCTGCAAGAAATACACTCACAACTTTATACAACAACCACAACAAAAGGAATAACAACAAAAGCAACAAAAACCACAACAACAACAACAACAACAACAACAACAACAACAACAACAACAACAACAACAACAACAACAACAACAACAACAACAACAACAACAACAACAACAACAACAACAACAACAACAACAACAACAACAACAACAACAACAACAACAACAACAACAACAACAACAACAACAACAACAACAACAACAACAACAACAACAACAACAACAACAATCAACCTGTGTCACCATATCAGCCTCAATCAATGTTCTCAGTTTGGTGTGCACACTCTGGGCGAATGTCTTCAAGTATCTTTCATGGTAGGACGAGGATCGCCAAGCAGACAGGTTGCTTCCCTGCGGCCAGGTGGCTGAGATAACCTGCAATCGATTGGTTGAAGACAGTGACCATAATTTGGATGCACTTGCTGCATGATGCATATTTGTGAACATACATACACAGTGTGTTTATATTGTTTAAGACTATTCCTGAGACATTTTATGTAAAACCTTTCCCTTACGCCAAAATCTCGACTTTCCGTTCGATGTGGTTTATTAATTTACTTTGAACAAAACAAGCTCATTCGGATCGTACCGACTCGTTCGACTAGTGAAGGGCATCATGGCATATGCTTTACCAAAAATGTTCCAAAACATGAGAGTTTTGATCAAATAAACGGAGTATACAGTACTTACATGAGCATTTGTTTTCTCCAGAACTGCAGTTAATTGGTTTTTCAGATTCGTGAGTCGTTTTTCAGCGCCGACACACTCGGGAACATCGGCGTCCGTGAATGCAGCCAGCGTTTTATCAGGCTTGGCACCTGCAGCAAACACATGACTACTTACAATGGTTACAGTATATAAGAAGGTATGCAACCTTCGAATCGTCTCATAATGGTTAGGATTCTCTGGCCAGCGTTCGGGTGCTCGAGTGCCGACTGCAACAGCTGGTCCAGACCGGACTGCAGAAACTGTTCGTATTGCTTGCTGTGCATCTACAAGCAAAACGTAATTACACAAAGTAAAAAAACCAATTTTATTACAAGATCTACAAATCAAACATCAAATACAAAATCTACAAATTACACATCGTATCTGCAGTTGTTTGTATTGAAGACCAACCTTACTGAGTGCCCCATCATTGATGGCATTGAATGTACCCGTTACCAGGACGTCTATCAGTTTTTCAAGAATGCCCTCATCCATAAACTTGTCATTGACTTTGGTTTGCAACACATGCGATTCGGGTGACAAGTCTGGTTCTTGCCGGAACCATTCGTCTAATAAACGGGTATCTGAAACAGGCTAATAAATACAAAACATACTCAGCAAAACACAACATCAACAACAACAACAACAACAACAACAACAACAACAACAACAACAACAACAACAACAACAACAACAACAACAACAACAACAACAACAACAACAACAACAACAACAACAATCAACCAACCAACCTTTATTGGCTTCGAAAGCAGCATCCTTTATAATGTGATAATGGTCAGATCGTATGAGAGCTGGCAGACCGGGTGGCCCATAGCGATCACCGAGAAAACACTGAACAATTATACACACTTAATACACAATAATTAACCACTTCCGTTAAAGATACTGATTCATACTAAAAAATGCATTGTGCTAAAACGAAAAGAGGTTGTGTAAAACGTAACGTAAATAAAACCAACCAAAGCATATATACCGGATGAATATGATTTGCATCTGAGCATCTCCCTCTGCATCATCACGAGTTGGTGACCGGCACAGGCGAGTGGTGACTCGTTGCTAATCAACGGGTCGATTATCTGAGAACAAGCATATTTATAGTGTACGACAAAGTGCTTTTTAAATTAGGTGGCGGGCTATTTCACCAGCGGGCTAACCTGCAGTTCAACATTTAGTCGGGAACAAAACAGACTCAGCTCAGGCACCACGTCTCTCCAAAACACTAAACGCTCATCTCGGAAATCTGAAAAGTCAGTAACATGAACAAATTGGTTTATTGAAGAAAGTTAATGAAGATACTGTTTTTAGAGCAATTTCTAGTGAACCAACCAAGTGGATGTGATGTAAGTATCATGAATCGGATGGTTCTGCACGACCCACCGGGCATGGTGCCAGTACGCACCCCGAGCACCGATGAACGCTCATGGTCGGTCAGGGCGCGCACACCAACTACAAAATTAAGGTTATTTAATTTAATAATTATAATAAGTATGTTAATAAATCTCGTCAACGTGTACCTCTTTTCAACTGATTATATTAGTTGCCAAAATTATTTCAGCATGAAATTAACCGTGTTTTGGGCTGTGGCCAAAGTTGACGGCCATGTGCTGAGTGTACATAACCACGGTATCGGTCACCAACACACATCCACCATTACCACAATGCTGGATTCATCTCTGCAAAAATGAAGTTCTTTATGCTGATTTTAAAGTGCCGTAAGTTTTAAATAACAAGGTACTCAAATGAATTTAGAAGCTTACTATGATGATTGAAAACAAAACAAAATACATTTTCCATAACTGCAATGCTACTCTGAAATAAGTATAAGAGCCCCAGTCTGTAAGAATCGACAGGTCCGGGAAGAAAAAAAAATTTCGTTCAACTATCACCGTTCCCGGTGGAAATAAGTTTCTGTAGTAAATCGATATCACTGAACACGAAAATCGTAGTGGTTTTTCTAAAAAAATCGGTTAACAAAAGTTATGTATTGAAACTAGGCTCAGGGCACCTCATGAAAATATCAATTCACCTGCATCCCGTGTTAAGCTTTCTGGAGGGCGGAATTTTCTAGTTTGATGCCCGATATTAAATACAGTTATTTGTTCGAGTCTTACGAATATTCTGTGAAATTTTCAACAAAATTTATCGGCCACAACTTTTTATACATTGGGTTGAGTGTTCTCGATTGAGCCTACTTTTTAGCATTTTTTGCTCTTTTTCACATTCATATTGATAGAAAAAGTTATGTTTTGTAATTTGGAGAAAAGGCGAGCGTGAGTTGTGTTTGCAAGGTTCTTATAAACATCTGGATGAAAGGAATCTATGCCCAAGTTCCATTTGAACAGTTTCCGAAACCGTTTTCAAACAACGCGCGCACCAACCAGCCAGTAGTACGGCAGTGAGCGGATGAAATAAGAAAGTCATTTCCCGTGGTTGAGAGTGGTCCGAAAAACAACAGAAATAATGGTTTTTTCTTGTTTATACTATGATTTGGAGACAGAACATATATATTTATCGCCGAAAATCCGTTAATATCTTTATTTTTCTCGTCCGCTACTGATTAAAATTGTTGTTTACATTTTTTCGAACTGATGTTTCAAGTAACAACAAGTGGCCGTTTGGTTGACGCGCGCGTTGTTTTAAAACGGACCCGGAAACTGTTCAAATGTAACTTGGGCATAGATTCCTTTCATTAAGATGTTTATAAGAGCCTTGCAAACACAACTCGCGCTCGCCTTTTCTCCAAATTACAAAACATAACTTTTTCTATCAATATGAATGTGAAAAAGAGCAAAAAATGCTAAAAAGTAGGCTCAATCGAGAACACTCAACCCAATGTATAAAAAGTTGTGGCCGATAAATTTTGTTGAAAATTTCACAGAATATTCGTAAGACTCAAACAAATAACTGTATTCAATATCGTGCATCAAACTAGAGAATTCCGCCCTCCAGAAAGCTTAACACGGGATGCAGGTGAATTAATATTTTCATGAGGTGCTCTGAGCCTAGTTTCAATACATAACTTTTGTTAACCGATTTTTTTAGAAAAACCAATACGATTTTCGTGTTCAGTGATATCGATTTACTATAGAAACTTATTGCCACCGGGAACGGTGATGGTTGAACGAAAACATTTTTTCTTCCCGGACCTGTCGATTCTTACAGACTGGGGCTCATAAATATATAACAAAGTGATAACAAATCTGTTTATGTATAAAATACACACTAGTAAAACTCATCATCGGCAATACCTACATTCAGTAACTAAATTGCAGAGGCCATCCGGATGTGAGAAATGGCCATCCATTACTGCGATGAATCGTTCGTCATTATCCAACAATCGATGATGCAGGTGTTTTGTCGTACTCTTTAGGGATGTTGTCAGAGTTAAAACTAGAGTGAAAAAGGAAAGATATAAGAAAATTGGTAAAACTTTTGACCTAAAAGTTTATGATTTCGTTCTTTAAAAAACATTTTTCTGTATTTTTTACAGATTTTTTTCTTTGGACTCTGAAAGCACCCTAACCGATTTAGAACATTAAATCAAATATAATAAATTTTTGTCGCAGTTTGTGGGTCAACGGAGTTCTTTTGTGGTTTTCAAACGTTTAAAATAAATAGTTGCATTTTGTTGTTTTTGCTACAAGTTTCAGCTACATCTGTCCAACTTGCCATTATATAAAAATTCCTGCCTAAATTGGCTTCACATTGGCAACCAGTGAATGATATTAACTTAAGCGGGAGTTTTACTTCAGCGCACGGCGCACGGAGCACGGAAGTATAACCACTTTGGCGCATGTGGCGCACCCAGCGCGTGCGCGTGCGCCGTGCGCTGAAGTATAACTCCCGCTTTAGGTAACAGTTAAAAAGTTTCAATATTGTATCACAAAAGAGTGGGGACTAAAATGTTCATTTATGAAGAAATGTGTTGTTCAGATTCAATTATAAAAACTAAGGAAAGTGTTTCAGCAGATATTCAATAAACGACTAAAAATTCAATTTGAACTGCGAAACTGAGATTATCACTAAGAATTTTAACTAAAAGATAGCAACTACCGTTGTTTATTTAGTTGCATAATCAAAAACGACAGTTTCCTGTGATTACAATGCAAGTCAAATGTTTTTCTGGTATCACGCAATTAAACAACAGAATATCTAATACTCGGCCAGCAACCGATAGGGAAAGTGTCAGTCAATGGAATACAAAATAACATGAATAAAGACTGTGCATGACTGACAAACGAACACTGTAGGTCTGACCGTTAGCCCTCACTAACTTGACTGATGTTGGATTTTTTTTGTAACTTTATATTTTTTATTTTTAACACCGATATTGACAGCATCATAGTAGACAGACGGGCCTGTTCAAAATTTTATAATTGACTTTATGAGCAGTTGAAAAAAAAACAGATATTTCAGATGGTGCCTTACTCCATGACATACACATGCCATGTTCATTGCCTGGCTGCTGCGAATGATATAGGATTGTAAGATGATAATGAGCAATGGAGAACACTTGGTTTTTTTTTCATACAGCCCGTTAATGCAAAGTTTCTCACAATGTGGAATGAAGTCAAGGAGAAGCCGTTTTGATCAATCAGTGGTAATCAATCAGTGATTTCGATAAATTGTAAGTATCGAAGCCCTGAAAACTTGAATAGATAAAACGCTAGACCGTTAGATGTTAAGTTCCATAGTGCTGACTATCGGATAGATGGATAGATGTTATGTATGTGTGCTAGGTATGTACATACATATATGATACACATCGCCGTAGCAACGTGGCACATCAACACAGTTATATATGTAGAACATATTGCTGCCTTAATCGAGACATGCATCATTATGATTTCATGCTTATCTGCGCGCGGACTTGGCCGTTTTACAGAGGTTCCGTTATTCCACTACATGCAAGTTTTAGAAGTAATAGTTCTAACAGTGACGAATCGGACTGAATGAGCCCGAATCGAACATGAATAACTACTGTTCAACTCACCCTTGGTCTTAGACTATAAGAAGTATACAGCACGAATTCAAAAAAGTTGATTAAATATCACATAGGTGAAATACACTGCATGTACATAATATTAATAAAAACATGTGGTCAAGCACGTGGTTGCATTGAAATTGTAGGTCTTGTGTGACATGTTGACAGAAAGCATGAAAAGGCTACTGTCCATCTAAATAAACATTAATTGAGTGAGACTATGGCAAGAGTCTGCTCTGTGCATGGGCACAAGCTGTACGTGTAACTCTCAATTACTCTATCAAATATCCATGTCCTACCCACTCATGCGTTGTAAATTGTAATTCGTTATGCATGTAAGTAATTGACTACAAAGTACATATATGAAACTTCGAATAATATAGAATAGAACTAAGATTTGTGTGTTTGTGAGGTGGTTAAAACTTGCATGCATTAAAACTTCAAGTCAACTTATCATAAATAAGTTTTTATGTACAATAAGTCAAAGTAGAGATTACGACAGCTCATATAACGCAACGAGAAAGCCTCAGTTTTCTTGGATGCAGTGGCCATGCCCATAACGAAGTTATTTGTTTACCTTCGAAATGGAATCAGAAAGCCACAAAAATTTTTAAATGATAACATAGCAATGCTGCTGG
The DNA here is from genome assembly GCA_964036265.1 of Daptonema setosum. Classification (NCBI taxonomy): domain Eukaryota; kingdom Metazoa; phylum Nematoda; class Chromadorea; order Monhysterida; family Xyalidae; genus Daptonema; species Daptonema setosum. The sequence continues at coordinate 14,578,613 of OZ038444.1, read as the reverse complement.
TATGCAGGTAAAGAAAAATATCATTTACCTAAATTATGTACCAGGCAGAAAATAAGGAATAACTTAAGTTTATAGAAACATTCAAGAAGTATTCTACATCTAATGAACACACAAAAAAGTTATGGAACCGAATATTTACTATATGAAATGATGATATATGAGGAACAAACTAGAATAGTAAAAAGTAGGTAAACAAACATGATTGACCTGAAAGCAAAGTCATTCAGGCAAACTATCTTAATGGCCAAGTACTGTACACGATTGAAACGTCATAAATAAAGGATTCGCCTGAAGGCACCCGTTAAAAAGTGTAAAAATCAGAGAATAAGAGGAGCAGAGAAATTTTACTAGACAAAAATAGTCAAAGTATGGTAAGTTGTAATATAGCGTATCCGCGCCGTCTGTTAGCTCGTGCAGCAGAAAAATGTCGTTCATGAAACATTACTGTGCACACGCGCGGATGAGCCAAACAACCGAAAGGAGTGGGATTTTTTTTTAATCAAAACGGAGAGTCTGTATGTACAGACGTACATATGTACTACTGTATGTACTGTATGTCCTGTATTTACAGTCGGTGCAGCGGGTTATAATTCGTAAAACTGTGGCCATGCACATCCTAAGATTGAGTTTTTCTCATATTATAACGGGAAAATGATAATGATATTTGGTGGTGATATGAAATGAGGTCTAGCGCATCTTTTCAATTAGCAAGAATAAAAAATAAGTCGTTGCTACTCATGAAACATCATCTGTACTACCAGTTTATAGTCGATCATACTTTCTCGTCATTTTTTTCAGCCCGTGATATGATTTTCTACTATGTATGTATGTCAAACCAAAAAGATACGCCAGACCTTATGAGTGTATGAAACGTTTTTCATGATCACTCGGCTAGAATGATCCTATGCCATCACACAAACTGGCTATCATATTAAAAAGTAGAGTCATATTCTGACATCAATCATTTATTAACGAATCTTTAGAATCTGTGTACAAATGTACATACACAGTATATATGATACATGGTACATATATGCAATATGATACATGGTTTGGCTGGTTAACCAGTATCTTGGTAAAGCTGTTGCTAACTTATATGACGATACGGCAGATACAACAATGCTGCTAATCCCACAAAATGAAGGCACACGGATTAAGCCAAACAAGGGCCAGTGTTATTAGAGGCGCACTGGCACATCATTCTGATACCGGGTGATCCATTCATTTTTGTAATTTACAGGCATACAAAATTATGCAATTACCATTACAATCAAGATTAGCTCATATCAGAGTGGGATACGTTAAAACTGCACTCAGTGATTGGGCATTCGTTTTACAAGAACTTACTACTGTATTTGTGGACACTCTGTATGAGTAACGGTGCACGAGCGCAATGTAACCGAGGCAACCGATTCAGTCAAGCACATTCGGCCCCGCTCCGGCAACTTCTATTCTGCGAGAAGATAAAACGTGGTGAAAAGGTAGTTTTTCTTTGAAATATGAACGTTTATCTCGCTTTAAATTTTTCAACTTGACGACGAAAAAAGTTTTGTTTTTTATTTCACGTAAATGTGACGGAGTCTGTAGACTCGGAGATACCCGCCGTGACGACTGGGGTATGAAAAATGAAACTGTGTAGTTTCTTTTATTGGCTTTATTAGATACCGAAAAAATACGGATGACAATACTCGAGATCAGAATAAAATTTTTTCAAAAATTTAGAGAGTAGACAAAGTTATTTGACAAAAGCAGTCAAGTTTAAAGAACGTTGCAACGTTTATTCAGCTCACGAGAGTGCACATATATGTACATAATGTACATTGTAATTTCCGGTTATTCGCACGTTTGCTGCAGATTGCAATTCTAATTGTATTCGTAACAACTACGGTATTATACCGTTATCACTTATCTTCGCTCTGCCATATCCCTCTAGTAACTGACATTACCAAACAGAACTTAATTTAATCAAAAGAGCACAATACGAATTTATGTGTTGTATTTGGTTACATCCACTGTATTTGTTGTTGTTGTTGTTGTTGTTGTTGTTGTTGTTGTTGTTGTTGTTGTTGTTGTTGTTGTTGTTGTTGTTGTTGTTGTAATCGTTGTTGTTGTTATTGTTGTTCGTTATGGTGGTGGTGTTGCATATGTTGCTGTTCTCAAAACGTTCAGGCGTGTGCAGAAGTGAATGGCCAAGTGAGAGCGTGCGAGTAACTTCAAGTATGACATGTGTATGATGCGATGTACATATTCCACATACATGCACATGTATGTAGGTGTGCCATGCTGAGAGATGTACCCGGCCGATCTATGTAGTAGCGGATATACACTTATTCCTACCAACTAAATCCACCATATTTTAAACATATCAAGTAACAACTAAATAATAATTAAAAAAGATATTTTTTGACATGCATAATGTGAGGTCTGATGGCAGAATGAACAGATCTATCCGAATATACACAGGAGAAGACGTTGATGAGACTAGACGGGTGTGTGTTAAGGAGGCAACCCTTCACAACTTGCTCTATTCGGTCGCTGCCCACAAAAACATTCGTTACGTACAATTTGTTATTTGCAATGAGTTGTATAAAAATGTGCACAGTTGCGACAGTCAAGTAATAAGTGTCCCATGAAGGAAGGCAATGAATCATCACAGTTAAACCTGCTGGTTGAATGGGGATAGCTTACGCTTACTTTCTCATGTGGCCCATGACAAAATTTGAAGCTTGGATTAAAACTATTTTTGTATTTGCACTATGTCACATCGTATTTTAAATTAAAGTAATTTCTTCATTTACCAATAGCTCAAGAACACTTTTAGTTTGGTAGAACGCAAGGTTAACAGGTGGTTTTTAGAGTCTTGTCATTCAGAATGCAAATCGAAATTCAACATTAAATGTTATGTCCTTCGTGGAGTCTCAAACATTGTACAAAATGCACGGATAAGTTTGCTGTGATGGTTGTGTTCAGCCATGAGTCGACTGCATATCTGCGTCATTCAATGGGTCGTGTATCATATAACAGGCTGTTAGGCCCGATGATTGGCTTCGTCTTCCCAGGTTCATACATACATGAGGCATGTACATACATACACAGTACTCACATACGTACATCCATACATACTTACGTTTTCTACATAAAGTTTAGCGGTTCATAATAAGTTACCACATTGCGCTCCCTTCAAACTTGATAATACTGTTTTCAGCTATTTTACTATAGAAAATGTTCTGTTAGGCAGTCCGATTCGAAAGTTTTTTCTTATAAAAAACTGATGGGTAACTTTGCATGATTTTTAAGTTAAAACAAAAATGGTGTCTAACTTTATTAGTAGAACTTACTGTGATAAAACTCGCAAAGTTGAATCGTATAGACTCGGACTGGACGGCTTACATGACAATGGAGGGTAGGCCAAAAGTAACTGTGTGCCTGCTTATTCACGACGCATTTCAATACCTTTTATCAATGCCAGTATTGTCAACAGAATACATACCTATTTACGTACAACAGCTGAAATGGTCATCTCAAATTTGATTAATACGCCGTCAGCTTGGGTGGGTAACGAGCACATTGTGCAGCATATTCATCTTATTACTGTAGGTATTACTGTAATAGGTATTACTGCACATCGTATGGCATTACAAAAACACGGACGGCAACACAGACCACATCCGTTGTAAGGCACCGACACACACCTCTATAAAAATGGTAACGACCTCTCGTTATGTTAAACATCCATGTGTTCAGTTCAGTGTTACCCGGTCGATCTAACCGTTCATGTCAGTTCATAGTCGACATTATTGTTCATTCCACTATTGCTTTATAAAAATCTGCAAACATTTTAACGAGTTTTTTAAACGGCCAGTCTTAGCCTCATATTATTAGTTGAACAACGGCATAAAAATGAATCTGTAGTTCAGTTTTAATTTGACAACATTGCTTTGCCAAATTTAAAATATCAATGACTGACAATCAAGCCAACGTTTCCGCCGCTAATTTTACTGTCCCATGTGTTACTGTATAATGTGAAATGATTATTTGTGTACGGGAGGACGGACAGGATGTCATGAATGCAGCTATATACTATTCAAAGCATGAAAAGCATGCCACTGTCTTGTGTATGCTAAGTCCGTGTAAGTTAAACTGATGACTTCGCGCACACGTAAAACATCATGTATGTGTAGTTATTCAAGTAACTTTTTACTTATTAGTACACTTTTTTACTTGACTTTCAAAATGCGAGATAGAAAAATCATTCGAATAGTTTTTATCATAAAACTTGATTGTAAAATACTTCATGAGGTTTTGTGGCGCATCGGGACGGGACATCCACAGACAACAAACAGTAACATAAAATTAGCCCTAGCCCATAAGTGATCGTTCACTAAGATATTCTGCACCATAAAATGTGTTTCGATCATGTCTCCACCAGGTTCACATGAATACGTGATGAAAAGCATAAATATAAAAAATATAAAACTGTGAAATATAATTCAGATTAACAACGTAGTCAAAACTAGAATAGAATTCAAGAGCACAGTCAGCGAAGAACAAGTGTATGTTACTAATAAAATGTGGAAACAATAAAACAGGTGATGGCAAAGAAGTTCGCACATATCAAAACAGATGTTATAAATTTTTTTTCTAAGATAGTTAAATGATGTCGATGATATAAATTTAGGATTTCAAAATGGCACGTCGAAAATATGGAGAAGGGAAACGGTATAGAAAGAAGGGTAAATTTTTTGATGAAACCGGTTGTAATCGGGGTAACACTGTTTTATAATAAACCAGAGTATTTGATGTAAAGTGTTCCATTATTCTGCAATAAATCAGTTATTTGTAGGTGAAGTTCCGTTGGGTTTCTTGGCACTGTCGGTGGATTGAGTAGATCTGGCGGAATCGGTATTAGGTGTTGACTGTTCATTGAATACACTGAACACAGTTGCCTTGACTGGTCCACCGTCACCCGGCTGCTTGTGGATCGTGTTCTGGTGCTCGGAATCCTCGGGGGACTGTGACTCCACACTCAGTTGTGCTATCGGCTTGGGTGCCTTGGGCGGTTCTGGCTTATCGCCATCTTCGTTCCTGAACATAAATCATGCTATTTAAATTGCGAATTTGAGCTATTCAAATAGACTCATAGATATTTATAGAGAACAGTATCAAGATCAACTGATGTTTTCGAAATGCACATAAAAAATGTGACCAACGGCACGTAAAACTCAGCGTGGTCCTGGTACGTAACGCGTTTGGGTGTGTCCGGCTTGGATGACAGCCCGGCTGCCTTTTCGAACGCCGCTGAAATTGAAGGACACAGTAGCAGGCTAATCATGATCATTAACTATTTATTTAATTTAAGCAAGACAACCGACCGGTCAGATCACGACTGGTGGGACTGAGCTCTTCGGATTCACTAATGATATCGTTGTCCAGATTAATGGATGAGGCACGACTACTGCGCATTGATGACGTAGTCTGAAACATCATCTACATTGAAACATTATGTAGAGGCAATCTCATCGTATTATTGCTATAAACCTCATACTACGAACTAAGTACTTTCATTCATTATTGAAATAATACGTGAGGTAATGAGAGTTAGATCACAAGAAATTTTATAATAAATTATTGAGCCGCAAAAATATAAAATTCTAAATAATTTACATAGGTCTCAGCAACACTCAAAAACAAGATTGAGCGGCAGTTCGAAATATATAAAAATAAAAACACCGCGGCTGTTCAAAAGACGAGATTAGTGAAAAGCATTAGTCAATGCAAACTTGTGTTAGTTGAAAATCATGCCAAATGTGGGTACGCAAATGGATGGAATAACCGCGTTTTAATTATCACTCACTTTTGTCTTTATCATTTATTCATTTGTTTATTTCTTCCTACAATTGATTGTAGAAAATTTCATCGTTTGGCGGCGATAAATGGAAAGCCAGTTATTTCATGATCCATTACATAGTTAAGTAGGAGTTAGTACTCATACACCAATAATCAGCAAAAATGTTAACTATTAGTAGGTTTTTAAGTTATCTACTAAACGGGACATTGGCGTAACTTACGTTCATTCCGCGATTCGTGCGATTGTTTTCTTTGTTGTTCGGATTGAGTTCGAACAAATCGATCACACTCTTGAAGAATACAAAGTGAAAAATAGCTATGGTAAAAGCAATGCTTTTCAAATGCAAGTATTAGTAAATTAATTTCAAGTAATAATTAACTTTTGAGTAATATGGTTCGTTCAAAAATTTCAAAGCATTATTCAATACTAGTTTCTTTTATGCCTAAACTTTAAAACTTGAACTTGAACTCATCAAACTTTTTTCAACTGAACAGCTTTTTTATTCGTTCTTATTTGAATTCATTCTCAAGTTTCCATTCTACAGTATTTCGGTGAAGCATAAACTTTTATGGTCATCACAAAGGCCATGCCATGCTGTTTATTATCACACTGTTAGTTTTATACTGAAAGTTAGATGACACCCCAAAATATTACGTTTCTAATCAACAACAACTGAGACATTCCCCTCTGTATTACATAATACTGCTTTGACTGTAAACTGCTTATGTTAAACTATTATAGTATAACAGAGCGTGCTACATACCCTCATTTTGATAGAGCCCACACTATGCGACTGCTCCATTTTACAACCAGAACGCTCCTGATTTTCAAAAGCTCAACTGAATGAATGGTGACGTGCAAATTGACCGCTAATACGCAAGTTTTCAAACCTCAGTAAAAACGCAGAATTCGCCGTGATCGCATAGTATTTTTAATTGAAATCTAGTCACTTACTATGTAACATTTTTTGAAATATAACGAGATGTAATTGTGATAAATGACCAAATGATTTTTTCCCACCAAAACTGAAATTCAAAGATTTTTAGTGGAAAACAAAAAGAGTAGTTACCTGCGTGGGCACAACGGTGTCAGGGTCAATACCCAAACCATCCATACGAGCGAAATTGTCCAGCAGCCACTTGTTATGCGTTTCAATCTCCTAAATGATTATGCTAATTATGTACCTTAAAAGCATGGATAAAAGCAACAACAAAAACTAACGCTGGGTGCAATCGAGCTTTTACGTGGTTTTTCTCTAGTGGATTCTCTAGTTTGAGTTCTGCGTCTTCTGATGCTCGGCACGCGAGTCGGTGGCCCCGATGGTTCTGCATCTGATGTGGATCGGGGCGAGATCTCAGATGGCACAGACGATCGACTGAAAACTGACTTGTTTGTGCAACGTAGTCAGCCTATCAGCCAATCAATTTCAAGGTGTGTAGAATTTTATACTTTCAAGTAGATAACTTTTTTTTCTCTGAAAAGAAAAACAGCGAAAAACCCTGACCTGTTGATCCACGACACAACGTTACCGCTGGCATTTGTGTCTTTTCTGCTTTGAATCACAACATTACCACTGTCATCAATTTCCTCTTCAGCGAACATGTCAGCCAAATCGTCGTATATCTAAAACACCGTTTCATTGCAAAAAATTTACAACGAGAATGTAATCATTTCTAGCCTATCTAGGGTTTCTTGTTAGCCTAAAAAATTGGCGCGCAGCTTGAATTAAAGTTTGTTTTTGGCGTGCGTTAATTTTTTTGTGAAAATCTTCGTTCGCTGGATAGTTGGACAAAATGTAACATAACGGGGCTATCCAAAATAATTTTTGGTAACAAGAAATCCTGACCAAGCTATAGTCTAATAAAATTGTACAAAAATTGTGCTGACCTGCAGACGCTCACGAGTGAGTCCGATGTGCTGGTCATCTCGTAGATACTGCAGCATGCATTGAAACAGTACCCAGTCGCCCAAGGACATCTGAAAACAAACGCTGAATAGATTAGACCAAATAGATTTACAAAAACGTTAAATAGATTTGCAAACAAACGCTAAATTACCTGCATTGATTTTTTCAGTTCATCCAGACAACAGTTGGCCAGAACGAATCCATTCAGATTCATGCGTCTGATGACTTCGGCGTAGCGAATCAGTCTTTCGGGATCAATGTTCAACTGATTGAACATGGCGCAAACTTGGTTTAGTCCCCATTTACAAAGCGGCATCTGATAGTTGAGCAGCAGTGTGGCGTCCTAAATAACAACAAAATTAGCCGAAACTCGTCAATAAGTACATAGAAGGAACGATCATTTTGAGCGGTTTTGCTAACCGGTTTTGTGTGGTAGCCGCTGTGATCTCTATACTTTTCCAAATTTTTTACGCCAGTTTACAAGTTAATATGGTATAATGAATAATATCAGAAAACTCGTGGCACTTGTGTTTTAGCTTCCAAGTGTTGGCATTTTTTTCCACATGCCAAAAATGTTGTTAACCTTGAAAAGCGTTTTAGCAGTATTGGCGGTGTCATCCACCATTTCACTGGTAACTCCAGCCATCTGACGTGGAGTGGGATTGATGCCCGGCACCTGTGGTTCGTTGCGATCCACACGCTTTTCTGAAAATACAGTTCATGATTTTCTTGCATTGTTGCTGCATTATTTACTCGATAATCCTTTACATTGTTTTCATTGAACAAAACATACCGAACCAACCCAACCTCTGACAACTTTTTTGATGAACGGATCCAGGTTGCTTGTGGTCGGGGAAAACGTCCTCAGCAATCCAACAGTAAGTATCGATTTCGATCCCATACCTCCAGTGCCACCATCTCCACCAAGATGAAGCTCAAAATTTTGGGGGTTACGGTCCAGCTCAAGCAGTGGCTCCTCGTGATCTCCTTTCTTTGGAAGTCGATAGCGGATACTGAACATGATGTGGAGATGGATGAACGCATGAGTTGACAAGTTTCAAGTCCTACTACATACATTGTGTGTAAACTGAACAACAGTCGACTGTTTGATACACCACCACTACATTAATCAAAGAACCAAGTTTGAACCAAGTTTGCTAGCAAACATGATGTGGACCAACCGCTCAAACACGGTGTACAGCGGCATTTCATCGGGCACTAGCGGGTTGTCGTCGACTGCATCCACAATGCATGACATTCTATAAGGCCATTGCTCGATCATCGATGTCCATTGCGCCAGTTGGTACCAGGAAAACTCCATTTCAAATGCACGCATCAAACGGCCTGTAATCGAGTTTCATTATTGCAAATATTTTTTCAAATCATTTTAATTAAAATAACTACTACTTTTGGTTTAACAACAAAATCTAAGTTATTATGAGCGTTATCGAAACACTAATTGTCAATAAATAGCGACTTGCCAGATTGAGCCACAAACCTGTCAGATTGAGAGTGTTGATGATTCGTTTCATGGACCTGGGATTTATGTTTGAAAAATAGTCGTCCTGCACGATCGTTTGGCTGATTGATGATGACCCGATCGGGCCGGAACCAAACTGACCCATGGCTAAAAGAGCAGCATTTGAAGATATTGAACAAAATAATGTTTGATTGGTCTGTGGTATATTGTTTTAATGATTTTCTTCAATAAATACGTTTCCACTTACACAATGAACAGCATCAAAAAGTGGAGCAAGAAAATTTTAGGAGAATATGAAAAGCCTGCCAAATAAGCGGCGAGTTTGAAAAAAGGGAAACGAGAAACACTGGACAGGTTCGAAATCAGACCAGGACAGGACATGACTAAAATAAACCAACAATTGTCTGTTTTCTGCACTTTCAACATGCAGGCGAACTTGAAGCACACATTTCAGAGTCATGTAGCTGATGGGGCAGTTGAGCATTAATTTATGCGTGGGAATATAGTGGTTTTTTCATCCAATTTCCGAAGATAACACAACTCACCATAATTACACCACAGTTACACCATAGTTACACAATGCTTATGTTGAACTTTCATTACTTAGTCTTTGTAAACCACTTGCAAAGGTGCAAAACGCAGACAGGAAATATAGACAGTGATCATGGAGGTCAAATCATTCGCATCATAACGGATATAAATAAACATTTCACACCACACTCAGCAAGCTGCATCGCTAAGTCATCATTTATGTTGTGATCTTAATTACACATTCAGTATCGTTGATATTTGAACGGGAACCACCTTAGAATTAACTCAGGAATGGTAATCAAATACTGGATGTTGTTTCTGCAAATAGAAATCTTCACAAGCGGGTTTCTTTCAAATGCTTTAGGTTTAGGATATGAAAATCAAGCCCCATTTAACCATTAATTGTTGCAAATTATATAAAATCAAAATGACACCAAATAAAGCAAGCAAGATTATAAATCAGACATAACAACATACCGAGCATTGTTACTGAGGCGCCCGATTGACGTCCTACGCAATATACACAAGATGGATGCACATTGTGATTCTCAGTTATATCAGTTGTATACATAAGTTTGGCTTAACCTACCTTACCGTAACCGTCTCCGTCACATATACTTTATTAAAACTAACGTGAAAAGAACTTTGTTAATTGCTGACAACGTTAGGTGCAATTGTTAGTGGTTAAATAAGGCATACTACTGGAAATTGTTAGAGGCATAACTTGCTAAGAATATGGTTAGTGAAAGTAAGGCAAGAAAACGTGCAGCTTGTACTCAAATTTTAGTAGTCCCTTATTCTCATGCAAAAAGCTACTTGAAGAAGACGAAAAATAGATATAACTTTGAAATCTTGAAACCATGAAATTCTGTCCCGAAACTTTCATATTTCAAATAGAACACACCACATAATGTTTTTGTGCTAGCACTGAACCAACTGTCTTTAGCAACGGTCGCCTGTCGTTGCAGCAATGTGAATCGTTGTCGTCTCGTATCCATGTCGGCATGAAGCGACAAATTGGATGCATGGAACGTATCCTGCAATTGCCGTTTCTAATCTTTATTAATAATTGACATTGATTTTGGTTTTTTGGTTGATATTTCAACGATTGATATCCCGAATAGACTTTCACCTATACAAGATGAAGGACAGAGCAAAGGTGTCTTTGAAAACCGTTTTATCCTTTTGAATGCAGAACATCTGGATTTGAATTGCTGTCAAATATATTGCAATCAACTTTCGCAAAAAAGAAGGAAAACCAAGTTATTATAAATAGAAATATTGTGTAAATGAATAACCACCACCATTTCGACCCGCAAACATTTGGCAAAGACAAAATGACTATCCATATATAATGCATCGTATTTTTTGTTAGCGAATTATAGTAGTTAAATAAAAACATGTTAAACTAAATATTGACAATTGACTATTGTAGAACGTCAACAATTCCTCTATGGTATTCTAACCTTGGGCGGATGCTCCTATAAAAAGTTTGTTAATCGCTGGAAACTCCATTATATAATTAATCAAATGAAGAGAATGAGAATATTTTTCGGGGTTATTTTTCGATAGAATAGTCTGAAAAATCGCTTCTCAACGCATTAGAATATTACTTTTCAACGGATATCCTTGGGGTAGGGGGGTAAAACATTGTTTTGGGTTACCTGTCGGGCGAATCGTTGTTTCCACCTGGCGATTGTGTCGTGGTGTTCGCGCAGATGCTGCTGCAGTTGACGAAATCCACCGGAATGCAGGTAAAATGGCATGTTGATTATGTTCTAGAAATTTAAATTAGTTAGACATAGCTTTGCAAGAGAACAAGTAGACAGTGATCAGAATAACAACCTTTAAATAATCATGACCTCCCAACTCGGTACCAGTCAACGAATGATGCATGTTATGGTTAATAGCCGTCACGATGATGTGAGGATCAACAGCGATCAACACGATAAATGGACGATCCTTAAAATGGCACATGGCATTATTATATTGGCCTGAGCAATAACTTCAGACGTTATACGCTGAACGCACCTCATAAATTCAAGTTGAACAATTGTTACATACTTATGTAATTTTGTCACAAGACACAATAGGGAAAAAAGGAGAAAACGCGGAAATAATACAATAGGATATCCGATACATTTGCAAAGATATGAATGAGTTTCAACATGTCGTAGTGCTTTCATATCATTTATCTTCCGCAACCGGTAAAAATTTTGTCGATTGGGCGGCGCAATAAAAGGCCTATGTATTCGACAACTTGTACCGCCGATATATTAGAAAAACACTTGCGTACGGAAAGAGTTTCAAAGTGAGGCAGGAGCATTTTTACTCAAACAGGAGTTTATGTTCAAAAAACAAACCATGCTTGATGCTGAAAGTACGTGCCTTTCAACTCTTTCATCTCAAAAATTTTTCTCCTAATGCAAATTAACTGAATATAGTCGAATTTTTTGGTTACGCCTTTTTTCGGGAACTTTTTAGTGTGTAAAACCTTTCCCTCACCCAGCAATTTGGGGTCGGAAGCAGCAATTTTTGGTAGATAAAAAGGTTCTACTACACACAAAAGTTCCTAAAAAGAGTTGTAATCATCTTCTTTAGGAACTTTTTTTGTGTAAAACCTTTTTATCTACCCCAAATTGCTGCTTCCGACCCCAAATTGCTGGGTGAGGGAAAGGTTTTACACACTAAAAAATTCCCGAAAAAAGGCGTAACCAAAAAATTCGACTATCGATGTATACCTAGCATATTCGTCAAACAATTATTGGCAGATAGCACGATATATCCGTAAAACGCCGTTAGAGCGAATTAAGCTTAAAAAAGCAGATGCAAAACACAACGCGCATGAAGGCACAGTGTCGGCACGTACTCACCTTCCGATTTATAAACTAGATTTAAAAGCTACACGGTCATTTTGTAAAACATTGCAAAACACAGTGATTCAGACAATCATGCAGTTTGTTGTTGAAATGAAAAAAATTATTTAAAGTTTATTCAGAAACACCTGATAAATGACTCATTTTCAACTTTAGATAATGCAAAATTATCTTCTCGCAAAAAGTAAGCAAAATCAGTAATATACCAACAGATCTGGCACAAAACAGCAAATCCATGGCATCCAATGTCTGTACCATACGTTCGTGTTCACAATTGTCCAACCCATCAACGACCACAACCAGTCTTGTACGGCTCGAAGTGTACGCATTCATAACACCCAGGATTTCGCACAATGCATTTATCTCGCTGTGCAGATGATTCATGAATCCTGAATTGTAAGTCTTTCTGAATTTTTTCGAGTTAAACGTTTGGCTGGATTACTTGAATTGGTGTCAAACATGTTACCTTCAAATTTAATTTCATTCAGGTTTGAAACAGCACGCTTGATACGCCGGCGAACGGGACACGTGATGATGTTGTATAAGGCCCAAAGCAAGGGAAGAATCGCAATCGCCAAACAGAAGCCAAGAAGTGCCAGCGCTGATGCCAACGTGCCATCGTCTTCGTAATCCGAATCAGGCTAAACCATCAATAATCATTTCAGTCAACAATGATAGCCCAACAAGTACACTTGTGATAATGAATCCACAAACCGCTATGGTAGTTGTTGGATGATCATATTTGAAGCGATTGGTCAGTCCGGACACAGCCGTTGCATTATCAGCAACCATTTCAGTCGATGTAGAATGAGGCATGTACGTTGTTGTAGTTGGAGTGTTCACCAATATGTCCTCCAATCCAAACATTAGTAGATACAGCGCGATCAGCAGCACGCCCAACACAAATGCGGCAATGAACAAAAGTGGGACACCACAGAGATGTCGCAAACGTTGCTCGTTGCCGTGGGCTGCAACAAATAACATCATTGCATAGATAAAAGATACATACTTTTGTTTGGTGGGTTGTCCACCGATAAATGAAGTATTCAAAATTAAAACGATATTCTTGAATATATCATATACTTATCCCATTATTTTACAAATCATAAACATTGGTAACCCTCCTCCAACAGTTAATGTTCGTATATTTAAATGGATAAATGAATCACGTTGATTCGACATGTATCTAACCATATGGTGGCTTGAACGCCTGATACAGTCTGACAGCAATCCATCCGTACTGTTTCTCAGCTGAATCATAGAGATTGACAACTATCTTGGCCAGGGCCTGCTCTCCGCCGATAGACGACAGTCTGTGGTAATCGGCGAAAAGGAACCTGAAAATACAGTTACTGACCTAACGATGAAAGTTAAAATAGGTTTAACTTCAAGTTAGGCAAAAAATAACTTTTTAGCATAACATTGAAACTTGCGTATTTAAGATTTTTTATTAACACCCCAATTATAGTCAATGATGAGTTTTTCGCAAAGTGAATTTCCCGTATAAAATTGTTGGTTCATCATTTGTTTTTATAATCACCTCCATTGGAATTTCAGACCTGGACTTCTTTAATTCAGCGTCTGCTTTTATTTCAGCAACAAACTAAGCACATGATCGTAATAAATAGAGGCAGTAAAAACCATCACCAGCTTTTAATTCATGTACATAAAAACGCCGTGTTTGCGGCAATCAGACAACTAAGTTGTTGCCCACTTGTTTACAATCTAAATCAACTTGTGGCAAACTCTTGTCATAAATAACCTTTGCTATTGTATCATTAAGTTTTCATGCGTATAAAAATAAATTTGACTGTTAGGTAAAATAACAAACTAACGACACGGGACAGGAGACCATATCCTTGTCAGTAAAACTTGGTGGCCGATAAAAGCAGATTTTGAATAGCAGAGCGCATTTATACATTGTGTGACCAAGCCAAATAGCCAAGGGAACGAATGATGGCATTGTGCGTACCTGGGCACCATAGTACACAACGCCTGAATATAGCACAACTTGATTACATGCCTACAATTTGCATTTTCGAAAACCAGCATTTTTTTCACTCAAACAGTGCTATTACCTTACATTTCTAAGAAAAACAATGTACTTTATATTTTCGTGTTTTGTTTTTCAAAAAAGTGTATACGATTTTACAGTACACAGACGAACCATACGTGGCAAGCGCTCCGATAGCCAACACAACATCCAGAATGACCGCTGTATAAGCAGCTACGAACCCACAGGCGACAAGGGGCAACCAAAGGAACAAGGGCAGGATGAGCATGATTGTTGCTAGAGCCACACACATCGGCAAAGACAGGTACATATCAGCTGTATCCAACCAGGTACGGCTGAATGCCAATAAAGCATCTGCAATCAAATCAATAGTTTAACAAAAACATCTTTGGAGTTAGAATTGAGAGAGAAAAATTTGGATTGAAAAAAATCACAGTTTTTACAATAATACAAACAAACCCTTTATTTTCTGTAGCAGAAAAGATTTTCCACTGCCCCATTTGGCGTAGAGACCGACTGACAACGGCAACGTAATATTCGGTTCACAAAAGATGTCAGCGAGTACGTTGCTATACACGTCATAACCGAGCATGGTGTCCGTTTGGGTCTGACTTTCGACCGGACCTGAAGATATCATAACGTCAAGATGCTTTTATGTAGCATTCAATCACGATCAATGTTGAACAAAGGATTTCTACTGTGATGGTCTCAAGTCAACGAACAAATCTGACTTAAAAAAACTAACGAACCAAAAATGGTCGGCAAAATGGGTTCCGGAAATGATTGATCGATGGCATACGGTGTTTCTCCAGCCTTGTTGGGACGATACAGAAGTCGAGCATCATTTGGCCGAGACAGTAACACTTGAGTGAGACGACGGGAACGTTGGCGTAGTGCGATGTGCAGACAATTATCGCCGTTCTTATCAACTATTGACACCTATATTTAATTGTTTATAATAAACATAATTTTTTGTAACGTAAGTTTTGCAAAAACTTCGATCAACATCGTCAGGCAAAAGAATTACAAAAAATTTAAGTGTTTTAAAAATGTACCTTGGCTCCACTGTGCATTAGTAGATCAGTAAGCAGTAGGTTCCTGGTGAGCACTGCATTCATTAATGCTGTAATACCGCCGTTATCACGATGATCTACCTGTGGATGGAACTCCAGCAAAACGAGCGCAATTTCGTTATAGCCTTTTCCAACCGCAACTTGTAGGGCGTTGCGACCTTCCTGTCAACGGGTTATGTGAAACTAGAAAACTGGCGTTATAGGCAGATACATCTAATCTACTAAACAAACCGTATCCAGTGCATTGACATCAGCATGTTTAAGTAGCATTGCCTGTACCACTTGAACATTCCCACCTTTGATGGCCTCAATCAGTAACGGATCACCTTCCTAGAATAACAATCCTATTTGTCTACCAAGACAATAATTATTGAAAAGTCATAAGAAAAAGAACAGTATGAAAATATTTCGTAATACACAAATTGATTTTAGTTTGACCAACATGATTTTTAATGTTGACATACGATCCGCTCTCCAGAAGACTGCTGACCACAGGCGCGTTCCCGCTTTTGGCTGCCACGAACAATGCGGTGTTGCCATCCTGTTTGATTAAAAAACGAATAACAGTTTAAATTAACAGTAACAGCAGCAGAGAAATACTAAGACTAACCTTATCCACCGCGTTCACGTTAGCACCCTTGGTGAGTAGCATATCCACAATCTTGTTGTTCTTGTTCTTGGCTGCCAGAATCAAAGGTGTAGATGAGAACTGAAAAAAATAACCATACTTGCACATTTTCTAATGTTTACAATCGTACATTAACAAAAATTGGTGGTATCAGTTTTATATACACGATGCTCGTTTTTAGCCGAACTAACCATTCCCACCACGTCCACATCAGCACCGTGATCCAACAGCATTTCAACGATCTCTTCATTGCCCGCTCTAGACGCCCAAATCAATGGCGTATTGCCAAATCGGTCAGATGCATTGATTTCAACAGGTGAGGTAAGAAGCAGTCTTACGATCTCCACATACCCTCGACCACAAGCCGCCATAAGAGGTGTCAGACTATCCTGAAAATGGTTTAGCAAGTAGGATCCTTTAATATAGGCTCTCCCTATGAAGATGATGTTATACTGGAGATATACAACAAGTGTAATTTTATGTACGACAACAATAAAAATTAATTTATTTGTTATACCTCTTCATCTGCGACGTTTGGATTGGCTTTATTTTCCAGCAGCAACTGCAGTATCTCAACACGTTTCTTGTAACACGCCCAAAAAAGTGGAGTCCATGAAAGCTGTAAATAAGAAGTAAATGTATCAGCAACAAAATTATTCGACTTAATAGCTGAAAAAAGTTTTGTGAATTTTTTTCCCTAGTTGGTGTAGCAACGAACCCCATCGGGCTGCTCGATTTCAGCGGCGTTGTTCAGCAGCATTCTCACAATTTCGGTGTGACCGCCATGACATGCGTTCAATAATGGACTCCACCACTCCTGCAATCAAAAATGCATAATATGATGATTTAGTAACGTAACCGTTATCATCATAATCTCAACAAAAGTTAGGTTTAAAATACTGCAATTTCAATCAAGAGGCTGCAGTTCTGGAATACATGCACGGAGGAAAAAATACAAGTAAAATGAACTTACACAATCGGCTGTGTTCACTTCATCACCGTGTTCCAGCAACATGTCGACAATGGCCGCCCGCCCCAACCTACTCGCACAGTTCAACGGTGTTTCACCATTCTAAAATACGACAGTACATTATTAACTTTGTTCTTAGGCCCTATTTCAGGTTTCGAAAGATCTAACCAGAAATAATGCAAAATAGAAAAAATCTAATCCGTGAAATCAAACACGATAACTTCTTCCTGAAACCCCTTTCACCAGTACATACACACATAAAACTCAAACCGCGTTAGTGTATCCTTTGATAGTGTTCTTCTGTTTTAGTAGTCGTCCGAATTCAGCGACATTATCATCTTCAATCGCCTTGAACACAACTTCTAATGACACAAAGTTTTCTTCAAAACTACGAATATCAGACGCAGCGTGCCGCATGCCTTCATACGAGTCTTGAGAATCTGAAATTCAAACGCGAAATATAAAAAGGGTTACAGTATATAGGTATAGCCGGAAAAGTTATTTGTGTCGCATGTGTCGAAGTTTTACACATGCGCTTGTCATAGAAACTTCTACGGGTCGATGCAGAGTTCGCACGCTTTCGCATTCTTGAACACAACGACTGCTCAATCGACCCTTTAAAAATGTGTATGTAAAGCACTAAAGTATGGGTAGCGGATGATCAAATGGATAGGAAAAACTCAAATTTGAAGTTTCATCCTGCATGAAAGTTGTTCTCTAGGTTCAATTCTTTACTGTTTAATGATTAAAAAAATCGTATGGCTAATTTATAATTATATTTTTGAGGTTTCACGTTGGTCATGCGCTAAGCTATCCAAACTTTCTTGATATGACTCTGACTGAACCCGCCCTGGTTCAACTGAACAACTATGTAATTATTGTAAGAAAAAATTATTAAATAAGACAAAAAGATTTTAAACAGTAAATAATTGAACCTAGGGAACAACTTTCATGCAGGATGAAACTTCAAATTTAAATTTTCCCGATCTGATTGCTCATCCGCTATCCATATGCAGGGTCGATTGAGCAGTCGTTGGGTTCAAGAATGCGAAAGCGTGCGAACTCTGCATCGACCCGTAGAAGTTTCTCTGACGAGCACATGTGTAAAACTTCGACACATGCGACACAAATAATTTTTCCGGCTATAGGTACATATATGTAATATACACGATATACGACACTCCTCCTTTTTCACTATCATGGAGACTGAATATACAAATGTGTCATGTTATTTGCGAAACTGTGGGATACCATACGATTTTTCCTGATCCTTAATATCAATGTTACTAAGATTTAATTCAAATTATGGTGAAGGTAGAAGATTGTAACAACCGTATTACATTGTTAAAGATTCGGCATTTCCGACTTACCAGTTATCGATTAGACACTACACTACACAGATTTGCTAGCGTTTCCCGGGCGCAGTAGCGGCAAAGCAAATAAATAAAATTCGTATAATGCAGGTATACGAGAAAATATGAGAAACTAAACCAGCCAAGTGTAGGCAAAATTAATTTGAAAACGGGTTGTTTAAAGTTTTTCTTCTTCAACTGAGGCTAATTTTCTTGTCCGCCATGACGCCAATTTTGTACGTGAGCCATATAACAGCTTACATCAGGAATCGAAACATTAGGTTTGCCCAGCACACAAGCATATGCTATACAGGGTGGCTGTAAAGTTACGACGCGTTTTCCGGCCGCCCATATCTCAAAAATATTGTATTGCATAAATAACTTTGACATGCTAGATATATGTAATTATACCTGAAATTTCTGTTTATGGGGTTCATTTTAGTATAGCACTGCTCAAATTTGATTTTTAGCGAAATTTTACGGAATTTTCATTATTTTCAAACAGTACTGACCGAAATCTCATGAAAAGGGACATTAATATTACGAATTAAGTATCAATTCGTTTCAATAAGGATTTAAATTGATAAAAACAATTGCTAACTGTGGTTCTGTGCTAGGAAATTTCGTAAATAATTATAATTCCTACTACTTCTCAGTCAAAAAGTCTAAATAAACGAAGAAAAATCGAAAATTTATGGAAAATTCAAAATTTTAGTAAATTAAAGATTTAGGTTCTAGCAAGTTAATCATACTTCCATAACTCCCATAACACAAATCTGATGTCATAAGACACCATTAAAGATAATAAAAGCTAGATAATTGGTGAAAACTGCGAAAATGAGATTTTGATGTAAAAAGGGCCTTGTGAATGCTAGTGAAAAAATTAGCCATTAGAAGACACCAATAGTGCTATTCGGCGGTGAGATTTTTTGAAAAACATTATAAAAGATATATGTAAACTTTTAGAGTCCTTGAACGCATTTATCTTTGAAAAAATTCCGTCCTGGAAGCATGAAGTAAGAAAATCCGTCTTTTTGAGAGAAATTTCCCAAAAAGCCAACAAATAAAGAGTAATACGGCAAATCTGACTACATAATTCGATTTTTCAGGTGTTTTTACGCTAGTTTGGCTATAAAAACACTGGTCACACAATATAATTTTTTTGAGAAATGGGCAGCCGGAAACCGCGTCGTTACTTTACAGCCACCCTGTATAAGGGGCGTTTTGTGTTAACGATATGTGCAAAAAGGCATCAATCAATTTGCACGTGTATAAAGGCATTGACCAAAAAAATTAGCCTGTCGAAGTGATGAATGATGATAGGAAATAAAAATAGGAAATAAAATAGGAAATAAAAATAACTTTTAAATTTATTCTTGATAACAAGAAACTCTCACCAAGCTACACCCGACTGCAGGCTTAGTGCACTTGTACGAAAACATGCTTGTAGGAAACCGTGCAGTTGTCCATTTCGTGCAGTTGGCTCAGTTATCCGAATCCTTTAAGGGTTTTCGTTTTTCAACATCGGGACTTGTATTTCAACGTACTAGTATTGCGTGTAGTTGTTGACCAGAGTAATACAAACGTGCCAAGCCCTGCTTCCTGATTTGGACTGCATGCATGGCTTCTAATAGAATACATTTGTTACAAGAGTGCATTCTTGTACTGAAATTTTTTGAATATTGTACCACTATATTAAGCTAGTACAAACCACGCAATCGAGGTATAGTTTCGATGAAACAGAGACAACAAATGTTAGCCTGATTAGTTCCAGTAATGAACGACTCCAGTAAAGAATGTGTAAGAAAGAAGTTATGACAAAAAGGATTGGTATTAGTGGGGTACTTTTGGTTAATATTGGAACTAATAATATCAGATGTCGCAT
>OZ038444.1:14520166-14552850 GCA_964036265.1 Daptonema setosum | reverse complement strand
CTGATATCTGTGCCCAGAGTTATTCAGCTTCAAAGTGTTGTCATTTTTTTTGGACCACCCTGTAGATAAAAACACATTTTCAGTTAAATATGAGGAAACCTGACTTTACAACAAACCAGGCAGAACAGCAGCCAGTTGTGCGTTTGTCAATCCATCGTCAACTTCATTATCTGGGCCAAATTGAAGCAGTAAACAAAGACAACGCACCACCTGAAATGTGTGGCCATGTGTTCGATCAAATTCAATTCCAGAAACCATGTTAGTTTTTTACGTTCTGCACTCGATATTTGGAATTTATCAAAAGCATCCGTGTATTGTCAATCGGAATGGAGCTACCAAACGGGTAAAAATTGTAAAATAGTTTCAGTTCAGCAACCCGCTTCTTCACCGGCTCAAACTCAACCAAGCACATTATGGGACACCCGGTACATGTTCAGTAAACATGAACTTTTTGAAAGAAATATTCATAGTAATAAAATAACCATTTCATTGATATCTGCATGGTTGTGGGTGTTGGTCTTCAATATCTGCAGCAGCAAGTATACGTGTTGACCAATCAACGAAAACCGATCACCATCATCAGTATGTTTGGATGGTGGAACACGAAGAATATCATGCCAGACGTCTGTTAACATTAATAAACCAATTCCAGTTATCAATCAAACAAACCACAAAATAACACTGGTTTGATGATTCAAGCCAACGCTAACCCTTCAACATGATATGCACGCATCCTATCATCACCACCTTGTCATTATGAGTCAGTTCACTATGTACAGAAACTCCAGATGATTCGCCGTCTGTCATGGCAGTCAACATCCATGTGGCCATTTCTTCATACGACTTAACATCCAGAAACGCTCGATGGCCCAAACCAGCACTGCATCGTTGCGCTTTGCAGTGTAATGAACATTGAATACACTCGTGAATTACTGCAACACAGAGATATTTGTTGATTATTACAAGGATATGTTGATATAATCCACAGTATATTTGGTTACAGTGAACTGAGTTAAATGTTTGCTTTTCATCAAAAATAAGTCATTATATACTTCTTTTTCAGGGATCCCCAGTACCAACCATTGGCAGCTCCAGTATAAGTGCCTGCATCGGTAGCCATCCGTTGTCTGATCATAACTCTGAGTGGGTATACAACAGAAGGCACGAGTAGGCAGTGATAACATCCTTCTTCCAGCGATATTTGGGGCAAACGATCACATGAGAATGAGATGACTGATTGCTTCACAACAGAAGCGAGGTCCGATAAGTGTCTCAAGGTTTCTTGCTTAGAATCAAGGGTTTTGAGTAATTGTATGCAGGTTAATTTGATTATCGACAAGTATTCTTCGAAATCGTTACCCTCTCCAACGGTTGATGGCAAAGTGACATTTTTTGAGCAGGACGCATACTCGGTTCCGCTGGTCGATTTCTGATGATGATGGTCGATCATTGAATGCAATTTTACTCGAATGAGAATGAAATGAATCGGAATCTGATCAGAAAATTGGAATGACGAAAATTCAGTCCAACGAACGACAAAACCTACATAAAAAAAATACACAAAACTCGACAAACTCGTAAAAATGTATTCTGGAATCGAAAATATAAAATGTGGAAGTTTGAATTTGGGACTTGTGGTGAGTGAGTGAGTGAGTGAGTGAGTGAGTGAGTGAGTGAGTGAGTGAGTGAGTGAGTGAGTGAGTAGAGTGAGTGAGTGATTGAGTGAGTGAGTGAGTGAGTGAGTGAGTGAGTGAGTGAGTGAGTGGGTGAGTGAGTGAGTGAGTGAGTGAGTGAGTGAGTGAGTGAGTGAGTGAGTGAGTGAGTGAGTGAGTGAGTGAGTGAGTGAGTGAGTGAGTGAGTGAGTGAGTGAGTGAGTGAGTGAGTGAGTGAGTGAGTGAGTGAGTGAGTGAGTGAGTGAGTGAGTGAGTGAGTGAGTGAGTGAGTGAGTGACTGAGTGAGGTGAGTTAGTGAGTGAGTGAGTGAGTGAGTGAGTGAGTGAGTGAGTGAGTGAGTGAGTGAGTGAGTGAGTGAGTGAGTGAGTGAGTGAGTGAGTGAGTGAGTGAGTGAGTGAGTGAGTGAGTGAGTGAGTGAGTGAGTGAGTGAGTGAGTGAGTGAGTGAGTGAGTGAGTGAGTGAGTGAGTGAGTGAGTGAGTGAGTGAGTGAGTGAGTGAGTGAGTGAGTGAGTGAGTGAGTGAGTGAGTGAGTGAGTGAGTGAGTGAGTGAGTGAGTGAGTGAGTGAGTGAGTGACTTTCTCGCTAACTTTAAAATATCACTGTTTATGAGTTTCACCCAAATTCAGTTATTCTTTTTCTGTCCGAGTTTTATGTAAAATATGGTATTATATAGTATAGCCGATCCAGGGTTTCTTGCTAGAAAAAAGTTCTTGGCATGATGCAGTTTTAATTCAAATATGCTTTATGGTGCTCTTTCAAAATTCAAGAAATAAAATCCTTTTCACATAGAATTTGGACAATATACGAAAGTTGCGCTTTTAATTTATTGCATTTATGTACATTACGTGCGTAACCGACCCGTAAAATAAACGTTTGATAACAAGAAACCCTGACCAAGCTATGTACATACTGTGTGTTGTTTGTGATCCCTGTATTCTGCACGGCTTTCGGAGAGCGAAGACATTTGGTGACAAGGCCGGCGTTGACTTTGACCTCTTGGTCGACAAAGTCGCATGCTCCACGGGTACAAGCCTAAATACCTCGGTGTTATATTTGATAACAATCTCTCCTTCTCTGAACACTATTCAATCATGCGGTTCGTCACATGTCACGTTGCTGCCTGCGTAAGGACTTACCGTAAGTCAATCACTTTCGAGGCTAAACTAACCATCTACCCTTTCCACGTCAAATTTTTACAATTTCTTCGGCCAAAAATTTCGTGAGACAGGAACGGTTTTTTGGAAAACTTGCAAAAACAGTAGCAAATTTTTTCAGCTTTTTTGCAACTGACTATGAAGGCACTCTTACCGTTGGAGTCTTCTTCATGCTTATCGCACTGGTGTCCGATTTTGTTTGCCACATCTTGCACAGCCTGCGGTTTCTGTTCAGTCTCTACGTCGCGAACACAAATTTCATCACATTTATATTTCTCACTTTTAGGCATACCCTCTGCTCATGGTCTTGTCTCTTTTCAAGTTATACTAATCAGTGTTCGTTATCTGTATTTGATGTAATATTCATTAACTTTTGTCATTGTGATTGTTATTTTGGAATTTCCGTTATATATTTCACTCTGTTATTTTAAAGGGCTGCCTGGAATTCAAGTTATAAGTTGTAGTGTTAACTACTCCAGCTTGTTAGTCGTTAGCTGCATCAAATGTAAGAGAAGATGATGCACAATAGTCAGCTGTCCGACTCAACTCAACCCAACAGTTGTATGCTATAACATGCATGCAATCATCATGTTCAGTGGGTGTTACACTGGGTTGGACACGCTAACGTGTCATTTTTTCACTTGAATCTCCAGAAGCTCTTCACCTGGAATTTCTCGTTGCCTTTATGGTGATGAACCTGAATAGAACCTGAACCTGAAACCTGAGTGAGAGAGTGTGAATGAGGGAGATAATGGTGTGTGTGAGTGATCGTCAATGTGAGTGAGTGGGTGAGTGAGTGATTGATTGAGTGAGTGAGTGAGTGAGTGAGTGAGTGAGTGAGTGAGTGAGTGAGTGAGTGAGTGAGTGAGTGAGTGAGTGAGTGAGTGAGTGAGTGAGTGAGTGAGTGAGTGAGTGAGTGAGTGAGTGATCGTCAATGTGAGTGAGATAGTGGGTGAGTGATCGTCAATGTGAGTGAGTGAGTGGGTGAGAGAGTGAGTGAGTGAGTGAGTGAGTGAGTGAGTGAGTGAGTGAGTGAGTGAGTGAGTGAGTGAGTGAGTGAGTGAGTGAGTGAGTGAGTGAGTGAGTGAGTGAGTGAGTGAGTGGGTGACTGAGTGACTGAGTGAGTGAGTGAGTGAGTGAGTGAGTGAGTGAGTGAGTGAGTGAGTGAGTGAATGAGTGAGTGAGTGAGTGAGTGAGTGAGTGAGAGTGAGTGAGTGAGTGAGTGATCGTCAATGTGAGTGAGTGAGTGGGTGAGTGATCGTCAATGTGAGTGAGTGAGTGGGTTAGAGAGTGAGTGAGTGAGTGATTGATTGAGTGAGTGAGCGTGTGAGTGAGTGAAAGAGTGGATGAGTAAGGGAGTGAGTGAATAAGTGAGTGCGTTCATTTACGACAGCTTTTTCAGCTTAAAATCTCGCGAAGTTTCATCCTTCTCTTTCAACATTCGCATTTTTTATTTTCAAATCCATAATAAATTGTTTGCAAAAGTTTGATAAACAATTTCACGTCACAAAACATTGTGCCGCACTGCAGGTATTTTTTAATCCGGCAGTGCGGTGTTTTTAATTTTATTAATTTTTTTAACAGAAATATTTTACTTATAATATAAAAACACTTCACTTACATTCATTTAGATTCACTCCTTGTATTTCTAGAACAGTACTTTATTTTCAAGTATAATTAACGAATATGAGGGTTCTTGACGTTATTTTTCGCTCGGGATGCCGTACCATATCTCATCAATTTAATAGCACATCCACAAGTCTTCTCAGTGCAACTGCATCTGCTGCTTTTAATCCACAAATACAACAGGTTTTGGAGTGTAATTTACTCATTCACTTCACTCACACTTTCTCTGACTTACTCACTCGACATTCACTCACACTCACTCACTAACTCACTCACTCACTCACTCACTCACTCACTCACTCACTCACTCACTCACTCACTCACTCACTCACTCGAATGAAAATCGCAAAGTGTAGTAATGACTGTTGCCTACGAACTCGTAACTCGGGTGCCCTGAGTATTGACCATGGTGGACAACTCCGCTTGGCGTCGCGGTGGTCGGATATTGATAACCACCTCGTTTAATGTAAGGTTTCGCCTTTCGGAATTTCTGAGTGCCACGGAGGCTGAGCGGAGGTGTCCAGGGTGATATATTCTTTCAACCTGAGCTGTGAGTCACTCGAGAAAAAACGGAATACCGCAAAACGTTTCCATGTGTGTTTTACCTTCCTCAACCCGGCTTAATGACTTTAAGGTTCGATGGGGCAAGCGAAAAGGTGTCAAAGATGCTAAATTAGCCAAGATGCGCAAGCTGGGCTTGCTGCCTGAAAAACCAGTTAAGAAGCTCAAACCGTCAGTGCAAGAAACAGCCGCCGACATGAAGAGTAAAAAAAGAACGTTGGTTTACAATATTGTGAAATATGTATGTAAAAACATCTCTATTTGATACGATTTTTCAGTTCATGCTGATTTGTTCATTGTTTGAGGAAACAATACGTTTATTCGCTTTTAGTCTAGTTGAAGCAACCAAACTTCGAATCGTTATGTTTGAGATTTTAAATGTAAAGAATTGTTTTTCACTTGTGATTGTGAAGGGAAGAGTTTTCATCATTTTGATCTCACCCACTACTTTGTTTACTTGCGCAGTCCTCTGCACCTGCAGTACCCAGCACGCATAATCCAGGAAGAGCGTCCTGCAGTTCCGACTCAGCTTACAGACAACGTTCTTCTTTCCTTCAAATATCGTGATCCCATCGTCACCGTCTCAGTTAGTTTCCGTCAACGTCCGATTGTTGTATGCTATATTTTATGAAAATGAATATTCATCGATTGAGTTTTTATTTTTGTCTATTTGTGGTCTTCATATTCCGGTTACATGAAGTAGTAAATTAAGACAAGACCTAGACGTGAAAACTGTTTAGTCGAGGTTGTTGTATATCACAAGGACATCTTCGTGACATCCCTTCTCAAATGAAATGATTTTCTATTTATTGTGTCCGGTGGTAGTGATTGTTTGAGAGACTGACTGATTGGTGGACTACCTGAACGATTTTCTGACTGACTTAATGGCCGAATGTTATTCTAACTTATTGGCTGATTGACATGACTTAATGACTGACTTACTTACAGATCACTGACTGACTTTCTAGCGAACTATTGACTGCCTTAGTGAGTGACCGTATGGTATGAGTGAGAGTGATTGGTTGACCATATGATTGACTCACTGACTGACCTGATTGAACGACCGATTGACTGAGTGACTGACTAACCAATTGATTGACTGATTAACTTTTTAGGAATAAATGTTTGATTGACAACTATATGTCTGATTGGATGACAGATTTTTTTCTATTTTATGTACATGAATTATTCGGTCAAAGTTATAAGATGGGGTCGGTTGCAGTGAGTCATGCCAAATCTAATTATGAGTTCCATTATAGGAGGCACTAAGTTACCATCGCGAGCAAATGTCACCGGTGATCTTCAATAATCCGACGGCTCCCGTTCGACTCCGACTCGACATAAATATGACTACAGAGAAAAAAGTATGTATTGATTCTGCTTTCACTGGCCCGCGTTAGAAGTCACATGCTACATGATTAACTTATATTAAGCGACACCCGCTATACTTCACAATTTTTTTACTTCTGTACGGGCCATTCTGGTAAGGCTCATTCATCGGTCGACCCGAACGTATATGCTTCAATAAAGCGTTTATAAGTTGACTAGATTGAGTAACTTTTTATAACCCCATATGAGACCATATAAGGTGTTTCATGTAAGGTGCTCAGCACCCTATATGAGGAAACGGATTCTAATTCTCGGATGCAGCCAAATAGTTACTTTGCAAAATAATATAATGAACTTATGCGTTCTGCATGTTTCAGCGTCGATTCATCCAGCCCCGTAAGTTTATAGTGCAAATGCCGCACATGTTTGCCGTGTCGCACAAGCGTTTTGTGCTGGCTTTCACCGATGACATCACGACCCACGCTCTGGCCAAAGATGCCGGCGCTGAGATTGTCGGCGGCGTCGACCTCATTAAAAAGGTGTGCTACACAAACGTTGTATCAGTAACGAATCAATTACTCGCTCAACTGAGGATAAAAAATGGCAACTGCAGAGTTGTGATTCAGGTGATCAAAGGCACATTTCGTACTGACGATTTTGACTACATCGTGGCTCATGAGAACGTGCTCAACTCGCTGGTGTCCATCCGAGCTCTTGTTAGGGGCAAGTTTCCATCTCCAGTAAATGGTTAGTGATCGTAGCCCAAGGTAGGCTGCTTTTTGCACGGTAGATCGTCTTATAAAACACATGTTCTAAGGATGCAGATTTGTGCAGGTTGTCTGGGCACCGACATCGTCGCACTCGTCCGACACGTCATGACCGGCGTTGAGATCAATGTTGAGCAGGATGACACGCATCCTGCTTATGGAGTCATCGATGTCGTCGTTGGAACGGTTGCTTGTTCTTGTGCTTATTAGTTTCATTTGAATATCGATGTAGCCCGTAACAGGCTGTTCAAAGCTCTGAAATTATGCTTAGCTCAGGATATATATCAATCTGTCATGTCTCATGTGAGACTAAAGTTATATATGTATATTGTTGCGTATTTAGACCGTTAAACAAGAATTTGATTTTTTTTCTTGTACTTACAGACGCAAAAATCAACTTTGACTCTTGAACTGCTGAGAGATGATACTTTAAATTCACACTATTCATAACATACATTGTGAGTTTTCCATCAACTTTTCATGTTTATTTTCTGTTCAGCTTGACATGCCTGATGAACATCTAGAGGCCAACATACAAACCGTATTCAAGGAAATCAACAACATCAGACCGTCAACCAAAAAATTAGGTTGGTATATTAATTTCCTGATGGAACTATTGGCATGGCTTCTTAAAATTATGTATGGGTCCAAATATAAACGGGTATTTTTTGACATGTTTGAGCGTGATTGATCTCAATTATTGATCGCTGCAACAATAGTTTTGAATATTTTAAGTTACTTCAAGGTGCGAATTGTTACGAACTAATATAATATAAATGATCAATTAATTTACGGTGTTTAACTTTAACAGAATATAGGTTTCGGTTACTTTTGAACGTATATATTTTTGAAATTTGTTGTAATTTTATTTTGTTGTTTTGTTTCAGGCCATTTTGTTGATCGTGCGATGGTGATGTTGCGGGCACATGGACCAGACGAGTACTTTGTCATCGATCACCTCAAATACCTGCCTTTGAGCACCGAAAAAGGCGCCAAGATCTCTGATGAGGACGTGTATGAAGAAGCTGAACCTGAGACTGAGGAGCAAGTCAGCAAGTGATATTGTTTTGGTTTGCTATTCGAGTTTCGAGAGCCATTGTATTTGTCTGTATTGTATCTGTATTACAGTAATCCCTAGCGTGATCAACTGAGTCAGAATATTAGTAGTTGATATCGATTGATTTAGAGATTCATATCAACTGGAGAAGCCTACATTCTAAGGAAAAAATAGTTTTAACGCTACTCAGTAGAGAAAAAAATGAACACAACGAGTGAAATTTTAATAAACGAATTTATCAGAAATTTTATGTGTGGTGGCTGATGAAAAAAATTGTATTCATATAAAATTTCGCCCCAAATTCATGATTCGTGTCATGCTATGCAGTTGTTTTCGTTATCGTCAGTGGTGGTGGCCCAGAGCAGGGTTTTTCGCGGGCAATCAATTTTTACCCCGAAATTTATGAGTTAAAGAGATGTCTTTTTCGACCTCAAAGATAAGATAATAGCGGGATTTCCGGCTGAGCCTACCCTTCCAAAGAACTCGGCCCACCACTGGTTATCGTTGCTTGAAAAGCATTTATTGAATTTAGGGTCTATCGGTTAGGGACATATACCTCTGAGTGAGGCTGCTCATCGTTATAAACTTACCCTTTACTTTTTTTGTCATGCCTAAAACAAGTTTTAATTTGCTCAAATTATGTGGTGCAAAGGCGGAAAGTGCTCATTCGCCATCGTATTGCATTATGCGAATGAAGTTGTACCATGTTTGGTCACTGAATAAATAATGAACCAGCCGGGATTATTGTACCATAACACCATAGGTTCGTTTCGTTTTGTACATGTGTTATGCTGCATATATTGTAGAATTCACAGTTATGGCCTCTAGGCTCTGCTACCAGTTACCACTATAACATTATGTAGTTTCAAACTTGGATGGCTGTTCTTTTTTATTTCTTGAATGTATTTTTAATTTCAGGTTAATTGAATGGTTATCTGGCACTATGGGCCATGCATTCATGCTTTTCCTCAATCAATCCATCCGTCACTTTTCAGGACACAAGCAGAGCAGTACTTATTCTTGTTTTAGCGCTCAAAAAGTATGTAGTCAGTGAGCACATGACATTCTGGTGCAATGGCGAATGAACATGAATGTTCTATAAAAAGGGAAACTCCTATTCAAGAGTAAGAGTAATCCTCTTCTTTTCCTTCTCTTTACAGTGAAGAACGATTTTGTTTTGTGGCAGCGAGGCGGACGTTAGTAGATAGTGGATGAGTCTGGTCCGGCAGTGTGTCTGTTTAGTACAGCGTCATTTTGCACGTGACAGCTGGTCGATTGCAATCGCAGTGGCGGGTGAACACCCAAACGATCGGTTGTGTTACTATGGGATAGGAGGCTGGTTATTGCATTATCCATTGCAGATCACATTGCCCACAACTGGTTCACGGCTGAGGCACTTATCCGTTCATTGCCATTATCAAACAATGATCTTTCAGTCGCCGTATTTCTGCCGAAACATTAGGTTGAACAACAGCCGATTGCATTATATCGACGTGCGAAGCTGGGCACACGTACTCGTACATTATATTTACGTTTTTATGTATGCTAAGTGCCATCATCAACCCATTTCCTAGAAAAACTTCTATATTCTTGAACAGTTCGACGTTTTTTTTCAATGGAGTAGTTAAAATTTATCGAAATAGTTGATTTCTAACGGACGGACAACCACGGTCTCATCTCATGTCTACATGCATGCTATCGTTAGCTGTTTTATATCATTTTGCTTGTTGAATAACACGTTGAACCACTTCACTTACGATCATCAACTTCTGCAGACTGTAACCACAAATTATGTTTGACATTTGACACAGATTACATGATTATCAATTAGCTAACGAAAAAGTTTAAACTAAGTGCTTTTCAACATACTGCATTTAGAAAGAATAGTTGGTTGTATGAGGTATGTTATATTTCGACTTGCTGCCGGGTGAATCGAAAAATAAAACATTAAAATATTTGAATCAATCCTACTTACCGAAAAATTTGAAGTCTAAAAGGACATGAAACGTTTTATTTTGACGTCATAATTTTGTCACAAAAGTGTATTGAACGAACGTGGTCGCCTGACCAAAAACCATTCTGAAGCCGGTATGTTGTTCCATATTCAAAAATATTGCCCAAAGCGTCTGATAATGAAACATCACTCACTACACTACCCTCAACTCGGTTGACGCAGCAATAGAACACAGTGTATCATGGGTGATGATGATTGATGTGCGTGTTAACACTGATTGTCTGATGTTTCATTATCAGACGATTAGTGCAACATTTTTGCTCGCAGTCTAGTCTAATTTTCAATTATGCAAATCTGATTGGCCCGTTCTCAATCCCTTCTATAATTAATATTTGCTTCCTACTTAGCAAATATTACTAGTGTATGTAGGTGTATGACTACATATATTTTTATCACCGTAATTAGTTTGATTTTCTCATTTGCATTAAAAAAGTTATTCAGTTTTCTATTGTCATGGGGAATCTCGGAGTCATCTGACATTGTATACATGATTATATTTATCATAGCGAATAAATGTTACTAAACAAGCGATAAGCGAAGCGTAGCGAATGACCAACCCTGCTAGTAGCGCTGCGGCACACGTAATCTTATACAAAATACTTACATGGAGAATAAAATTTTAATACTTCTGTCATATAAATATATTTCAATTTTTCAAAGCAGTATTTGAACGAATAATGGTGC
Organism: Daptonema setosum; assembly: GCA_964036265.1. NCBI lineage: Eukaryota > Metazoa > Nematoda > Chromadorea > Monhysterida > Xyalidae > Daptonema > Daptonema setosum. The sequence continues at coordinate 14,541,985 of OZ038444.1, read as the reverse complement.
ATTCCAATGTAATTTGCTCGTTTCTCATCCGCAAAACAACCCATTTATAAACTCGTCACTCAGCGCTGCGCTTTCGTTTCACTTTGCTCTCAGCGGCGCAAACATGCATACATGCAGGATTGATGTTGTTGTTGCTGTTGTTGTAGTGGTTGTTGTTTTTGCTGTTGTTGTAGTGGTTGTTGTTGCTGTTGTTGTAGTGGTTGTCGTTGTTGTTGTCGATAATGTTTTTCTTTAGACTAGGGTAAACCCGTTGCTACGCAACTGAGTGTTAAGTTTAAAAAAAATATTATCGAAGTAAACCCGTTACAAAAATTAGCTTCGTTATATGTACCACGAACCCGTTGCTATGCAACTCAAGTAATCATTGATTTATAGTTCAAGTTTAAACTTCTAACAATATTTCTAGAAAAACATTATATAGCCTCCCGTTAAAAACTCGCTACCCGAGCCGAGATTTCAATACATTAAACTTACCCGACTCATTAAGTTCGGAGTTTATTGTCCAAATACTTTTTGTTTTGAGATTAATTCAACTCCAGGAACACACTAAAAAGGACCCGTGGAAAAAATCAAATAACTCGCTATTTTCTATAATGAAGAATCATGTTTTACCCATCCCGTATAAAACAATTAGGATCTTCGGATAATTCGTAATGAAGGAAGATGAATGAAAGAAGACCAGCTGAAATATTCAAACTTTACCCGATCTTTTTTTTATTAAAGAAGTTTTTTTATTTCGAACTACCACAATAATAAAATTGCTCATGCATGAAAGGCCATTATTATGACCTTCATTCAGGCATGTTGAGATTTCAGTTTTGAAAATCAGTTGAACGGGTGTTGATGACTTCGTAATAAAAGTTGAGTAAACCAATTGAGAGTAATTATGAAATTCCAACACGTTAATGCCTGTTGAGTTATGTAGAGGTCAGATTGGAAAAACAACTGAAGGAGACATGATGATTTATTTTGATTTTGACATCGAGTAAGAAATGGTGTTTTAATGTTCTTTCCTGGTATTTATACTGAAGCGTGACACACACACAGACATACATACATACATACATTGTGTAATTTATATATAGATAAACGTTTGCATGTCTGGTTCGATTGAGGTCGTCAATTCGTTTTTAAAACATGTTTAGTTCGTATGAGTTATTTTTGGTCAGAGGCCATACTATTTGAGTCTGTTATCTCTCTTCCAATGTTCATCTGGCTGTCTGACCGAGACTTAACTGGTTGTTCGTGAGGTGCATATCCGGTCAGTTCACATGGATGTAGATAGCATGGACAAAGAGGCAAACGAGCTTGTGAAAATGTCCATTGTTTCATTGATTATATTTTATCCTCCGGTGTTTACGTAATAATGAAATAGTAATAGTAAAATTCCAAACAAATGTCAACTCTAATCATGTCGCATTTGTTATTTAATGGATATCATATAACCTTGTTTCAAAAAGGTACATTCAAGGTGTCGCCACACTATCTGTCTTCACCTGTATACTTTACCAGTTCACTACCAAATTCCGCAGCCCATTCCCTTTCCATCCTAGGCAAAACTATTTCAGTTTTGCTTCCATACAGTACAGTTCGATATTGAATGAAGTTAGTTTATATGTCATGGGTGACTTTATATATTTTTATAGTAACACGCGTAATGTATTTGTCATGAATTGAGTACAGGGGTGGCCAAAAGTCTCGTAACAATTTTCGACGACCAGTTACGAAAAAAATTTCCTCTGTGTGATCTCATTTTCGCGTTGACCATGGCTTAAAATTAACCGAAAAATCCGATTCTGATGTTAGTTTTTAGATATAACAAACCAATAATAGTTAAAACCAATAATAAAGTCAAAAATCTGTGAAAAAAGGACATTTTTCGTACATAACGACCCTGATTGTCATTCAAGAGGTATAATTTTTTAGTAATAACTAACTAGACAGGTTACTTCGTTTATCAACAACTGAGGAAACACGTATTTAACGTTTATCACAACCGAAACATATTGAACGGGCCACAGTAACATGTAGCCAAGAAATTCGCTTCACATGCTCTAACACGTGCTCCAGTAACTGAAACCCATTGTTTATCATCAGTTTTAACTTTTTTCAGTTATAAATTACTAGTTTACTTATCAACAAGGAGAAATACGCTGAGTTAGATGCTTTTCTATGGTTTTTTGCTCAAACCTTCAAGTAGTATTAACGAACAGCAACAGCTCGTTAATCGACCCTCCAGACACGCTTAGCTTGAAAATAAGTCATTGCCATGTTCGGGCAAAAAAAACTTGAAAAGGCTTCTAGTTCGTTCCATTTTATCTGTTTTATTATTAGTCTAGTAGTTTTTAAGTAAAATAAACATAAACTTACGGTAACTGATGATAGACCATACGTTTCAGTTACTGGCACACGTGTTAGAGCATGTAAGCCGAATTTTTTTGCTACATGTTTCCCTAGCCCGTTCATTATGTTTAGCTTGTAACAAGCGTTAAATACGTGTTGCCTCGGTTGGTGGCAGACGCAGTCACCTGTCTGATTAGTTATTACTGAAAAATTGTTCTTATTGAATGACAAAAAGGGTCACTATTTAAGAAAAATTACCTTTTTTCACAGATTTTCGAATTTACTCTTGATTTTTACAATCTGTGTTCATTATATCAAAAAACTAACATCAGAATCGGATTTTTCGGTTAATTTTGAGTCAGAGTAAGTGTATAAATAAAATCACACAGAGGAAATTTTTTTTGTAACTGGCCGTCAAAAAGTGTTACGAGACTTTTGGCCACCCCTGTATTTTTTCACTGTAAGATTTTATCTGCTACTTTATTAGCGCACGGAAAATCTGGCATTTGGAAATTTGTCACTTGGACTAGTGGACTACTGTTTATGCAAAAGCGTATTGGGTAAGTAAACAGGTTTGTTGGCTGCTTATGTCTTGTGCTCCATTTCCTGTTCTGTAGGTAGGGTATGCAGTTGCACTTGGTTCATGCCATATGTACGCTCTCGTTCAGTCAGTTGTATCACTGCAACATCTCACTACATTTCTTGACTGTTTTTCTGTCATGAAACTATGAACTTTAATACTTCTTCACGGAATTTATGAAACCATCAGAGATTGTTGTTTAGCTTCGATTGTTTCATTGCTATTATAGAGCAACACCGAATCCAACTCTGATGTTGTTGTGTGCCATTGCGCTTGACTTGCTACTGGCACATAACAATTCTTTGCTAAAATATTTCATGTACGTTTTGTTATATGCATTTTTAAGATAGTTATATGTAAATCCCTCCTAAACTTGGATATGAGAGAATAAGTGAACAGTTATGGGAAGCCAATCAATAATCACATAAGCTTGATTATTTATATTTATTTCAGTTCTGGTAGTTAATCTAAAATTTGAATAGAATCCAGCCGGACGATCCCATAAATCAGCGACATGTCGTCGCCTAGTGCTGGTAAGAGGCGGATGGATACGGACGTGATTAGACTGTTGGTTTATGAGCCATCATCAATCACGAAACAATAACTTTCTAATAAGTAGACAAGTTATCAAATAGAATAGGCATTGTCATAGAAACATTAGCATGTAGCATTTATAGGAAAAAAATTTCGATTTGATTAAACAACCTTCAATGATGACAATGCTGAAGTAGTTATAATTTCGACTCGGTTGTGACTTGTGAGTGAATGGGTTGACTGAGCGGATAAGCCATTATCGAAAAAATTGCAGTATCGAGAGCAAACATGAAGTGACGATACTGGGCGGACTCAACGAGTTTTCCGTCAAGTTCTATGGTCCCAAAGGAAGTTAGTGACTAATGTTTGCATATGTATGTGAATGTAAGTCAGGATAGAAGTGTTGATGATATAAGTTGCGTATTTCAGCGGCATACGAGGGTGGTATATGGCGAGTGCGTGTTGACCTGCCAGAAAAGTACCCATTCAAGTCACCGTCCATCGGATTCCTCAACCGAATATTCCATCCCAACATTGATGAAGCGTTTGTTTATAATTATAAGATTGTCAATCAATATATAGTAGAAGTAATAGCTATATAATTTCAGGTCTGGCACCGTATGTCTGGATGTGATCAATCAGGCTTGGTCTGCTTTATATGGTTGGTGATACACATCACTATTCAATTACAACGGATACAACTTTCAGTACAGTTCATGTGGGCAAATATTTAATTTAATCTAGTTTTAGATCTGGCCAACATCTTCGAGTCTTTCTTGCCCCAACTGCTCACCTACCCCAATCCAACGGACCCTCTCAACGGTGATGCAGCTTCGTTATATCTGCACAAACCAGATGATTTCAAGCGAAAATGTCGAGGTTGCTATTGATTGATTCATTTACGTGTATAAGGGTGTATTGAATAATCAATTCATTGCAGAATACGTTGACAAATATGCATCTGAGGAGGCTTTGCGCAAACTATACCCCAATATTGAGGGTGCTCAGGTAAGCTGACAAAATTTAAAAGTGTGCTACCATTAAAGCATATTCAATATTATTTAGTTTTAGTTAAAATGTGTGGTAGGGAAGGGATGAATGACCACTAAAACAGTCAACTTAAGTAATGCTCTAAGAAATGGGACTTCCACATTTTCATAGATACGTTGTGTCAGAACATTCAGAATAGCCTATAATGAAAATAACTATTGAGTTTGTTTTACTGTACGTTAACAGACTTTGGTGTAGGCTTAAGCTACAGTATCATAGGTAGTAGAATGGATGTTATGTGTATTATATACAGGAAACCAGCAATGGTACATCAAAGAACGGCAACACCACCGACACCGACTCGGAGAGTACCATATCCGACTTCTCAGAGGGTTCGTTTTGGCACTTCATTTTTATATGGTTTTTGAAAACTATTGAGTTTTCATTTAGTTCAATTAACAAGAGCACGGCATTTTCTTGTTCTGATTTGCACAAATCCAACTCATTTGTTTCAATGCAAACATAACCAGAGGTGGGCCGCTGGGGGGGGGGGGGGGGGGTAGGGGGGTTACCCCCCCACTTTTCAGGGTCGGCGGGTAGCACCCCCCCCCCCCCCTAGACAAAAATTTAGGTCGCCTACCCCCTCCCCCCCCTACTCGAAATTTTTGAGAAAATCGGCCTCAAAACCTCGATTTTGAGGCTCATTTTTCAAAAAAATTTGGCTGTGAGAATTTTTTTTCGAACAAACACGTTTTCTGGGTCAATTTTCTTGGTTAAAACCTGAAAAAACCGGTACATGTGATGTTTATACCTTATAATAGAAGATTTTTTAGCAAAAACAAGCAAAAAACTAGGTTTTTTTGCGAAAAAAAAATTTTCTACCCCCCCCCCTACCCGACCTTACCCCCCCCCCCACTTTTCGGGGTGGGGGGGGGGGTAAACTGAGATTTCGAAATTCTACCCCCCACCCCCTGCAAAGTGCCGAAAAACCCGGCCCACCCCTGAACATAACATTAACATTTGATTGCAGATGAAACGCAGGATATGGAGTTATAGCCGGAGAGTGACATGGCAAACGTGATACCCCAGTCATTCACACCGTATGTCATCATGTAGTGCGAATCAGGCGCACCCTGTACATTATACATATAATTGCTATGATGACCATTGACTACTGTCAAGCATTCTGCCGCTATATTTTTTCCTAAAGTATAAGAAAACTAGTTTTTAGGCAAAGAGGTAAACTTTGTAAATCAGTTGACAGAACTTAATGGCTTCGTCTAACCACAGGGTGATTATTGCTGGTGAGGTTGTTCGATATTTATGAATATTCAAATTAAATTGGATTAGAATTTAAGGTTTGTAAGTTGACTTCAAGTCGAATCAGAAGAAAAACTTAAAAGTCGAGTAAGTCGGACAACCGTTTTCGCCGCATGCCATACCTGCAACTTCTACTCAGTCAAAATATAAGTCCAATGTTTTTTGTCTTTTTGTACAGAATTCGTGTATTTTAGTACTGATTTTTTTATTCATAATGAATATGTGAAGTATCGCACTGGGACGGGTAACGTATGCTTATCAAAACATTAGATAATAGCTACTTTTACCTATATGTATGTAATATGATTATGATAAGCTGTTACCCGTTTGAATGTTGCCGGCTCAACCGGTGTATACTCGGATTTATTGGTTGCATGTTATTAATGTGTAAAATAGTAGATATGTGAACCAGAAGCTTGCAACCTTGTCACACCGTACAGTATATAAAGAAGGTGCTTGCTTCTGGCCAAAATCATTTGTTATCACGCTGTTGTTACAGCCGTTTCCTTCTTCTAAAACACTGTGTACTCACCGTTTTCAAAATGCATCATTTCCATAAATTTTCCGAGTTTGCTTTACCTTTACCAAATAACAAACAGTGAGTGCGTTCATCTATTGTTTTCTTATTGGATTTGCTATCGCTGTACATGACGGCCAATTACTCTGATTCTCTGTATCGCTCCTGGTGTCAACGTTGTTCGAAAGAGCAACATTTCTTCTCGAAGTGAACCCATCCTACGCACAAATGCCTTTCAAAAAGTGCTAGGTTCCTACTATGATGGAGCCATCTTCCAAAATAGCCACCACCATGCATATTGCATGCATTTGGATTGTTTCCTATACGATTTCAGATAGCACATGAAGGGTTTCACTTCATTGTTATATTTTTCCTCCCGCCGGCTACTTTTCTCTTTCATTAGTTCAGCAGACACATTATATATAATAGTTACGCACATTTCCATCATGTTATTCTAGTGAAATAAAGTTTTGTTTTATGTATCTGCTACTCAGTGCGCGTTTTCAGTAAAATTTTGTGTTCGGCCGTTGGTTCATGTGATGAATAAGGCTTTTTTATATATGATGTTGTAAATATTAAAGTGGTGAAGAAAAGACAGAAAAACGGCTGCTGGAATTTTTTTAAGAAACGGCGTGCAAAGCCAACAATTATTTGAATTAAAGAAGCCTCTTTATTCGTTAAAGCGTTTTCAATTGGTTAAGGTACTAGATTTGAACGCATGTCATTCTTCTGGTAGTTTTTTTTCTAAGGGAATTCGAAGTCTGATTATTCGCTGACACAAAATAAATTAGTAAAAAATCCACTGACTTGATTGCATAAATCAGTCGAGGCATGCGAAAGTCAGACGAAAATGGCAGGCTTTCAAATTTGGTGTGCTAATTATTTGGGAGTGCTATATATGTACATGTTCATTGTTATAAGATAAAGAAAGCTGTGGTTTTGTCCGGTGAGGTACAATTAGCTCGATATGGATATTCGCATTGGTCATTTGACCGAGCATTTGTTTGTTGTATGATTACACTAATTGTTAATGATATGCCTTAGCCGGACGTAACTTGTATATAACACATCACCATTACTGAATGGTCAACCGATTACTACATATTCATTTTGCTAGCATTTTGCACGTATAAAAACTTGATGAAACCATTGGCAAATTAATAGGTTTTCATTGACCGAGATTATTCGCCGCTGAATTGTACATGTCAACTTATGATCATTCACCCTGTCCCCATTTTGGTTTGCTGTTGTCTTTTCGCTTGTAAATCAGGCAAATCTCTTATTGCGGAAATATATAAATAAAAAAATCGTATATTGCTTGATTTAGCAGTGAATTCGTTGTAAGAACATTTGTCCCATCTTTATCAGAAAAACGTGTCGATAAGTTTTGTGCGGACACACTGAGGCGTGCTTCACCCAAGTTAACAAACAACTTCTGTTTATGGAAGTCCTCTACACGTTTGCATATTCGCAGGATTCGTTACGTCATAATTTTTGATTTTGAGAGAAAAATATCCATTGACATAAAAATTTCCACAAAAAGATGCGGATGACTAGCAAAAGAACAACAGAAAAAAAATCACTCAACAGTTAATATGAGTCAGCTGTAAAATAAAAAATGTATACGTACATATATCATATAATGTATTGTGTTATCATGAAGTTATTGATAAAGGCCAGCATGACCAATAATCGGATTATGGTGTCCATCACGAAAGTAAGTTCGCATCATACCAAGATCATTCTAACGTTCGACTTGACTGCGCTGCACACAAAATGCAAACGACTTATTCAAAGGTGAGTGTTTATATATTTATAAAGTTTTTTTGCGAATGCTGTATAACAATCTTGTAAACTTTTGGAAAAAAAGATTTCTCTATTAGCTTATCGAAATTCCAGCTTAAATTTTTAGTAATGATTTTTCAGGTAACATCATTGTGCCTGTTGATCGCAGTCTGGTGGCAGAACACTCATTCGGCCAACTTACCATGCATTCGGGTGCCGCTGAGGAAACCAGATGTTGGTCCACAGGATCCATGCCCACAGGGATCTACTGTTACTCTGGACACAACATTCGCCAGTGGTGACACCACATCTGGAGGTATAACAACAACTACTACAATTACAACAGGTGGAAGCACCACATCTGAAAGCATAACAACAACTACTACAATTACAACAGGTGGAAGCACCACATCTGAAAGCATAACAACTACAACTGGTGGAAGCACCACATCTGGAAGCATAACAACAACTACTACAACTACAACTGGTGAAAGCACCACATCTGAAAGCATAACAACAACAACTACTATCACTACAACTGGTGGAAGCACAACATCTGGAGGTATACCAACAACTACTACAACTACAACTGGTGCAAGCACCACATCTGGAAGTATAACAACAAATACTACCACTACAACTGGTGGGAGCACCACATCTGGAAGTATAACAACAACTACTACCACTACAACTGGTGCAAGCACCACATCTGGAGGTATAACAACAACCGCTACAACCACAACTGGCGGTAGTACTACAGCTGGCGCAACTACAACCGTTCCTACTACAACTGGTTTCACTACAACTGGCGGCAGTACTACAACTGGCGCTACTACAACCATTGCTACTTCAACGGGTTTCACTACAACTGGTGGAAGCACCACAACTGGCAGTAGTACTACTACTGGCGCAACTACAACCATTGCTACTACAACCGGCTTCACTACAACTGTTGGAAGCACCACAACTGGTGGTAGTACTACAACTGGCGCAACTACAACCATTGCTACTACAACCGGTGTCACTACAACTGTTGGAAGCACCACAACTGGTGGTAATACTACAACTGGCGTCACTACAACCATTGCTACTACAACCGGTGTCACTACAACCGTTGCTACTACAACCGGTTTCACTACAACTGATGGAAGCACCACATCTAGCGGCAGTAGTACAACTGGCGCTACTACAACCATTGCTACTACAACCGGTGTCACTACAAACGTTGCTACTACAACCGGCTTCACTACAACTGATGGAAGCACCACATCTGGCGGCAGTACTACAACTGGCGCTACTACAACCGTTCCGACTACAACCGGTTTCATTACAACTGATAGAAGCACCACAACTGGCGGCAGTAGTACAACTGGCATTACTACAACCGTTCCTACTACAACTGGTTTCACTACAACTGGTGGTGGCACCACAACTGGCGGTAGTACTACAACTGGTGTTTCTACAACCGTTCCTACTACAACCGGTTTCACTACAACTGGTGGAAGCACCACAACTGGCGGTAGTACTACAACTGGCGCTACTACAACCGTTCCTACTACAACCGTTTTCATTACAACTGATAGAAGCACCACAACTGGCGGCAGTAGTACAACTGGCATTACTACAACCATTCCTACTACAACTGGTTTCACTACAACTGGTGGTGGCACCACAACTGGTGGTAGTACTACAACTGGCGCTACTACAACCGTTCCTACTACAACTGGTTCCACTACAACTGATGGAAGCACCACAACTGGCGGTAGTACTACAACTGGCGCTTCTACAACCGTTCCTACTACAACTGGTTCCACTACAACTGATGGAAGCACCACAACTGGCGGGAGTACTACAACTGGCGGTACTACAACCGTTCCTACTACAACCGGTTTCACTACAACTGATGTAAGCACCACAACTGGTGGTAGTACTACAACTGGCGCTACTACAACCGTTCCTACTACAACTGGTTCCACTACAAATGATGTAAGCACCACAACTGGTGGTAGTACTACAACTGGCGCTACTACAACCGTTCCTACTACAACTGGTTCCACTACAACTGATGTAAGCACCACAACTGGTGGTAGTACTACAACTGGCGCTACTACAACCGTTCCTACTACAACTGGTTCCACTACAACTGGTGGAAGCACCACAACTGGTGGTAGTACTACAACTGGCGCTACTACAACCGTTCCTACTACAACTGGTTCCACTACAACTGATGTAAGCACCACAACTGGCGGTAGTACTACAACTGGCGCTACTACAACCGTTCCTACTACAACTGGTTCCACTACAACTGATGTAAGCACCACAACTGGTGGTAGTACTACAACTGGCGCTACTACAACCATTCCTACTACAACTGGTTCCACTACAACTGATGTAAGCACCACAACTGGTGGTAGTACTACAACTGGCGCTACTACAACCGTTCCTACTACAACTGGTTCCACTACAACTGGTGGAAGCACCACAACTGGTGGTAGTACTACAACTGGCGCTACTGCAACCGTTCCTACTACAACTGGTCCCACTACAACTGATGTAAGCACCACAACTGGTGGTAGTACTACAACTGGCGCTATTACAACCGTTCCTACTACAACCGGTTTCACTACAACTGATGTAAGCACCACAACTGGCGGTAGTACTACAACTGGCGCTACTACAACCGGTTTCACTACAACTGATGTAAGCACCACAACTGGCGGTAGTACTACAACTGGCGCTACTACAACCGTTCCTACTACAACCGGTTTCACTACAACAGATACACCATCTCCCAGAATACCCGTGGACTGCTTAGACTACCTCAAGAACAACAGTTCGGCTTCAAGTGGTGTACAGCATCTGAAAGTACAGGGCACTTCTTTGGATGTCTATTGTGATATGATTACGGACGGTGGTGGTTGGACCTGGATACAAAAGTTAGTTTTTATAGTAAAAACTCAGTCTGAATGTACTTTTAGTTTTCATATTAATTCGAGTTCTTCTGTTTTGGTGACTCCAAACTCACTCAAATTCAAAATTTGGGCAAAGAGTCGTACTAGTAGTGGATGGAGCTTTATTAACCTCCAAAACGTCAGCCGTGTGGATAACGCCACTTCGTTCGATCGCCACATGGCTGATTACGAATCTGGGTTCGGCGTGATCGGAGGTAACACAAGTCACTGGCTCGGACTCGCCAACGTCAGGCATCTGATCGAGTACTGGGAGCAGACGTACCCGAGTGCCCAGATCGAGCTGTACATTCGACTCGTACCGTGTCCCGCCACACCCATGCCACCTGTCGTATACCAGAAGTATACCGGCTTCCGTGTTAGTTTTGTGACATTTTATTTTCAACACACATAAAATACAGATTCATTTTTTATTGTGATAACAGTAAAATAAACAATACCGTAACTGATTACTAATAAAATCGGCGCTCGCGCCCCTACTGGTGCTTTCAATTCACCATATGAAAACATAAAGCCTAACATTGATTAAAGAAACCCATCTTTCACATGGTTTCACAGAATAAATATTGATAGTCTTTTACTGCAGGTTCCTTGCTAATTGTTGTTGTTGTTGTTGTATTTGTTGCTGTTGTTGTTGTTGTTGTTGTTGTTGTTGTTGTCGTTGTTGTTGTTGTTGTTGTTGTTGGTGTTGTTGTTGTTGTTGTTGTTGTTGTTCTTGTTTTTCTTGTTGTTGTTTTTGTTGTTGTTGTTTTTGTTGTTGTTGTAGTTGTTGTGGTTGTTGTTGTTGTTGTTGTTGTTGTTGTTGTTGTTGTTGTTGTTGTTGTTGTTGTTGTTGTTGTTGTTGTTGTTGTTGTTGTTGTTGTTGTTGTTGTTGTTGTTGTTGTTGTTGTTGTTGTTGTTGTTGTTGTTGTTGTTGTTGTTGTTGTTGTTGTTGTTGTTGCTGTTGTTGTTGTTGTTGTTCTTGTAGTAGTAGTTGTTGTTGTTGTTGTTGTTGTTGTTGTTGTTGTGGTTGTTGTTGTTGTTGTTGTTGTTGTTGTTGTTGTTGTTGTTGTTGTTGTTGTTGTTGTTGTTGTTGTTGTTGTTGTTGTTGTTGTTGTTGTTGTTGTTGTTGTTGTTGTTGTTGTTGTTGTTGTTGTTGTTGTTGTTGTTGTTGTTGTTGTTGTTGCTGTTGTTGTTGTTGTTCTTGTAGTAGTAGTTGTTGTTGTTGTTGTTGTTGTTGTTGTTGTTGTGGTTGTTGTTGTTGTTGTTGTTGTTGTTGTTGTTGTTGTTGTTGTTGTTGTTGTTGTTGTTGTTGTTGTTGTTGTTGTTGTTGTTGTTGTTGTTGTTGTTGTTGTTGTTGTTGTTGTTGTTGTTGTTGTTGTTGTTGTTGTTGTTGTTGTTGTTGTTGTTGTTGTTGTTGTTGTTGTTGTTGTTGTTGTTGTTGTTGTTGTTGTTGTTGTTGTTGTTGTTGTTGTTGTTGTTGTTGTTGTTGTTGTTGTTGTTGTTAATGTTGTTGTTGATTGTACTGAGTTGAATAGATCGGCAACTCGTCGTCCGGCTACCGATTGAGTGTATCTACGACGAGTAATGGTACTGCTGGTGACAGCATCAATGATCCATTGACATCCCGCAGTATAAATGGTGCCCCGTTCAGCACTGCCGAAAATGCACCGTCCGGGCCCAACTGTGCCAGAATGCTCAAGTCGTTCGTTAAAAACATTCAATTTTATTACACGCATTTTTTCTTACGAACTATCGTTTCTTTCTCTCAATGTTCATGTCAAACTTTTGTGCATGCTTCTAGAATTTACATTTTTCAGCGGTTGGTGGTTCAACTCCTGCAGTGCCAGCAACCTAAACGGACATTATTACGATAACTGCTACTACACTTCGATGCTACCGGACGGTATTTACTGGGCTACATACACTGGAAATTCGTGGTCACCAGCGGGTGCCACAATGATGATCAGAAGCAACCATCCTTAAATGTGCTATAATAGTCAATGTCTGAGTTTTAAGCATTTTATTCAATTGTTTCAGCAATTTAACAGCATGCTATCTTCGGTAGTTTCACTTTAATTGTCTGTACTACAGTGTCACAGCTTTTGTACAACATTAATAAATGTTGATCTTTCTTGATAATAAAATTGATTCGATTGTATGTTTTTCAAGAAATCTACTAATGAACTAATGATGGATCAATAACCAAAAAGTTCAATCTCTATGTATTCCAAGGAAACGATGCAAAAGATATTTTTTTGGAAAATGAGCATAAAGAGAATAATATGATTAACAGGATGAGCTGAAAATTGAAACGCTTGTGTCAGGGATTTTACACCTTTTATTGCGTCAACCGATATTTCTGGAATGAAAATCAATGACAAAATAACATGACATTTAAGAAATTCCTATGTAAAAAATTTTTACGAGCTACGTGTGAGTCCCAGATTTGTTAAAAAATTGCGCTTTCAAAAATGATACATAACCTGAATTCCATTATAGCTCGGTGTTCAATGTTCATTTCTGCTTTCAATCCTAACTAAAAAATCTGTTAGCTACATAAGTCGTTGTCGTTTTGGTCATCGTGTACCCAGTAACCAAACCAGCAATAGCAACCCTGCTGAGTTGACTGATCATGCTCCTTCCCTCATTTATATCAGTGAATGCAAAAAAATTTACTCGTTTTTATCTACATGCTTAATAAAAATGTGGACTTGACTGTTTTTCCTGTGAAATTTCACAGATTATTTCCGATTCCAAATTTTGCAAAACCGCAGTGTCAGTCGTAGTTTTATAAAATTTATATCCTGAATATTACTGATGCTTGGTTCACACACATGATGGACCACGTACGTTATTGTCAACTTTTTCATTTCGGTTATGTAAGTGCTTCATGTATAATTTATGATGCTATGAATTTGGTGGTTGTTAACTCTTAACGAAATTCCAATATGCCTCAATAAATTTTTGAATGTTTTTCTAGTGAGAATTTTTTTTGGTTACTATATTTCAATGAACCTGCTTAAAATTCATGATGTTTTGCTACATTTCAAAAACTCAAATGGCAAACAGACGATAAATTTTCCGTCAGTTATGCCAAATTTACAACCACACCTTCATTTCGCAAAAAGATGGGTGTTCACAAAATGTTTGCTAACATAAACAATTCTGTTTTTCTTAAATTAAATTTTCTAAGGTTGTTCGCACAGCAGTTATTATAGGGTTCAATTCACAGAATGCAGCTCTGAGTTTACCTAATTTGAAAAAAAATTGTAAGAAACTCAAACTCGCATATTTCCTGATCGTGCACGTTAATGAGTGAAAAAAAACATCACGGACTTAAAAAGAATGACTATTGCCTGTCACAAATCAAGTTTCATTCACGGATTTTTTTATAAATTTATTCCGAGCCATTTCATGGGTTTATTCATAACTTTTCAACCAGTCTCACATGACGTTCCAGAAGGAGGCTTTCAGAGTCCAAAGGAAAGTAAAAAGGAAAGTAAAATGGAAAGTAATACCTGTAAACCTATTGACCGGAGAGTCAATTTTGTTCCAGATTTTTTTTGGTAAATAGGTTTACATATTTTACTTTTACTTTACTTTTTACTTTCCTTTGCACTCTGAAAGCACCCGAAATGATATATGGGGTCATGTTATTTGGACTGTAATCTTGTTACTGACCATTGTAATTAACGACCATTGTTTCTTTTAACTTACGATTGTTTCTTGTAACTGACCATTGTTTCCACAAGGAGACCCACGGTTTTCACAAAAATTTCATTGCGTAGGAAAAAAATAAAGCTTCGAAACCAACGTTTTCAGTTACGTAATTTGTGCTCAGTGATTATGATATTTTATGTGGGTGTTCTCAGCTTATTTAATCATATATTTTGGTGAATTCCCTATTTTCCGTGCAGGAAATTAGTTATAGAGATCATATTGTTCGGAAAAACTAACAATTTTCTTCTAAAACGTTTTATTATTTTAATAACCGGTTTAAAAACCGCATTTGCTTGTACATACGAATCGTGGGACTGAACCTTGTAAAGTTCAAATGGTTGTGGCTATCAAAAGCACGTTTACATATTAAGTGAGATTAAACTGTTATGAAGACTTTGGCATTCTTATCGCATTATAAAATCCTATCTTTAAAAAATTCACCGTGAAATCCTGACACATTGTTTATACCCACACCATTGCACTACGAAATGTTTGAAAACTTTATGTATGAAGTGAGACTTATGGCGGGGACAAAAAGCCTTGCACGCATGCCCATTATTTGTGTTTTGGTTAGATAGACATAATGAAACGTGATGTTGTTTTACAGTTAAAAATGAGGTTGAGTGAAGTTGTACCCATTGTATGGATTTTTTTGTCAACACTGATCATCGTCCATCTACTGGTCAGCCAAAACAGTCTGAGGGACAACGACACTGTTCGACCAGTAGCTCAACACGAACCGGTGTCTCACGAACGTGTTGCAATCAAATCCAATGAGTTTGTAACTGCGAGCAATCAACTGATCCATCATGATGAAACATCGGCAGTGAGCTCAATATTGTCAACTAAATCACAGCAAACAACGACCGTATCCTCTAAGCAGTACTTAACTGTTGATGATCACCAGATTGTAGATATGCCGTGTATTGGTTTGTTACACGTCTTCTTTATTAACCCAGTTGTGAACTGACTTGCACACTCGCTCACTGATTTACTCACTGTCTCAACCTCCTCACTTACTTTAGTTATCTCTCTCACTACTTACCTTGCGTACCTAAGTCAATCAATCAATGACCAACTCACTCACGCAGAATGTATCCGCCGTCATCTATACAGCCAAATGGAAGAACCTGCCGGTGAGAATAACTTAGCCGAAATACGTGCCAGATACCTCGAAACGGTAAAGTCATCGTTGAGTGGTTATTTGTTACAAACGGATGCCATGAAAATGGGATACACTAACATCAAAGACATGAAGAATATACAAGAAATGGATGAACATCGACGTTAGATAACTTTCGTATGATTAACTGAAAAATGGATCTATGTATGTACCTAACCTACGAAATGGTTACACTTGCGCCGAAGTTGAATATTTTCAGAGCCATACCACGACGGTTATCGCTTCACTGGCTTATCTTGGCCAGCAGTCGCTTACACAATGGCAGGTTTGGTTTCAGAACGATAAATTGGTTCTTACATACGTGCAAGTATTGGTTACTGCGAATTGTGATGTCATGATTATCATTGTCGTGGTAAGACAGTACCCACATATTTATACGTGACTGGTCATTACTTGAGGTCACTCGTGACTAGTCATTACTTGAGGTCACATCCGACTGGAGCAGATACAGTCGCTGGTGCAGCGAGTGCTTGACGATGGCATTGACGGAGACTTTATCGAGTGCGGAGTGTGGCGCGGAGGTTGTCCTATTGAATCAGGGTAATTGTCCTAATCAATATATGCAATATTCGTTCAGGCATGTCCATTATGGCACGGGCCACCCTCTTTGCGTATAATTCAACTAAAGCTGTCTACGTAGCGGACTCATTTAAAGGTCAGTGACAAAATTACATGAGAGTAAAGAGCGAAGATAAAATTACAAAGATAATCATTTGTTTCAGGATTGCCGAAAGCGCGATCTCCACTGGATCACGATGAATGGTCTAAGGCGTCCTTCCTATCCGTGCCTGTTGAAGATGTGAAACATCATTTTGAGCGTCTTTACCTTTATGACCCTGAGAAGGTATACTTTTGAATTCTTTGAATCAATGAGCAACTAATTCTATTCGGTTGTCCCTATCAAACTCTCCGACTCACTTGCAAACAACTCACCATACACTCAAGGTATAGTATCGCTACCATACACTCAAGGTATAGTAACGCTACCATACACTCAAGGTATAGTAACGCTACCATAAACTTTTAAGGTATATTAACGCTACCATACACTCAAGGTATAGTAACGCTACCATACACTCATGGTATAGTAACGTTACCATACACTCAAGGTATAGTAACGCTACCATACACCCAAGGTATAGTAACGCTACCATAAACTCAAGGTATAGTAACGCTACCATACACTCAAGGTATAGTAACGCTACCATACACTCAAGGTATAGTAACGTTACCATACACTCAAGGTATAGTAACGCTACCATACACTCAAGGTATAGTAACGCAACCGCACGCTGATTTGTTTATTCAGGTATTTTTCGTGGTTGGTTACTTCAACGATACAATGCCTGTAGTGCGAGCCTCTTTGCCCGGTGCTCTATCTATACTCAGATTGGATGGTGATATGTTCGAATCGTGTTTGGATATAATCACAAACTTGTATGATAAACTGAGTATCGGTGGGTGGGTGGTTATCGACGATTGGCATGGATTCCCCTGTAAGACTGCCATTGAGGTTACATAGTTATGTACACAGTGAGTGAGTGAGTGAGTGAGTGAGTGAGTGAGTGAGTGAGTGAGTGAGTGAGTGAGTGAGTGAGTGAGTGAGTGTGTGAGTGAGTGAGTGAGTGAGTGAGTGAGTGAGTGAGTGAGTGAGTGAGTGAGTGAGTGAGTAAGTATGATCATGAGAAATTTTTGCATTTTCTATATTTTTATGTAATGTAATTAGTTCATCATGGTATTTTTGTTAATGCAGTATGCGCGGTTTTCTGATCACGTGTACACTTTATACCGCAAACTACAAATGCGGAGTACATGTATGAAAATTGGGGGAAAATTCATTTATTTATCTATTCAACTTTTCTTATTGCAGTCATTCCGTCAGATACTAAACATCACCGAAAAGCTGCAGGTCACAGGACCAAATCAGTCAGCATTTTGGCAGAAACTATTTTCTGTGACTTTTGATCCCGCAGACATCAGCCGGAAGGTTGGTACAAACATATCTGCCCGTTTTTTTAAATAAAAATATGCAAACATTTTGAACAACATGAAACTAGCGCAATTGCGTTACAGAAGTGAATGTAAACATTCATGAATACATATTTGTATTAAGAGTACTTTCAGATTTTCGCAGCCAACATGAAGACATCGAATTCTAGTGTAATTGCGGTGGCTGCTGGTCGTGGCAAGGCTGTGGCAAACAATACCAAGATCATGCTGCCAGATGCTGCCATACCAAATAGAGCTTGTCAACGTTAGCCGTTTCAGTTTTTGACTGTGGCAGTTATTAATTTACTGCCTATTTATGTCTGTCAGAAATCTATGCTTCTCTTCACTCAAAAACTAAATCACTCACTCACTCACTCACTCACTCACTCACTCACTCACTCACTCACTCACTCACTCACTCACTCACTCACTCACTCACTCACTCACTCACTCACTCACTCACTCACTCACTCACTCACTCACTCACTCACTCACTCACTCACTTACTCACTCACTCTCTCACTCACTCACTCACTCACTCACTCACTCACTCACTCACTCACTCACCCACTCACTCACTCACACACTCACTCACCCACCCACTCACTCACTCACTCACTCACTCACACACTCACTCACTCACTCACCCACTCACTCACTCACTCACTCACTCACTCACTCACTCACTCACTCACTCACTCACTCATTCACTCACTCATTCACTTACTCACTCACTCACACCTTCACTCACTCCCTCACTCACTCACTCACTCAGCCACTCACTCACTCACTCACTTACTCGTACTCAATTGCACATTCAGAATGCAAACGAGTTGGCAATCGTTTCAAAGTTAATGGTACAATGATCGACAGAGTTCGTGATATGTATCTGGAAACGCTGAAGGCTATTCTTACTGGTTACGCACTCCAGTCTGAATCCGGTAGTTTACATAAAGGAGAGCTTGTACGAGGTTAGTGTTTTCACAATTGTTGTTGTTGTTGTTGTTTGTTGTTGTTGTCTTATAGAACATACATACTGTACATATATTACAACACTTGATTCAAGCTGCGTTCAATGACTTATCGCGGGTAGTGGGCAACGACACACCAATACATGGGTATGCGAGAAATGGTTGGTTGCTCTTCTATCAATTACATGGTGACCACTTTCACGGAAATTGATTTATCCTAAATCTTTATTAAAAATCTTTGTATTAGGCATGAACAGCCTGATCGCATTGGAGAATATACTCATCCGATTGATGGCATTGGGAGATTTTGTGGATGCGGGCGTGTGGAGAGGAGGTATGTATGTATTAGGCTCTTAACTTTATCTCTGACTTTTTTGCATCTCTAATTAACTAACTTTTATTTGTTTGCATGATTGCATCGAATTAAGGAACTTCAATTCTGGCGGCCGCCATCCACAAGGTCTACGGGCGTACAGACAGGAAAGTGGTGATCGTGGACACTTTCAGAGGTTTGTGGTCATTATGAATGTAACATAAATATAAATAATTTTTAAGTTTAACATTTGTAAGTAAAACATAAGTATAATAAGTATAATTATAACATTATTATAAGTATAACATGGCCACCTTGGATCAGGTGCCCCGAAGTCAACGATTGGCGATGTATCCAACGACAACGTGCTCTGTTGCCAGCTGCCCATTCACAATCACGCTTTTCGCACGTCCTCTATTGAAAATGTCAAACAACACCTCAAACGATTTTTTGTCTACGATCCTGACAAAGTTTGTTTTTACCTGCTTGCAAACTTCTGAAGGCATACAGTACTTACACTGCTTACAACACTACTACTAAAAAACCACCTTTATTTCTTTATTACTCCCTGTTTTGTGATTAACGTCAGAGTTAAAGTGTTAAATAATCAGCAGAACTGGTGGCTTTCGTTTCATACTAATTAATTCCTGTTTTATTACCGACCAACAAGCAGTTATTTTGTTTTGTTTTTCCTGCAGACTCTGCTATCACTGATGCCGACGAATGTCAATAAAACTACGGAAGACATCAACGTGAGTGTGGTTAGTAATGTACGTCAGTATCTATCAGTCAGTCAGTCTGTCTATCAGTCAGTCTGACTCGGTCTGTCAGTCATACAGTGCGTCAGTCAGTCAGTCTGTCAGTCAGTCAGTCTGTCAGTGAAAGGGTGACTGCAATGATAAAATCAATGCTGCAGATTTCGGTTATGCGACTCGATGCTGCAGTTCTATCGGCTGACCACTGTACTTTCCTACTTGAACGACTGTACGCCAGAATTTGTGTGTCTGGTGCCGTTTTCGTTGACAATTGGAACCATAACAGTACGGGATGTGCCGGTGTCATTCAGGTTGTTGTTGTTGTTGTTGTTGTTGTTGTTGTTGTTGTTGTTGTTGTTGTTGTTGTTGTTGTTGTTGTTGTTGTTGTTGTTGTTGTTGTTGTTGTTGTTGTTGTTGTTGTTGTTGTTGTTGTTGTTGTTGTTGTTGTTGTTGTTGTTGTTGTTGTTGTTGTTGTTGTTGTTGTTGTTGTTGTTGTCGTTGTTTCTGTTGTTGTTCCAAGTATGTTTGCATTTTTAGTCATATTACAACAACTTGGGTTCCAAGGCATCGACCCTGCAAGAAGTGCAGCCTCAGAAAACTGTATGGTGGACAAAAATAATATCTTGAGAAGAATCAGAAGTTTTTTATTGCTTTTGTATTCAAAATTTCGTTTTAATCATATTCTGTATCACAATTCACAAGTCAACGGCGATTATAATCGAATGTATATTAATCATAAATATGTGTTTCATGGCTTTCAAAAACTTAACGTGCATTAGAAAAACCGTTTTCCGGCAGTTATGCAAAATTTATATATACAAATTATTTTCGCAAAAAATTTGTGTTAATAAAATGTTTGCACAGCAGTTGCCATATATGTAGTTCGATTCACATTTACCTAATTTAAATAAAAAATGCCTTTTTAATGAAATTCTAACCCGCTCCGGGTCCTGGTCGTGTTTGTACGTTATGGTTAATAGAAAAATAACATCAAAATCACGGGTTCAAAACGAATATGAATATTGCACCAGCACGTCAGCAGATCACTTTTCATTAACGGATTTTACGGTGAATTCATTTTGATCCAATTGATGGGTTAAACACATTGACATAATGAATGTTAAACATTTCAACCAGTTTCACGTTGTTTATCGAAGGATACATAGAGGTCAAGTAAATTTCAGAATGTAATCCTGCAACGGACACGGTTCTCACAAAAAATCGAATTTATGACCTTTGGTACACCGCAGACACAAAGTTTTTTACATATGTACTTACTAACATACTTACTATACATGTTCTGTCAAAATTTATGATGCGTCAAAAACGTTGCAATTGTTTGTGTAATGGTTAGACATAAAGAAACATGATGTTGGTTTACAGATAAAATGCGGTCGGTTAAGGTTGCACCCATTGTATGGATTATTCTGTCCACAATGGTCATTGTCCATTTAATGGTTAGCCAAAGCAGTCTCAAGAACAAGAACACAGCTCAACACGAACCAGATCATCACAAACATGTAGCAATCAACTCTAATGACTATGTAACTGTGAGCAATCAACTGATACATCATGATGAAACATCGGCAGTGAGCTCATTCCCGACATTCCCTGAGCGGTACTTAACTGTTGATGATCACCAGATTGTGGATATGCCGTGTATTGGTTTGTTACACGTCTTCTTACTTAACCAACTTTCAAATTAATTAATTGACTCACTTCCTGACACACTTGTTCTAACGCAATCAATCAATGACCAACTCACTCACGCAGAATGTATCCGCCGTCATCTATACAGCCAAATGGAAGAACCTGCCGGTGAAAATAACTTAGCCGAAATACGTGCCAGATACCTCGAAACGGTAAAG
>OZ038444.1:14510166-14515166 GCA_964036265.1 Daptonema setosum | reverse complement strand
TCATAGCATTCGTGATGCATTCTGATAAAAGGGGCGATAACATCTTTTCATTGAAATTTAGTGTTAAATCACTGATTGGACATGCATTACTAGGATATAATACCGGCAAATCCACATGATAAAAAACCGGAATTTCTTTTTCTGAGTTTTTTTCCTTCACAAGTGACTATGGGAAGGATGATCATAATGATGATCGAGGACCATCAATGTTGCAGATTTCGGTTATGCGACTCGATGCTGCAGTTCTATCGGCTGACCACTGTACTTTCCTACTTGAACGACTGTACGCCAGAATTTGTGTGTCTGGTGCCGTTTTCGTTGACAATTGGAATCATAACAGTACGGGATGTGCCGGTGTCATTCAGGTTGTTGTTGTTGTTGTTGTTGTTGTTGTTGTTGTTGTTGTTGTTGTTGTTGTTGTTCCAAGTATGTTTGCGTTTTTAGTCATATTACAACAACTTGGGTTCCAAGGCATCGACCCTGCAAGAAGTGCAGCCTCAGAAAACTGTATGGTGGACAAAGATATCATTTTGATGAGAATCAGAAGTCTTTTACTGCTTTTGTATTCAAAATTTTCATTGCATTTCGTATCACAAGTGGATGTTCCAAACATTATCCTATGTATTGAATGTATATTATCCTATATTATTGCATTTCCACTAAATCTTGTTGACGAATGAGCTAATGAAACATATTTGGGTGTTGAAATGACGGATAACAGAATTGCTGCAATATGGATTGTAATAAAATACTATGCAAACACTATTGACCTTTACTGTACTGTACATCACCATACCACCCTTTTTGTAAAAAAAACAACCTGCATCATTCATATGATTTTTCACCAAATGACGCGAACAAAACAGACTATCGGATTATTGGCAGGTTATTTGTTTTTTATTTTTTATATAGAAACTATATTTCATTGTTCCACGGTTAATCACAATTGATTCTTTCTCATTGTCATCTCATGGCAATTTGCTCGATAAAATCCACACATATTATATGTACGTTTGCAAAACGTTCTTGTTAATAATAAACAAATATTCATTAATGAAATCAGTTTATAGCAAGATAAATTCATTTTTTTCATTAGTAGTATTATAGAGGTTTCGGGATATTTGTGATACAGAATTGGTGTTGCAGTGATGGTGTTGTGTGCTGATGCGAGCATCCTGACCCCATGGATCTACCGCACCAACACATCCCTCATGTACCAGTTTAACCGGGACGAGGTCGGATGGGTTTATGCCAGGGAAATCTGCCGATCACAGAATGCTGAACTGCTCATCTTCACCAGTGACCAGGAAGTGGTTGGTCTTCTGATATTTTACTTTTCTTCATTTTTATTTTTGTATTTGAAAATTAACAGGAATGTCTAGTTAGTTAGGACTATTACTACTAACCGTAGGATAACCGCCCCAAGTCGTTAAGCAAAACCCGAGAACAGATTGGCAAAAATTTCACGATTAATACGGTATTTGTTTCAATATCACGGGGACTCGTAAAGGTTATCCATGGGAAACGTATTGTTTGAACTTATCCCCTAAGCTATTTTTCGGACATGGCCATGTTTTTGCAAACCCATCCACTTCAAACCAGTGGTTGTCTGTGTCTTTAGTCAAATTAGGGCATTCAAATGCAGTATCTGGTCTGCTTATGTACGTACAGTATGCATTTCTATTTATTGGTTGTCGTGCTTGGATTGGTTTCGTCGTAGTATGCAAGTCGAGTAGATGCAAGTCGAGTAGATGCAAGTCGAGTAGATGCAAGTCGAGTAGATGCAAGTCGAGTAGATGCAAGTCGAACACAAACTGATTGCAAATTTCACTCATTAAACCAATGTACAGATGGTACTGATAAATATTTAAGTAAACACCACATCAAACAACGACGAATAAGATTCCGATATGGTTGATATTCGGGGTTACTAGTGACTCGTATATATAAGTAAGTAAAATACAAGCAAAAAAGTAATGATAAATTGAGCTGATGTCATATTATATACATATGAATATATGTACATTTAAGGCTTAAAAAATTACAGCATTCATGCATGAATAACATCATGAAAGTACATAAGGATGATTTGATTATGTTCTCCTGCGAATGCAGTGATGGCAAACAGCCTGTGCCCCGGGTCGATGGCAACAAGTGAACATGCGTCGGACTCGGGTCAGACCCGATTTGGCATTGTCCGGCATTCGTTGCGATGCTTCGGCATCAGAGTTCGGCATCAACAGCGTATTTATGTGCATTTTAGCATTGTTTATGGTGATATCGATGCCGGTGTGTTCGTCGATGTATTGCGGTGTTTCCGGCACAGCGAACGTATCACCGGGATACAATTTAGGAAGAGTGTTGGCACGGGTGGAATGAGATGTGGCAGACTCGGTCTGTGATACGGTAACGAGTGCAGTGCCATGATGCAGTGCCGCCAGTACAACCAGCAGGTACAGGACCATATCGCACAATCCACATTGCATTGTCATTGCGATTAGTGCACTGTAATAAAACATGTAACTTATACACCATAAAGATAAGGTGGAAAAGCAATAAACAATGTCATAATACAAGTATGTAGCAGGCTTAGCTTTCTTTAGATTATACCCGATATACCAATGCCATGTCGAACTTGGTGGTGAGCGAAGGACAAGACTTGATTGCTTATATAGTGCCATATGACGTATATGAGTGTAGGGATCCATGATTTAGTCACGATATGACCTGCTTGAAAATGTACATACGTGCTGATGAGACTCATCACGGGATGATCATGCCTCAGAGAATATTCCAGGAGAGTTGTCTAGATTATTCTACCAATATCGCAATTGCAATACTTCAATGAATCATTCATTACATCCGCATGGCGTATGTAGCTATTTACATACATATAACGATCTTACTTTTCAGAAACTGTTAGCTGATGTAAAATTTTTTAGGCTAAATTAGACTGAAATCCCAGGTAAATAATGAATGTGATACGCATGCACCTTCGTGACTGTGTGTCACAGATTGAGAGACGTTAATTGAGATGTGAAACTGTTAGTCGCGTGAGAATTTAAATTTGTTTGAAATGCATGACGACTTTTCGATTAAAAATAATGAAATACGAACTAAAAATAAATGTTTTGATGAATCACTATTGAGGATGAGATCTCGAGAATTAAGATAGACTCGGGTTATTTATTCCTAACCATAGTTGACTGTTTCAGGACAGATTCAGTAAGCTTGTACATACTTAACATTGATTATTCAAACCTGTTTTGTAGACTTCTATGGAAAAATGAAATCGGAAGTGTATATTAGATGCTCAACTATCAGAGGGATCAACTGCATGTTAAATTGGGTTACGGTGCTCAAGCAGTATGTCAACAGGTCATCAGGGTACAGAGACCATCATCCTTCTGTACCTAAAGTGAACATTGTTTTACCAAATTAGATATGAGATAATTTCAGAAATGGGTGGTATCCCACTACAACCTTACGGGCAACACCAACTTCAATCCAAACCTGCTGCTGATGGTGGGATTGGTCAGGGATGCTCTCAGTGGGCAGTGGAGATGGATTGACAGCACCAATTACGTGTCATCCAGAATGCTAGTCCACTAAAACATTACTAAAACACATACATATTTAACGTTATTTTCCGTTCACTTTCGCGCAGTACACATTTATTTGTTATTTAGTGAGCCATTCAAGAAAAGTTATCAAGATTATAATAAAAATTAACATTTTTATGAGTAGGATTTACCATCTGTTTCAGAATCTGGGCCGACAGTGACAAGCGTGCGATCCTAGACAGCAATCGATGTGCTGTCATCAAGATACCAAAAGTACATATACATACAAATCACTCACTCACTCACTCACACGCTTTCTCTAATTTAATATAATATCAATTCAGATGACTTCAAACACCGAAAATCTCTTTCTGAAGGACGTAAACTGCAACGACCGCTCATTCTTTCCTGACTTGAAGCGTTATGTGTGTAAAAGATCCAGTGGTGAGTGAACGAATGAAAGATCGCAATAATAAGTGGGTGTGTGTGAGTGAGTGAGTGAGTGAGTGAGTGAGTGATTGAGTGAGTGAGTGAGTGAGTGAGTGAGTGAGTGAGTGAGTGAGTGAGTGAGTGAGTGAGTGAGTGAGTGAGTGAGTGAGTGAGTGAGTGAGTGAGTGAGTGAGTGAGTGAGTGAGTGAGTGAGTGAGTGAGTGAGTGAGTGAGTGAGTGAGTGAGTGAGTGAGTGAGTGAGTGAGTGAGTGAGTGAGTGAGTGAGTGAGTGAGTGAGTGAGTGAGTGAGTGAGTGAGTGAGTGAGTGAGTGAGTGAGTGAGTGAGTGAGTGAGTGATTGAGTGAGTGAGTGAGTGTGTGAGTGAGTGAGTGAGTGAGTGAGTGAGTGAGTGAGTGAGTGAGTGAGTGAGTGAGTGAGTGAGTGAGTGAGTGAGTGAGTGAGTGAGTGAGTGAGTGAGTGAGTGAGTCACACAATACAGTACCTGCAGACGACTACAACAACGTGGCGGCATTGCAAGGTCGTCGAGCGCCAATCGAGGATATCCGAGAGGCTGAGGTGAAGAACTTGGCGTTGGCAAGAAGCATGTCTGAAGCCTCATCTATGAAAGACGAAGCCGAATACTTGGACGTTAACTATGGAAGTACGGTAACAAGTATGACTGATGTAACCGAGGGAAGCGGCACTTCAGCCAATACAGGATTTTGAATTATTGTTGTTATATCATGTTTTCAACCTTCATATCACCGTGTACGTATTTTCGTTATGATGATTTTTCAATTTTATTGTGCCCCATACAAGTATGCCCGGTCACCACTTTTTGTATTGTGGTCGTTGTTGTACACCAGTTTGTAGTTGTTAATTTTTGGAAATTTTTAGTTCGGGCTTTTAAAATTTGTTCCAAGGATTCATATACTCAAGTTATTTTGTTTTGGCGCTCATCCAAATTTAGTCTCCTGATTAATTGGCTTGTGTTCATAAGTAAGCGTT
>OZ038444.1:14468753-14509966 GCA_964036265.1 Daptonema setosum | reverse complement strand
GTACGTATCAGCCGATGATGATTTTCCACTCATCATTTTTTGTGTGCCCCTTACAAATATGCCCGGTCCCCACTTATTATATTGTGGTCGTAGTTGTAACCAGTTTGTAGTTGTAACTTTTTTGAAATTTTAGTTCGGGCTTTTAAAATTTGCTCTAAGGATAAATTTATCCAAGTTATTTTGTTTTGGCGCCATCCAAATTTAGTCTTCTAATTAATTGGCTTATGTTCATAAGTAAGCCTTTGCAGTGGTCGTGTTACCGCCGATTATTTTCTGCAGTATGAGTGGATGCGAGTCAAAGACATAAACTGATTGAGTATTTCATTATTTCCACCAATAAGCAGATGGTGCTGATACTGTATGTAAATATTCAAATATTGAACACAACAATAAACAACAACGAATAAAAAAAATCAAAATGGTTGATACTCGTGACTACATACAAAAGAGAATATAAACAAAAATTAGTGATCAATTGAGCTGACGTAAGGTTTTATATATGTACATAAATAAGGCAAAAAAATCACAGCATTTATGTATCCTGTTGTGATCCGAATGTTTTTACACACATTCATAAATCTCCGACTTAATAAATGTTTAAAATATGTTTTAATTATGTTCTCCTGCGAATGCAGTGATGGCAAACAGCCTGTGCCCCGGGTCGATGGCAACAAGTGAACATGCGTCGGACTCGTGTCAGACCCGATATTCGGCATTGTCCGGCATTCGTTGCGATGCTTCGGCATCAGAGTTCGGCATCAACAGCGTATTTGTGTGCATTTTAGCATTGTTTATGGTGATATCGATGCCGGTGTGCTCGTCGATGTATTGCGGTGTTTCCGACACAGCGAACGTATCACCGGGATACAATTTAGGAAGAGTAATGAGATGGATGGAATGAGACGTGGCAGACTCGGTTTGTGATACGGTAACGAGTGCAGTGCCATGATGCAGTGCCGCCAATACAATCAGCAGGTACAGGACCACCTGGCACAATCCAAATTGCATTGTCATTGCCATTAGTGCACTGTAATTAAACATGAAGTTATAGATATATACCATAAAGATAAGGTGGAAATGCAATAAACAATGCTATTCTATAATACAGGTACAGTACATATGTAGCAGGCTTAGCTTTCTTTAGCTGAAACCCGGTAGACGAATGCCATGTCGTATTTGGTGAGCGAATGACAAGACTTGATTGCTTATATAGTGCCGTATGACGTACATGAATGTAGGGATCCATGATTTAGTCACGATATGACCTGCTTGAAAATGTACATACGTGCTGATGAGACTCATCATGATCGGGCTTGTCATGCCTCCGAGAATATTCTAGTAGAGTCGGTTAGATCAATCTAAATCAATGTTGCAAACTTCAATAACTTCTCAGATCCGCATGGCACGGCTATGACGATATCACTTTCCAGAAATTCTGCACTGGAGTTAAACTTTTTAAAGTAATTTAAACAAACAACGAATGAAATACGTGCGCAAATCTTCGAGAATGTGTGATCACAGCCCAGATTTAAGAGATGCACGTTTATTGATTGAGATGTGAAACTGGTAAGTCGCGTGAGAATTATCACTCATTTAAAATGCATGACGACTGTTCGATCAACGATTACGAAGATACAAACCAAAAATAAATGTTTTGATGAATCACTACGTATATTGAAGATAAGACTTTGAGAATTAAAATAGAATCGGGCTATTTTGCCTCGACTATAATTGACTGATCTATTGATACATTTAGTGAGCAGGCATTGGATATTCAAAGATGTTTTGTATGCTTCTACGAAAATGAAAACGGTCATATTTGTTGTGATTGATGACGGTGTATGTTAGATGCTCCGCTCTGGGTTATCACGGGAATGGAATGAACAGCAAGTGAAACTGGAGTGCGTGAATGAGTGAGTGAGTGAAAGAGTGAGTGAGTGAGTGAGTGAGTGAGTGAGTGAGTGAGTGAGTGAGTGAGTGAGTGAGTGAGTGAGTGAGTGAGTGAGTGAGTGAGTGAGTGAGTGAGTGAGTGAGTGAGTGAGTGAGTGAGTGAGTGAGTGAGTGAGTGAGTGAGTGAGTGAGTGAGTGAGTGAGTGAATGAATGAGTGAGTGAGTGAGTGAGTGAGTGAGTGAGTGAGTGAGTGAGTGAGTGAGTGAGTGAGTGAGTGAGTGAGTGAGTGAGTGAGTGAGTGAGTGAGTGAGTGAGTGAGTGACCAAAAAGACATTTCACCAACTTGGACGTTAACTATGGAAGTACGGTAACAAGTATTACTGATGTAACCGAGGGAAGCGGCACTTCAGCCAATACAGGATTTTGAATTATTGTTGTTATATCATGTTTTCATTCTTCATATCGCCGTTTACGTATTTTCATTATGATGGTTTTTATTGTGCCCCATACAAATATGCCCGGTCACCACTTTTTGTATTGTGGTCGTTGTTGTACACCAGTTTGTAGTTGTTACTTTTTGGAAATTTTTAGTTCGGGCTTTTTAAATTTGTTCCAAGGATTCATATACTCAAGTTATTTTGTTTTGGCGCTCATCCAAATTTAGTCTCCTGATTAATTGGCTTGTGTTCATAAGTAAGCGTTTGCAGTGGTCGTGTTACCGCCGATTAGTTTCTGCAATAAGAGTGGATGCGAGTCAAACTCATAAACTGACTGAATATATCATTATTTCAACTAATAAGCAGATGGTGCTGATACTGTATGTAAATATTCAAATATTGAACACAACAATAAACGACCAAAATTTTCAAAACGGTTGTTACTCATGACTACATGTTACTGTAATATTATTTAGTTACTCGAACATATATGTAAGTAAGTAGAATATAAACAAAAAAGTAGCGATCAATTGAGCTGATGTAAAGTTCTATAAATGTACACAAATAAGGCAAAAAAATCACAGCATTTATGTATCCTGTTGTGATCCGAATGTTTTTACACACATTCATAAATCTCCGACTTAATAAATGTTATGATTAAAGTTATGTTCTCCTGCGAATGCAGTGATGGCAAACAGCCTGTGTCCCGGGTCGATGGCAACAAGTGAACATGCGTCGGACTCGTGTCAGACCCGATTCGGCATTGTCCGGCATTCGTTGCGATGCTTCGGCATCAGAGTTCGGCATCAACAGCGTATTTATGTGATTGAGTGAGTGAGTGAGTGAGTGAGTGAGTGAGTGAGTGAGTGAGTGAGTGAGTGAATGAGTGAGTGAGTGAGTGAATGAGTGAGTGAGTGAGTGAGTGAGGGAGTGAGTGAGTGAGTGAGTGAGTGAGTGGGTGCGATTTTGAAATTGAAGAGAAAAAAAGTCGTTCGAAGAAAGGTTTTACATTGGTAAAAATTTGTCCTAGCATCGCGGCATTGCGGGATGCGATTTTCCGGATTGCGGATTGCGTTTCATCTGACACCCGTGGTTATGACGCTCTCGAAAATGAAAAGTGTAGGCAGTTCTGTACTATTGAAATATGTTGTAAAAATGTTATCCAGATAGAGTTGTACATTATGTCAAATCCTTAATTTCTAGGCTTCCAGCCGTCAGATTTTTTATATTCTTCCGTAAGACGGCCGCGACCAACCAGCCGCCATTTCAATATATAGCAAAATGGCTTTGTTTTGAATTTGAACTGACATTCGTTGTGACTAAGAAACGATGACTTCATCAAACAATGGTCAATCCGTGGAAGTGCTCTACAACTACGAATCCAGAACCGCCAATCGAGGTTACCGTTATTTTTATATTATTATATTTTGATAACAAAACATGGTGGTAGCTTTTGTGTCGGTTTTAAGGGGACGTTAAGGTCTGTCGAATCAAAAATTTTGCCCCCAAATCTTGAGTGCAAAAAAGTTCCTCGAAAAATCACGAGTTCAGCTAAATCCCGTATGTTTCGAGTTAGAGTTACGAAATACGAATGCACCCCGTTTATATTCTTTGTTCGCTGATTAACATTTCGCGGTTTATACCACTGACTGCCATTGATTTTTAGGACATTCGGTGGTGGTACAGCCTGGGGAACGTTATGCGCTTGTATCGGATGCTAATGACGAGTGGTGGTACGTCGCAAAGGACGGTAACTCTGATGACGGATTCTACCTTCCAAGAACTTATGTCAAGCTGTTGGCCAATTCAAGTTCTCCTGCCAACAGTACGTTTAGACCGCGCAATTCAGCTGCCGAACCGCTGGTTAGTAGTAATGAAATGCCTGTTGTCGGTTCATATTATGCAACGACCTCACTCACTGCGGTCGGCTCGGTTTTTCTGGCTGTGACCTACTCAGAAACCACTCCGAAATTGTCATGCACCCTTGAATGTTTTCAACCTCCTTGCAGTCATGTACCCTGAAGACCCGTTTTTCCTGTCCTCGGAATTTTCACTCTCAGAGGTGAATCTAGAATCGTTCATACCCCTTTGTTGATCCAAATCTTTAGACATGCATGCTAGGCCAACATCTGCATATGGGGCTGGATGTTCGAGTATTTTCAGGCGCGCTCGAGCCAAGATGGGGACACTTACAAGCTGCTGACAGCGCCCATACCCTCGTCTTCCCACAACACAACGCCCACCACCACGTCTGCAGCACCCGCATCTGCCAAGAAACAGAGTTTTCGTGGTTCGCCTGGCTTTTGGCTGGCATCCAACCCGAATCGGGTGAGTAATATGACTGACTTAAACTGAATCTGTCATTTTTACATATGATTAATGAGTCACACAATTAACATATATTTGTATTAAGCGGGAGTTATACTTCAGCGCACGGAACACGCGTGCTCTGCACCGGTTTCGGCGCACGTGCGCAGGCACCGTTTCAATAGAAGGTGCGCGTGCGCTCAAAGAGTTATACTTCTTGAAATAGTGATCTGGCGCACGCACTGAAAAACTCATGGAAACACATTGAAATAAGAAATTTGGGTCGAACTAGATTGTTGGCAACTGCTGGTTACCCCGGAATATTGTTTTCAGCGTTGAAAGAGGACCAAAAAGACATTTCACCAATCTTTGAAATTCCGGTGCAAACATGCTAAAATGAGCTCTTTCTTCATGAAAACATGTTATCCCAGTTGTTTTAGTAAACTTTCAAACATACTTTCCCAAATTCCGTAGAAAAATTAGTTTCTTCAATTTTATTGAGACAGCGCACGCATGAAAATATCAAATCATTTTGATTTTCAGCGCACGGGAACAAAACGGGGCAACGCTGGGTGCGCGTGCGCCGGAAGTATAACCACTTTGGCGCACGCAGCGCACCCAGCGCGTGCGCCGAAGTATAACTCCCGCTTTATGTAAATGTAATATATTTTATAATTTTGTTCACCCTTCACTCACTCACTGCATGTACCACAGGTGTCTCGTTCAATTCCTGTCGATCTGAATTTCGCCAGTGCCAACACATCGATATCGGTTGATGGCGATCCAAACGAAGTTTCGACAGCCGATTATTCTACTTCTACTGTATCCTCTAATCAGGATGAGTCTGGCTCTTTTAATGGTTTGTTATCATTATGTTTTATTGTCTGTAATCCTTATTTTGTATCGTCAGTAAATGCTGAAATAAACTTTTGATTGTACAGATGAAGTTGATTCTGAATTTACTGGTTCCACTAAGACTAGTAGTTCATGGTGAAAGTCACACTCGTTGTACTTGATTCTGTTATATTATATATATATACATATATGTATATATTTTTTTTATCTTTTATTTTCCATTGTTAAAGAACATTATGTTGTTTTTGTTAGGTTCCAAAACGGGTACACTGCGCAGTGAAGGCACAGAAGATTCCCATTCTGACTTGAATGAGAACGCATCATTGAAAGCTGCCAGTGTTGCCGGCAGACCAGCACATGTCAAGTCATTGCAATATCAACAATCCAGCGTTGATACACATCAAGTGGAGCAAATCTGTTGGTTTTAGAATTTAGAAACACAATCTTCAGGGTTTGTATTTTTCATGCATGGATCATGTATTGTATTTGAAGGTGATGAAGATCCACTGGATACATCGGAGATGCAGGATGACAGCGACGAGCACGAGTTGCCTGATCAAGAAGAACTGGAACTGGATGTGACAGATGACACATTTGTTAGTGTATTATGAGTCATTCTATTTGATGTAGTTGCTGGGTGGGGAATGGTACCGACCTTCAGAAAGATTCAGAATATTAGAAAAACAAATTACTGTTGCAGTGTGTGGCAACGAAACGAGAAGACAACAACTACGACCAGCCGCAGCAGCTGCGGGCATCTGAGTCTGACTCGCACCATTACGAGAATCTGAATGGCCAGACAAATGATGCCGAATGTTAGTAGCATACAATTCATTATATTTTCTGTTATCTTGTTTAACTGAATGCTATCACTCCTTTTTGGAAAAATTTAGACGAAACGTATGACTTATTGTGAATAATTTTGTTCTATGGTGACCAAGTTGATTTTAGCTATGCACGATTTTTCAACCGGTCCGCCGATTCCGCAAGAAGAAGACGATCCGATCCGAGAGCTGACGGACGAGTGGACCGAGTACGTCGAGTCGGGCACTGGCAGGGCCTACTTCCATCATAAGATGACCGGCTACTCCAGTTGGAAACCACCGCGCAATCTGGTTAGACTTTCTCGTTGGTTTGAATTAGGCCTTATTCAGAAAACGTTGTACGTTTCTGACTTATTGGGGTTGAGGTTTTCACTGAATTAGTAAACTTGTCTTCATGAGTGTTAGTTTTAATGCTTTTTGTATTTGTCGTAATTAACGTTTATTGCTAATTTGGTATCAATTTACTCTTTTTCTTTGCTGCTTTATGTTCAGTTCTACAATGCATCCGAAAAATCAACGCAGATAGTCAAAGTTATCTCTTCGTTAGATCTTTACAATTCATCAGAAAATGCGGTCAGTTTTTACTCGGTGACTATGAAATGTTTCCGTTTACTTGATTTGTAACATTAAGTTGGTAATTAGAGACTCGTCTCGTCTTGTTGCACGCGCACGTTTGTAAATCAGTGCAATTATAAAAACAAGCTATGAGTGTCCGTCCAATGAGTGAGCAGAATTGATTAGCTCGTTGCGCTGTTACCTGTTGTAAATGGCTGTTGTCGACTCCGCTGCTGCTACCCACAAAACGGCGCAACATTACACCATTTATTCATGTTGCGCTGCGCGTCAACTTGAACACACGTTTTCGTTCGCTTAATTCGTCTGACCGCTAGCCTGTTGATATTCTGTTTATTTAGCACACACAATCATTATTTATAATGTACTATATCTGCCGACTATTAATATCTACATATATATACACATCCAGTGTCTCTGTGGCTAATTCGATTGATTGTTGGTTTGTGATGAGTTGACGACCTATTGTTGGTATGATGGAAGAAGTGTCGGGTTCGGGTGGTATCGGTCTGCGGGACTGGAAGCTCTACTCCAAGTACGTGGACGTTAGGCCGGTTACATGGAATGGTGCTGAGTCACCAGCTCGACCGAAGCATCCACTTAAGCCCATTATTGTTAGCTCATACTCCGTCATTATTTGAGTAACCTTTTTAGCCAAATGCACATGGATATTATTACCTTATTATCAGCGTTGTTGTTGTTTTAGGTGGGACCACGTGAAGTGAGTGAGTTTATGGCCCGGGCTAATGGCAATGGGTCGTCAGACAACGAGACCAACCAGCGAAACGGCAGTGTGGAAGAGGAGCACAACGTTACGCCTTCCGTGTTGCGTTTGCAACAGCAACAACAACAACAACAACAACAGCAGCAGTGCGAATCATCACCATACGCCGTTACGCCAGTCAGCAGCAACAATACTCAACGTTGGTTGTTACATACTTCTTTGGAAATGGAAAGTTTGATGAATCAGCTGATTAGACTGCAACCTGTTAAATCCTTATACAACATTAGGATTTTGCAATTTATTGGAGTTTTTTAGTTTGAATAATCTAATACATGGAATGTTTAGGTGCCACGTCATCGTGCACACCATCAACGACGAATACGAGTAAATGCGACTCGCCTGCCCGCAGTATCGCATTGACTCGCAATGGTTGTCCACCTCACACATCCATAATGACCACATCCATTGACTCGTCACTTGCCAGAACCAGTCTCTCATTACGCAACAAGGCTTATACACCCGGCAACAAGCAACCGCCACAATTGCCCGCCCATCCCACTAAGGTTACATTTGTAGACATTATCGGACGAGGGAGAAACAGAAAAAAAGATCTCTTTGGCAGTTCCAAAATTTAGACTCTGGCCTAAAACGGTGATTTCCCCCTTAAAGAAGACGTTCCTCTCTCTTTGGAGTTTGAAGGATTGTATGGTTAGCCAGTAATCGGACAGCAAGTTTTCTGGTTTTTGTGCGTATTGTATGTAAATATTGCGGAATGAAATACATTTCGAATCACTATAAAGTAAATTAACTTACCGTTTAGCAGCCAGCAGCGAAGAGCGGATCGTTCGACGTGGTGTCGGCCTCCGAAGACCTGGCCAATGTGCTCAATCGACATCCAACCTTCGATTCAGATGATCCTTACGCTCGATCCAGCAAAACCGGCTCTTTTTCGCATATTTTCAATGCCAATCAGGTTTGGTGAAATTTGTCTGGAACTATAACAATGCAATGTTTTTTTTGCGAATGAAAAAAGTTGAGAGATATTCGGTTGTTAACGTATACACCTACCTTACCCCTCGCTACCCGCAAATAAAATACAAAGTGAAATGAGCTTCGGGCAGATCGTTTTCGGTGAGATTATTTTTAGAGAGAACATTAGAACAGCATCATTTTTGGGTGTTCAATTTCGAGAAGGTCTAACTCATGTCAGTAGATAAGTGAGACGACTTATCAGCTGACTTATGACAAGATATCAGGATAATTGAACTGAAAGTAAAGTAGAATATAAATTTATCGACATTTTTTGCAGTTTCAAAAGGCCACTAAATCTGGTACGTTGGACCGCTGCAAGTTGTTGGAGAATGGCAAAAAGTTGAAGTTAGTTATTAATATAATATTTGATAATCATATACAAAGATGGCTCCTTTTTAACTTAACAGTTGGTGTTCGTTGCAGAAAACAATGGCAGACTTCGTTCGTCTATTTGACTGGTGCACATTTGATATTTTACAAAGATGAAAAATCGTCAGAGGTTAGTTGACCTATGAAGAAACAAATGTTCTTTTCCATGATTGCTAATTTGTTAACTGGTCTATAAGATCTGTTTAAACTCAATATAAACCCTGAAATTCGATATATGGCATTGGTATCATACACTACTCTATTCAACAATAGTGCTTGTGAAATGAGTCACTAACAGTGCACACAGTGGTGTTAGCCGTCATATCCAGTCGTATATGGCCAACACCGATTTGTGTTTGTTTTCATAACTGTATGAAGGAATACAAATCGAGTGATGTGTGTGTTGGTGTGCTATATCAATACCAAAGTTTGTGTTGTGTCATATAGTTAAGGTACTTCTAAATTTTCAAAAACAAAAAAAGTGATAGTTTTTTTTGTTAAAATACTTCTATTTACGTTATCACTTATTAAAATATAAGTTTTGTTGATAATGCATACTTATTTTTATGACTGACTATGTTCAGAAACGCGACAATCATTACCCGGCGCCACTGGGTGTGTGTGATCTACGTGGTGCCCAACTCAGGTGGTCCGATCCCGACCGAAAACACAAACACGTGTTCCAGGTTGGGCAAATCATTATTTAAGGGGTTTTCAGATTTTCTTATCAATGTATGGCGAGGAGCCTCAGTAACAATTATTTGATTATATCTTGAGCAGATTTGACTGATAATTGCTGATTTTTTGAATTTGATGATTATAAAAGCGTCTTTTTAACAAATGCAAATTGTTATAAATTTTGTCTTGAATAGAACTAAGTGTATGGCGTCCATTTTCAGCTCGATCTGATCGACGGCAACGTGTATGCATTCAGTTGTGCAGACACACAAGAAGTTAACAGCTGGTACCACGCGTGCAGGGTGCTCATTTCTAAGCTGCCTCAGCCACAACTTTATCCTATGCCGCACAACACCGGTTACTTGAAATTTGATACTTTATCTTTTCCGTTTTAATAGTTTTATAACGTTTTTTGGGGTCAGCGAAGAACAAATGATAAGTCTTTAGATTTGAATTTTGTCATTTTAGTTCAGATTGGCAATAAGGTAGTTTAAAATAAATTTTTTGATTTCCTTTTGGAAATCTATAGAATGGGATAAATATTTTAATGGTTTTGTTTCGTTTTATTGTTCGATTACTTTCAGCAGCGATCGAGCATTCGGTCAGTGGCTCGCACATCGCTCATTCGAACTCGAAACGGGCAGTTGTGGTCAGTTGTGTTTATTGGTTTTGGGTTTGATGTGTCCACCTTACTGATTTTTGTTGTACGTTTCAGCGTCGCACGGGCAGCGGACATGAAGCGACGAACAGCGTGCATGTGTCTAATAATCAACAGCCTGGTTGGTACTTAACAGTTAAAACATAAAGAACTGCACAAATCCTAATTGGATAATATCTTCTCGACTGATATCTTGGATTATCTTAATTGGATAATATCTTAGACAAAGAATTGATAAGTATGGGGCTAAGATGTTATTGGTTTTCAGTAGAGTCATCCCGACGTCCGGGCACCATGTCGATGATGGATGTAACCGGCAATTATATGGACCCAACCACCAGTAAACAACATGCTGGTTAATAAACATTATGATTGGCATTTCATCATTATTAAGCGTGGAATAACGTGCATTGGATGTTTCATGTTGACAATTTACAATACAAATGTCAAGAGACTGGCTAGTTTAAGTTATTAAGTCAAATGAATTTTCTTGAGTTTACTTTTAGCCCCAGAAGCAGTACTTGAAACAGCACTGCAAAAAGAGGAACGACAGACAATACTCGAACGGCTACGTCGGTTTTTCAAGAGTCGACCGACCCTGGATTCACTCAAAGAGAAAGGCATCTATAAACGTTAGTTAACGTCATTGCCTTATTGCGTTCGTTTTTTTATTTTCCTGTGATGTGTGCTATTTCTTATTAGTTTGGCCTTGTGTTGTATTGTAAATAGTGGTTTAGTTTTACTGTAGTACTATGAATAAAGTTAAATTCTGAAATGTTTTATTCATTTACTATTCAAATTACTTTCCATGTACTCGTATGCACTTTTAATTTTAGCTGAACCAGTATTTGGCAGCTCGTTGATCGAGATATGTCGGCGGGAAAAATCGAGTATTCCAAAGTTTCTGCGCGTTTGTGCGGCGCTGGTCGAAGACAGGGGTCTCGGGGTGGACGGCTTGTACAGGGTGTCTGGTAATCTGTCATCCATTCAAAAAATACGATGCCAAGTCGATCAAGGTACGTTCAATTAACGTTAAACTCTGTCAGATGCCACATGGTGTTAATTCACAGTCAGTGGCGAGTTAATCTTTAATATTTTAACGAAATCAAACTTTAATGGCTAGCAATTTCAAATGTGATTACAATAAATAGTACGCCATGATTGCAGAAAAGTACGCTCTACTTGAAAACGAGTGCGACATCCACGTGATTACGGGTGCACTCAAGCTCTTCTTCCGGGAGCTGCAGGAGCCGGTGTTCCCGTTGGCCATGATCAAGGATTTCCTCGATGCCATTCGTTAGTGTCGTTCTATTAAGGGGATTTCGGAAATTGACCAACGTAATGAGTATAACACCATTTATACCCGTAAGTAGGTCTGTTCTGGGAAGCACTTCGTGTTACTGCATCTGCATTTCCATATTTTTTATAGTTCGAACAAAGATTGTTGACCACCTAGCGGAGTCGTGTTCTCTGCAATAGAGGTCTAATTTATGGGTGTTTAGTTCATTATTGGTTTTTATGTAATGCAGTTGAAAAATTTATAAATTTTGTTTCTCCATCTCCATACATGATTACCATCTACTCTCTAGGTATTCCCAAAGCCAAACAACGAACAATCCGTTTCCGGGAGCTGCTGGTCAAGATGCCCCAGCCCCACCACGACACACTTCAGTTCCTATTCTCTCATTTACTCCGGTTTGTTTATCGTAATATTCAAAACACTAAGAAATTTTCAGGTCGGCCAGTTCGTTCAGCCCAGTTTACTCTAAAAGTCAAAGCTGTACTGCTGCCTTGATGAGAATATGCTGGACTAAAAAGGATGTTGTGAACAGTTGTTATTGTTTTTCTCAGTTTTTTTAGTACGGCCTCTAATTTGGTTTTTGTGTGTGGCCTTGCGACATCACTCCACCCACCTTGAAAAAGGCCGTTGCTGTGGTATTGTAGTCCATTTGTATTTCAGAGTGGCCGACGAATCGAAGCAGAACCGAATGCAGGTGCACAACCTGGCAATAGTGTTCGGGCCCACCCTGTTCTCTGGTGCGAGTGACCACCCGTCACAAGTCACT
Organism: Daptonema setosum; assembly: GCA_964036265.1. Classification (NCBI taxonomy): domain Eukaryota; kingdom Metazoa; phylum Nematoda; class Chromadorea; order Monhysterida; family Xyalidae; genus Daptonema; species Daptonema setosum. The sequence goes on along the minus strand of OZ038444.1, from coordinate 14,497,552 downwards.
AAGTCTAAAAATGCCAAGAACAAACAAAAACACACGAATAATGTGGACGTGGTACAGTCCAACTCACATCTGGCCTATAACATGATTATGCAGGTACGTACCTGCTTATTGTTTATTTTTACTTTATTTCTCTTAAAATTTCATAATTATTTTTTCTGCAATTTCCTTTGGTACGGCTAAGTTGTTGGTCATTCAGTGTAGCCTTTTCATTTCGTCTAGTTAACGAAAAAGATACTTTAGTACATACATTTAATGATAAGTCATTCCAACTTCTATCATTACTTAACGCAGGGTCAAATCGTGGAATACATGCTGAAGGACTTCAACAAGTTCTTCAATACGTCGGTGAGTGTAATAGAAGAGGGATCACCATCGCTTGTTGAGTCGCCGGGCAGTGACCACCGTGGTGTCGAACCCATCAGACATCACTCACAACTCAGAGCTGCTTTACTGCCTCCCGGTGGTAGAATATCTGCGTCCTAGTTTTATACAGATTAGTAACAAAAAGTACATTTACTACAAACAATCAGACTTCTGCATATGCGATGTATGTGATCATTATTAAATGTTGACGTAAAAGATACTGATTCATGCTAAGTGCTAATTCTGCGTTAGTTTCTGTTCCATCGCCAACCCGAAAATCTATGGTATCTCAGCGTGTTTTCATTGTTTCGGGACAACCCTGCTGATTCAAATTGGTCCACCCGTTTTTTTTCATCTGATTTCACAGACTCCTTCCTCCACGCTCACACGCTTGCTTTCACACACTATAATTTTATGTGCTCGATTTCTATCATGTTATTTGAACTTATTTGTTTTTAATTTTGTTCAGTATTTGTGTGTTGTATGGTTTAATACACGATCCCTAGTTGTGCGACCCAAATCAATGTTGTGTTCCATTTTCTTACTATTTTTAAACTTTCTTGTATAGTTAATAAATATGATCCTGTTGAATTATAATGTGATATTGATATTTATATTTTTATTATTTATCTTGTTGATTTTCTTATGATTCTCGATTCAGAACCGTTGTGCTAAACATTAAATTTTTGATACTTTGTAGTACGTTTATTTGTATTTTAGTAAAGTACCTGATGCGATCATTTTGGATTGTACATGCCAAACCTGAAATTCATCGAAACAATACTGCGCGCCGGCAATATGCATTCCGTCCGATTCAATGAGTTCAACCTTTTCAATGAAAACTTGATTTTAATTGATTTCCACTTGAGTATTGTCTGCTGTGTTATGATTGGCACCTATTTATGTATGTATTTATATATTTACGGTTTTATACATAGATTCATTTGCACACGTTGCCGAAACCAAACCTGCTGAGGGTCTGATTCTTTTTCTGTCAATCCTTGTTATTCTTTGTTGGGTTTCATCGTATTTCCATGTTATTTTGCCTCCCCACAGAGTTTAATGTCAATCCTAAATGTGTATCGGTTAAAGTACCAGCTCTTTGACTTACTTGCACTTCCATACTTACTAATCATTTTTATGTGTTTTTCGTTGTTGTGAAACTTTACACCCATCGCAGAGCATTAATGCTGAGGAGAACATGCTCTTATCTTAAATTTTATAAAACTTACCAACTAAAATAATTATGGTGCCTTCATTATCTCCTGCATTTTTTTCAATGAATCAGCCATTTTTCCGGGTATTCAAAAGAAATTAAGAGTTGTATCATAGGAAAAGTGTAAAGAAAAGATGCCAATTGCAAAAATGTTGCAGGACTATGATGGAATCAACCGGATACACGTGATTCCATATTATACAGGTCCTTTCGAGGTACTTTCGTTTGCATTTTCATGCTCTCAATATTGTGAGTTCCCTTTACATAATGTGCCCTAATGAGCTATAGATACACGGTTAACTTCCACCACTGCACTTCTTCATTTTTTCTTGTAACTCGATTCACTCATCTATTACTCTTCCCGATATCTTCTAGATTCAGATTCAGCTATAAAGATAACTTTCCAGAATTCATGATTATATTTCACTTGGTCCATTTATCTGGAGTATTAGTAACAAAAATCAGCCAGTTTTAATGTCTGCTAACTGCCTGAAGCTCAATGTCAGTTATTCAATACGATAACTTTTCGGTAGCAGACCGTAGTTATAAAATGACCCATCGCCGTGTCCTTACGATTTTGATTACTATTATTTGCACCATACGGCGATACGTTACTTGGACGAAACGTGTATTATACTTTGCTTTGTGTGGGACATTTTGGCACATTGCAGGGGTAGCCATGCTGTTACATTTGTTCACATAACTTAGTACATTCATTTTTATTGATTAGAAGAGATGATTACCAGAAATTTTGGTTAACTATTCTATGTGATGTATTTAGGTTGGTAACAGCAGGGTTCGATTCATACTGATATCGGTCTTAGTTATTTGTAATCAACTCATGTTGTGCTTGCTCTCAAATATTCCCAGTATGTTCATATTGTGTATATAGTTGAATGGTTGAAAACAACATTATTATTATTATCTAATATACTCAGTGCCCGTTGTGATTCACGTTCCAATAAAAATATGAACACGCAATTTTGCTTTGATGGTGTAGAAAGGTAAATAAATTAATTGTACTCACAAGAGTTAGTAAGTTGTGTTTGATATCTAGGATACATTTATTTGATTTAAACATGGAAGTATTAATAAACATTGAATGCATCGTCTCGTCAGTATCATATATAATAGATAACATAGAAAACATGTGCTAGCAAATGAGCATTTCCCGATACATAACTGGCTGAAAGTGACATGAATATAAGTTGGTGTTATGGCATATGGATCATAGCAGCACATCATTGGCATCATCGAAACGGATGTCATCCTCAATCAACAGTCTCATTTCGGTCTTTTCTGGCAAGGCTTCGGCTTCAGTGGTGATGAGTTGAGTGGTTTTGCTGGCAATCAGATTGTCGATTGTCAGCTCCGACTGAACCTGAATATAATTGTTGGTTTGTACAGTAGATATCAACTAATTTGTGATGTGAACATTGGCTCCTTCACTCAACGGCTGCTCTGTTACAGGCCCGTTGCCCACAGGATGCCGGCTGCTCTGTTACAGGCCCGTTGCCCACAGGATGCCCGGCTGCTCTGTTACAGGCCCGTTGCCCACAGGATGCCGGCTGCTCTGTTACAGGCCCGTTGCCCACAGGATGCCCGGCTGCTCTGTTACAGGCCCGTTGCCCACAGGATGCCCGGCTGCTCTGTTACAGGCCCGTTGCCCACAGGATGCCGGCTGCTCTGTTACAGGCCCGTTGCCCACATGATGCCGGCTGCTCTGTTACAGGCCCGTTGCCCACAGGATGCCCGGCTGCTCTGTTACAGGCTCGTTGCCCACAGGATGCCGGCTGCTCTGTTACAGGCCCGTTGCCCACAGGATGCCGGCTGCTCTGTTACAGGCCCGTTGCCCACAGGATGCCGGCTGCTCTGTTACAGGCCCGTTGCCCACAGGATGCCGGCTGCTCTGTTACAGGCCCGTTGCCCACAGGATGCCCACAGACCACAAAACCCAAGTTCCGTTGCAACACAATTTATTCAGCGCACCTTTTGTTCATTTTTACACTATGAAACCTGAATAAAAAAATTTATTTTAAGTTTTGAAATATAATTTTCGCGTGTAATGGATTAATGGAAAAGTACTCCGTACTATCTGTCTGAAGTACATATATACTACGTGTATAACATACCGTCTGATTAACTACAATACTTGACTGAGTGTTCATCCAACATTTGTTTCAGTGGCAGCACCTCGTTCAACGTTGACCTGATTGAGCAGTGCAGCAGCCGCCTGAGCCTGACAGCCTTTCAAGCCTTTTGGTTCTTTTGGCACTGGAGGGCTGTCCGCGTTCACGATCCATGCTGCGATCACCAGCGCCATTACCTGATAAAAGTGTTATGTACATTGGGTAACGGCATAAGTTACACTTAACATGTTACATGTTACAGCTAGAATTACCACAAATACATAACTGAGTGGCACGATAGTTTTTTTACTGTTTAAGTGGGTTATAAGAATTTTAAAACCACCGAACATAACCCAATTGAACACTAGCTTACTGTAATAAACCAATTGTCAGTCAGCTGGTAATGCAATACACAGGAGGACTGAAACACCATTTGAACTAAAGGTTTCTGGCCTGTGGTATTGCATAGCCCGGCTGAACCCGACGAAGACGACGTAGTAATCAACCTCCCCACAAAATAAGTCAAGAATGTCGTGTCGACTGTAATGGTAACTAACGACCAAAGACCAGAGTATGAGGTAGATGCCCCATGCATGGTTATCGATGTCGTATATGACAGCAACAAGCCCACAAAGGCACACCAGCGATGATATGCAGCTGCTGACCAGAAGTAGCACACCCATTCAGCAGGTCATGCACATCCACTCACTCCTCCCATCATCGTATCGCATTCACCAGTAGTCGTATCAATTTGTGTTATTATTGTTAACATCATTTGGTTATTGTTTGTCTGAATATACTAATATTGTTATGAATGAACTGAATATGAATGAGATGAATGGTGACCAGCAGTAGCACACCCATTCAGCACCTCATGCACATCCACAAGCTACTCCCATTATCGTATCGCATTTAACGGTATTCGTATTGGTTTGTGTAATTGAAGTTAACACTGTTTTGTTATTGTTTGTTTGAATGTATTAAATGACATGAAGGAAAATGAATGAAAAAAATAATGAACTTAATATGAATGCATTGAATGATATGCAGCTGTCGACCAGTAGTAGCACACCCATTCAGCAGGTCATGCACATCCACACACACCTCCCGTTATCGCATCTACCAGTATTTGTTGTAGTTTACGTAATTGTTGTTGACATCATTTTGTTATTGTTTGCCTGTTTGTATTATGTTTTAGACCTAATAACAATGACCTTCTCAGCTTTATTGCTGATTTAACATATGTACATGATATAAAAAAAACTGTTGGTCGGAGGATTTCGGTCTTGAACTTGTGAATGATACAAGAACCGTTTCTGTGGTTTCCTGAAGACAATCAGACCACATGTATGTATCCTACATACATTACACTGATATAATGGGGACACTATGTAACTTTACCAGTAGAAGTATGTACATAGGTATGAGTTGGGCGCTAAATTGAGTAAAAGGGTGTCAGCTGTGCGCTGTTGCCAATAAAGAAGTATACAGTACATATCCAACATACACATGTATGTACGTGCATCTACTCAGAGTACACAGATTGTGGACAATAACAAATGTCCACAGTATGTAGATGTACGTATTACAACAAGCATATGGGCATGACATATGTAAGTACATGTACATAGCTAAAAAATTTATTTCATGAATAAAATGAAATTATCACATTTTTCTCGAGTCTTTCACAAGTTTTCAAAGCACCAGAAACTGAATTCCTTTCTTACCGCAAAGATTTTTTGAGTATTGGGAGCAAGTAGAAGGCTTGGGTACTACTTGGTCGCACTCATTCATTGATCACAAACTGAACGAAGCCAATTGATGCAGATAGGCTTGTGACTCCCATGCTAGCAACAATATGACTCACTATTCAACAAAATTACACATGACTTTATTCCTCATTATTTTTAACTGTCCACCAGATCAGTGGGAAATTGAATGAGTCGCTGACTGATTTGTTTTGAACAGCTAAATGTACGAACTGTTTCGTTTAATATGAAGTTGATACCAACATCTCATGACATCAAAGAAGCCAGTCTATGTACCTTTTTACAACTTTATATCTGGTGCACAACAATATGTAAGTATCCACTGCTGACGTCAGTCCGATCCACTATCTGCCTGGTCTGGGCATCGGTGAACGATACAGCAAACAGGCTAATTAATTTAATCGAATTTAGTGGTGCCTTATTTTTTGGTGCGAAACCGTTGGTTGCGTTTGAATTCTAGCAAACCGGTTTCGAGGAGTTTGGCGATTGCAGCGTTCGGTGTGCTATAAATATGCAAGACGAGCATGCATGCATCCAAATCGATTCATATATAAGGGACATGGTACAGTCAGGCCACTTGCACGCGCGAGAGCAGCGCGTAAATTGGATTTATTTGGAGGAGGAGACGGGGAGGGAACGTTGAAACAGTTAACTCGGTATTTATATACAGACATGGGCTGGTGTGGGCGGAGTTGTTCAAATTTGAACCATTTAGTGGTGTGTGTTCTGCTTAAATATATACAGGGTGGGCCAATAAAACTAGTTGTTTTGAGGTTTGGCAGAACATAACCTTTCGTTTCGATGATAAAATTCCCTCATATACAAAGATTATAGCAACAACAAAGAAACTTTAGCTTAGAATATCAGAGAGTTATTCTGCCTACAATAATTACACGACCAGTATAGAATACAGGTAAACGGCGTTAAAATCTCACAGTAAAGTTTCATTGAATGTCGCACGGTAAAACAATGCTCGTTCAGGAGTCAAAGTCTAATGATAAATCGGGTCGGGATTTCGTAAACGACGGGCAATGTCTGCACAATGCAATGGAATAGTCTTACTGTGCACACAACCAATTTTTGATTCAGTTCTAAACATGGCGTCAAGTCAGGTGTTTTACTGCCCAAATCACGGATTCAACGACATCGATGTGGACTAGCCGACCGATTTATCGTACATATGTACATACATGTATATACAGTATGTATGTATACATGGCAACGGAAATAGTTGATCAGTACCTTGTGGCCAAGCTTGTGGCTTACAGCCGTACACGTTTGTCCATCTGACTCGCAACAGGAAACAGTTACAACCAGATACATGCGCCACAGAATCTGGCAATTTGGTCGGTAGTTTGCCAACGGCTATAACTACTTATGGGCCACAAGGTTGGCAAGAGAGAAAAGCCATGTCTTTTAATCGGGCATGAACGATCCGCTTAACAAATCTGATTTAGGCTTGAATTTTTTTGGTTGACTCTCTGACATGTGATTTTGATTTGCTGGAACACCATGGTCACTCCTGCACTGACTTGACCGTCTGATTGTGTGAATCGTTGAGGCACCGTGGTCATTCATGTACTGACTTTACAGTCCGAATATGTGATATGGACTTGGTGTGACCCCATATTTACCACAGATTTGACCGTCCGACTTTGTGAATTCGGTATTTGCTGTGACACCAAGTCACAACTGCACTGACTTGAAACTCTGTTTATGTGATATTGATTTGCTGTGACACATCACGTCCGCGGTAATTCAGGGGTGGCTGGCGTTACTCAGTCATGAACATACAAGTTGCTCTCGTTCATTCTCACGTTCCAAATCAATTAGTGGACTTTTATTTTCCCCATGGATGATTCAAAGAAATTACGTTTTTAATTACTCTTTTGTTCGTAGAAATTTTGCTAGTCATTCCAACGAACGCATACCATAAGACCATGGGACTTGTTAATTACCGGCAACAAGTCAACGAGGTACAATGATATCATACAGATTTATTTCGTGGCGGACAGATGTTGAAAACTGACGGGCACCTCATGCCAGGTTTTTAACTTGGGAAATCCAGATTGCGAGTACGATGCGCTAACCACTAGACTAGAAGGCAACAAAAATAATTTTAGTATGGGAATTATGGGAAACCGTGACTGACTGACTGACTGATTGACCGACCGACTTACATAGTGTGTGCCTGACTGAATAAAAGATTGACTAAATGTCACGAATTGTTACATACATATACCATGGATTGAATGAACATGTCCCTGATTCGATGACGCACATTTGCATACATCTATCTGTGCTATAACGATCAGTAATGCCACATACATTTGTGTCAGACTCGTGTTGAAACGGATGTGCTGAGTGAGTGAGTGAGTGAGTGAGTGAGTGAGTGAGTGAGTGAGTGAGTGAGTGAGTGAGTGAGTGAGTGAGTGAGTGAGTGAGTGAGTGAGTGAGTGAGTGAGTGAGTGAGTGAGTGAGTGAGTGAGTGAGTGAGTGAGTGAGTGAGTGAGTGAGTGAGTGAGTGAGTGAGTGAGTGAGTGAGTGAGTGAGTGAATGAGTGAGTGAGTGAGTGAGTGACTGTTTGACTGACTGACTGACTAACTGACTGACTAACTAACTGACTGAGAGAGCGAGCAAAGGAGTGACTGACTGAGTGAGTGAGTGAGCGAGCCAGTGAGTGAATGATAGAGTGAGTGAGTGAGCGAGCCAGTGAGTGAATGAAGAGTGAGTGAGTGAGTGAGTGAGTGACTGACTGACTGACTGACTGACTGACTGAATGACTGACTGAATGAATGAATGAATGAATGAGTGAGTGAGTGAGTGAGTGAGTGAGTGAGTGAATTAGTGAGTGAGTGAGTGAGTGAGTGAGTGAGTGAGTGAGTGAGTGAGTGAGTGAGTGAGTGAGTGAGTGAGTGAGTGAGTGAATGAGTGAGTGAGTGAGTGAGTGAGTGAGTGAGTGAGTGAGTGAGTGAGTGAGTGAGTGAGTGAGTGAGTGAGTGAGTGAGTGAGTGAGTGAGTGAGTGAGTGAGTGAGTGAGTGAGTGAGTGAGTGAGTGAGTTGTTATATATTTCATTACACAAATAATATTGTTAGGGTATGTAAAAAGGATAATTAAATAAACATACATTAAATATTGAAATTTGAATAAGTTTTGAAGTTTCTCACATTTGACGAAGAAAACTCGTTACTGAAAATGTTTGAAACATGGAGATGCCAAACGTTTCTCAATGCAACATACTCTGGTATGTTCCAGAATGAAAACCATTCGTTTACTTTTCATTAATTCAGCGAATATCTTCAATGACGACTTTTTCAATCGAAAGTTTCAACAACCATACAAGTTTCATACATATGTATATGTATAAGTTTCAAATAAACAAATCAGTAACCTCGTCAATCTATCATTTCATCACCTTAATCCCAATGAGTCAGCCATTTACGCATATCAATAATACCGTGAAAACTGCGGTCACCTTTGATTTTTTTTGCAGCCGACGTAAACGATAAACAAGTTCATTTTTCAGTATGCTCAGAAAAAAAGTATACTGTATGTTCATTCGAACCACTTTTTTCAGCTTCAATATCAAAGTAAATACCGGGACATCTGGTAACCCGAATCCCCGTTGTGTTTGCTTGTTTGCCAGCACATCACATTGTTGTCAATACTGTTCACGTATTCCTGCTCGTTGTACGTATGTACATAGATCTCTTACATAATTTTTTATTAATCATTTACAACAAATTTGTTATAATATTCTTGTTTCACACAAAACATACCTGTTTCTTAGAGTTTTGGGGTTTTCAAGTTTTCGTTCGATTAAGAACAATTTTGATTCTCAGCAAGTTAACCATCACACATAATAAGCAATAATATATTAGTCATCAGTCAAAATGTTGTTTAACAATCAATAATTAGTAATCATTCAATCGAACAGTCTGGCAGCCAGTCAGTCATTAGGAGTAAGTGAACATATCAGTTTGGCACTTGCCATAAAACTTGAAACTTCAATAGATGGGTGGTACGCCATATGCATTCTGGATTGAGTCGTTGATTATGTGGGATAATAACAACAATAATGATAATAATAATAAATAAATAAATATAGTACTGAGCATTTGACTGTCTTATTATTGTATTGACAGTTTGGATTTTGCGTCCACCGCTGATTTTTCTCGGGCTTGTAGATGCTTCGGTCTGGGCACCGTTAGAGAGTCTATGAAAAACCAAATACTTGGCTGCTTCTTCACCGAACCTCACGTTGTGTGAATCCAATACTAATACAACCTACGTAACACTGATCGAACCCATCCAACTTTTACCAATACATATATAACCAAACCGTTACCAATATAGTTTTCCCAATACAACAGTTATCAATTTAACCTTGAGCAATTAATCAATTTTGAAAGTTTTTTGTATATCAAGCTAAAGTCGGTTTAGCTACTTCTAGTACTCCAGATACATACAATGTGAGCCAGTTCTTGCCATCGTAGGAAGGCCTAAACCGGACGTTTTTTGTCCTCCTGTGATATGTCTGTAACTAATATACAGCTTCAAACAACACCAAAATTAACAAGCATATTAGAGCAAGAGAATGATTCGGATGAAGGCAAGAACTGTTAAATCGGCTGTTCACTGCTCAAGTTAAAAACTATCGAATCATTTGTTAGTTTTGCACACCCACTAAGTCTGAACGAAGACGTTTTAATGCTTGTATATTCATTTTGCTGTGTTAACTGTTACAGAATAGATATTGAGACAGTAAAAAGGTTTTACATTTCCCCCAAGTAGAATTCTGCTGCGAAATGCAGACCAGTTTTTGTACCACTGTTTCTGCTTCATCGCAACCTCTTGAAAACGTTATGCCAGATTATTCATCGTTCATTCGACCCAAAAAAATTATATGCTCACAAACCAGGTTCTTTATATAGTCGTTGACAGATTACTTCAGAGCAAAAGTTATAAAGTTAATGAGTCTAACGAAGCAGGGATTAATGCTGGAATATTGAGTAAGCAGATGCATGAATTTTATGAGTTTAATTTAGTTGTTGGTATATACGGAATTACATCTCAAATACACTCCGTTAAACTCATGTCAATTTTTTGTAGATGCATTTTTCTCTAATGCATACGCAGCGTTTATTAATATCAATATTCGTGTTGATAATGTTATTTGTGTTCACGGATTCACTAACATGTCATTGGCTGTCGTCAACCACCAACGAGTGCAACATCAGGACCATGAAGAAGGATACTTGTTATATGGTAAATTACTGACTGACTGACTGACGTACTGACTGACTGACTGTTTGACTGACTGATAGACAGTCCATCACCAGAATAGCTGACTGACTAACTGACTGACTAACTAACTGACTGAGAGAGCGAGCAAAGGAGTGACTGACTGAGTGAGTGAGTGAGCGAGCCAGTGAGTGAATGATAGAGTGAGTGAGTGAGCGAGCCAGTGAGTGAATTATAGAGTGAGTGAGTGACTAACTGACTGACTGACTGACTGACTGACTGACTGACTGACTGACTGACTGACTGACTGACTGACTGACTGACTGACTGACTGACTGACTGACTGACTGACTGAATGAATGAATGAGTGAGTGAGTGAGTGAGTGAGTGAAGTAGTGAGTGAGTGAGTGAGTGAGTGAGTGAGTGAGTGAGTGAGTGAGTGAGTGAGTGAGTGACTGACTGAATGAGTGAGTGAGCGAGTGACTGAGTGAGTGAGTGAGTGAGTGAGTGAGTGAGTGAGTGAGTGAGTGAGTGAGTGAGTGAGTGAGTGAGTGAGTGAGTGAGTGAGTGAGTGAGTGAGTGAGTGAGTGAGTGAGTGAGTGAGTGAGTGAGTGAGTGAGTGAGTGAGTGAGTGAGTGAGTGAGTGAGTGAGTGAGTGAGTGAGTGAGTGAGTGAGTGAGTGAGTGAGTGAGTGAGTGAGTGAGTGAGTGAGTGAGTGAGTGAGTGAGTGAGTGAGTGAGTGAGTGAGTGAGTGAGTGAGTGAGTGAGTGAGTGAGTGAGTGAGTGAGTGAGTGAGTGAGTGAGTGAGTGAGTGAGTGAGTGAGTGAGTGAGTGAGTGAGTGAGTGAGTGAGTGAGTGAGTGAGTGAGTGAGTGAGTGAGTGAGTGAGTGAGTGAGTGAGTGAGTGAGTGACTGACTGAATGAGTGAGTGAGCGAGTGACTGAGTGAGTGAGTGAGTGACTGAGTGAGTGAGTGAATGAGTGAGTGAACTCGTACTTTTGTATATCTAAAATGCTTATTTTCAGAAACTTTCTAACACATTTGGCCTTGTTAAATCGCGTGGTTGTGTAATGTCGTCGTGTGAAGGCGGGCACTGTGGGGAGTGCCATAACAAAACGATGAACCACTGCATCAAACTCGCTAATTACACTGAATGCTGCTGTGATACCGGTTCGTTATTTAATTCACGCATGCAGTTTTCCAAGGTGAAGAAAACTTACATAAGTTGGTGGATAAATAAATTGGTGGCAAATGCTGGTACGGCTACATAGTTTCCAATATTCTGATGTTGTATAATCAAGTCAACGGAAACAACGTACGGTCTTCTCTCCACGGAACAGTTTACTGCCAATTTCACAACACTGCTTTCCATAGAAAAGCTGTTTGGCAACGATTGAGTTTGATCAGTAAACGATGTTTTGCAGATCTGTGCAACGATCCGGTCAACGAACAACTAATGCGAACCTTATATATTGAGCAACCAGAACCGTTACCCGATCTTACAAAGGTTATTGCCTTATCCGATTATACATGAAATGAGAATGAAAGCTTTCTCATTTCATGTACATTCTAAAAAATTAGTTTTAATATAATAAAACACTTGTTTCATTTATCTAATGTTTAACTTAATCTAAAATGCTTCAAGGTAAACTGGGCAGTAGAAACAATGGTAATATGTATTGCTGTGGTAGTTCTATGTTTTATCCACCCGTTTGGCTAACCCTGTCGGTGAAACTTCTTCCTTCACATTATAGCGTGTGCCGTTTTAACACTATCGTTTTTATCACTAATTCATTGGGTTTATAATTTTTCATTCATTTACTCACTGGTTTCATCAATGAATAAAAATAACCAATTTAAAAATATTCCAGTGAAAATAACTTGAAACGCTTTCAAATTGTGATAAAAAATTTCAAAGAAAATTTTTTTCATCTCAGAATTTTTACCATAGTATTGTGAATGAACTGTTGAGCTGAATAAACTTCAACTCTTCCCGAGTTCAGCCCTGGAAGTTTTTGCAGACAAACTCAATAAATGCCCAATTCTGGTGAAAGGGTTTTTAATGCTTATAAAACAGTTTCAATTATTGATAATAAAGTTGCAATAGTTTACTCAATGTGATGTTTCGAAGTTAATAAGAACTAAAGGTGGATATTCAGTCGTTGCAGGCGAGCACGGTACGCTATGGCTCCATCATCATCACTGCGTTTCTACTACTTCTAGTCGCCGTCTTCGCTCTCATCACCGTCGACTTTATTGTGTGATATTTATCATTATTATTGTTTGCCATTATCATAATTCTTCTTGTGAATTTGTGATTACTAGAAAACCTCCCTTCATGATCTGTATACTTCTGAAGTGCTATGATTATGATTACAGAATTCAGCTACACAATGCCAACTTTAAATAAATCAACATTACCAATGTTAGCATCTAGGAAAGTGCTATCCGAATCCGAAAATGTCACTTCTTCAGTTCATGATGCCGATTTTGTTAAAATGGTTTGAGAACCAGTATCGTTTCATTACAAATTCTGAGTTACTTTCTTTCCCTCACAATATTATTCAACTAAAAGTGAGTTTGTAAAAGCAAACCACATACAGTTTTTGAAACCCTTGCGAAAATGAGAAATCAAAATGTATTTGTATTTGTAAACGATGAATCGGCTGATTATGATCAGAATAGAGAGTTTCAGCACTAAGACAGACTTTACAGTTTTGTTGCTGATGATTACTTGTTAACTAACTGTCTTTTGCGTAACGAAGACAGCGACAGTCAGTCAGTCAGTCAGTCAATCGGTGGGTAGTTGTAATATGAAATGCTGAGTTCCTGCCGATTAAGGAAAAATTACATGGACCAGTTAGACAATCTGTACCAGCGGTATTTTGTGTTGTTGATACCGTAGATTAAAACAGATGTTATGTTAATAATAAAGTTAATGATCGTTAATGCTTAATGATCGTATAATAAAAATTAGCCATATGTCAGTATTTATTTGTATATGAATTTAATTTGAATTGACTCACCTAAATGTTTTGTTTATGATTTCCCCGCAAAACGCGTGTAATAAAGAACAAGCTATTTGAATAATATAACGAAAACAGTTTCGGAGTGTTTGTTACGTATTACGTTGCACCTACGACACAACAAACCGTTGCGATCATAGTTATGCGCTGTTTATAAAGCTGATGATCATCTTTGAGACTAATATGCTAATCTGTTACAAAACATCCATTAAACTGTCAATCGTAGAGGTCATGAACACGTCGATAATGACGTGTTTTTCGCATGCTTGAACTTGGTTATCAGCTTTTTGCAAGTCTTTCGCTGATTGGTCAGTTCAAAGTTTTCCAGAATAAGAGTTTCGTGATTGATAATTCGGTTGCTCCGTTATTCAGGAACCTTATTCTCTAAATACGTTCTTTTTCCAGCAAGATCCCACGAATAAAAAATCTGTACTACTTGCACCATTTTCTCAATTTGTGCCACCTGTAGTAATGTTTATTATCTTTGTTCCCACTTTGGTCACTTATTAAATAAAATTTCCACGATATTGTATGCATAAATTGGGCCAACTACATACGTAGGTAATGAAGACAAATGTGTGTTATACGTTAACAAACTGTGAACAAACCATCTGCATGTATCACTACCAATCGAATCGCATTCGCTATAACGTAACCTTCTTCACACATTCACATTTTCACCTTTTATTATTTTGTTAGAATACTTACAGGGTGATTCATTTGCACGTTTTCTAACATCTCATTAGTTGGCTGAGTTGATTGAAAGAACTTCTTATTTAGAGGTTCTGCAGGCGTCAAAAGTAACGTATAAAATATATATTGAGATTTAAAAAAAGTCTAGCTCTCGTCATTCAACACTTTAGCTTATCGTATGAGTGATACAACCTCAATATTTTAAAGAAAATGTGAACAATGTATTATATATGACACCTAAATTGTGGAGTTCAAATTATACAACCTAATCTGCTACCAACTACAGGATGGAAAATTGAAAGCCCACCCTGTACATGAACATCTAACAACTTCTGTACGACTTCTCCAGTTTTTCTGCGCCCAATGTCTGTGTTTCTTTCGTGATATTGGTTTTTTGATAATTTTTGTTGTTTCGCCATTTTTTCTATTGATTTTTATGATTGAAAGCTATAAATCATAGCTTTTTATTTTTAAATATCCATCAAGATCGTTTGCATTTCTGTCTCTCATGGGAATGATATAAAATATTTTCGTTAATTATTTATAAATAATTTTTTTTTTAATATACGGTTATGCTATGCTTATTTTTCAGAATCTATCTAAAAAATAAATTAAGAGGTTTCACACTTCAGCTACATTCCTTAACCACTTCTCACTAAAATCCAAATAATTAAACGTGATTGTACTGTACGAACAATGATAGTTCCAGTACTAATTAAATGAAAGGCCAAACAAATCAACCAAACACACGGGCGTCTCTCACTTACTCAAACTTAAAACAACTTTACTAAAAGATGATAAAGAGGGTGGAAAAAATGAACTTGAATTATGCTCTGCTTGTTGTATTTGCCAGATTTACCATATCCATTTATCTTATAATACGTGACAAATGTCATGCTGATATTTTCAATTGTTGTATTCTGTTACCTAAATGCAGGTTGACTTGACTATTTATGTTATCATCCGCTTCAATATAAACTGCGATACAAGTATGGAAGGAAGCATGCATGGAACACGTTTACTGTACTGACAATTGTGAGCGAAGGGTAAGATGATTATGAAAAGAATGGACATCACACATGGACTCATCGCATACGTTTTCTTTGCTCAATATTCCATATTTATAATTATGGTTGTGACACGAAATCAGTGGGAAACAAGCCAATTATATGAGTGAAAGTTATGGGCCATTAGTGTTTTGTCACCCGCCACCGTATCATGTACTAGCTAATCGGGGTTAACACAATCATGTGTGTATCGCATCCACTTTACATCGTGCACGCTTAACCTCTTTACATTCACACCGTGATCGCCGAATGCTAAGCTTCCTTTCTATACAGCTGATACACTTGCTAACTATCTCTTATTTTACTCCATATCAGTTCTACAGCGCCACGGGCTATTTTTTCATTTACATTGAAAAATATGTGAGCAGAAAACTTTTTGAAACCGGGTTAAACTATTTTAAAGTCAGAAAATACAGCTATCACATGTGTGAAGTATCATATCAAACACCAATATTAAATGATACTAGAACGTACTGTTTTGCTTCAACCTACCTGACGTCACAGTTCTGACGTACACGTCTGTCAAGAACACTCTAACGCCATACTGCTAATTTGTGTAATCTTTGTTTGATACCAGTTTAAATTACAATGACGCTTCCTCTTAAACAATAAGTTTCAAGTTAAACACGATTTTCACCTCGTTTTGAAGACTGTTTGTGTATAGGACGTTTATTATTACCACATAGCAAACCCAGCTATTTGGTCAAGTTCGAATTTGTTTTTATATTATGTTCTAAACGTTCAGAATAAATATTGAATTTTAGAAATATATAATATCGATTATTTTAACTAAATTACAGATTTAACAAAAATGGGCGCCATCAGCAGAAAATGGTTGGCAACGTTCATGGCGCTTAGCGTAATAATGGAAACGGCAGTGACCAGAACCATTATTTATGACAGGAACAGGCCATGGTACCAGGAGGAGGGAGCACCTGGGGTCAAGATCAGGCTCACACAGAAGGGCATGAACTACCTCAGACAGGTCAGTGAAAAAATCATCATTCATCAACATAAAAAACACTGAAGTAATTTCCTGATTTCTAGTGCAAAAGGATATTGGGAAACACCTCCGATAAAAGTTTATAAACTGTTATTAGCAGAACGTCATCATTGTCATCTTCGCCAACATCTACAACAACAACAACAACAACAACAACAACAACAACAACAACAACAGCAACAACAACAACAACAACAACAACAACAACAACAACAACAACAACAACAACAACAACAACAACAACAACAACAACAACAACAACAACAACAACAACAACAACAACAACAACAACAACAACAACAACAACAACAACAATAACAACAACAACAACAACAACAACAACAACAACAACAACAACAACCACAACAACAACAACAACAACAACAACAACAACAACAACAACAACAACAACAACAACAACAACAACAACAACAACAACAACAACAACAACAACAACACAACAACAACAACAACAACAACAACAACAACAACAACAACAACAACAACAACAACAACAACAACAACAAATCTTCATATTCGTTACATTGTTTTCAGGTCGCTGTGCTGATCATGAACGACCAGATTCCTCAAGTCAAACATTTGAAAGCATCAGGTGACTTTGGAGATGCGATCATCCAACTGTCCGAGATCAACGTGACTCGTTGGCGACCGGCCGATTACACCCTGCTAAGGTCCACACCTCCCAATAAACTCGTAATTCGGAATGGAAAACGCCGATTTAGGGTGAGTTTGGTCTTTTTTCCTAGTAAAAAAAAATACTATATTCATTTAACTAACTGATCACTAATTAATGCTGTTCAAAATTTTGATGCATTCACATTTACCGTCGCGGAAGACGACTTGACTTATAACCGAACCAAGTTGTGCCTTCATGTTTCAGTCTGGAAGCCGACTTTTTAGCCACCCAGTCTGGTCTGACTCTGCCCCGGTAAGATTATTGGCGAGGCTCAAGGCATCACCGTCGCCACCGAACTTGAAAGCTCCTACGCCGACGGCGGTCTGCTAATCAAACCCACCAGTTGCAAGGCCGTTTATCCAGCGATCAACATTCGAAGTTGTGCCACAGCCCGGACATAATCTGGCTAATTTCGTCAAAACCACATATTGTTAGTAATACAGCTGGGTGCATGACTAATGTTCATGAAGTGAATTTAGAGAGAGCTTTTTTTATGTGTTGTTGGATTTATTTCTTGAACTCATTAACAGCTGCGAATTGTCAGAATGAGACGTGTGATGACATTGCCTTATATAAGTGTATTGCAGCCGGCTATGAACAACGCCATCCGTGCCTTTCTGCCCACAATCTTCTGTCAGACGATGCAGAGCATTTTGGAAGGTGCTGGCAGGAACCTGCTTTCTGCCGAACGACTCAACATCCCGTTGACTCAGCAGATTATTGATGACGTTAACGACAGAGCGGCCAGCAAGATTAAGGATGCAGGTATGTCACACTGTAGAGCTCTTGTGCAGCACATGGAGGGAGTGACTTGAATGATATGATAAGGCGTGAGCTACATGCAATACAAATCGGGTTTCGACTTTTTCTGGGACATTTCTTGATGATGATTTCTTCATGATCATTGAGAACCATTTTTCATGCAAAAAACCATTTTAAAGGGCAAGGATTTGGGAGTGAGGGAAAAGTTTTACCAAAAAAACAGAAAAGAGTCTTAAACAATTAAACAGAGTATACGTGAAGTGCGTGACTTGAATGTGACATGACATGATTTTTTATTGTTGCAGATGCGGCACGTGTAACACAATCAGCTGCGTCCGTACTGCTCGACAAGGGTGTTATCGATATGACACTCACTCGCGAACCCATTTCCACTTTTGACTATGTCGAGACGTGGCATCGTGGTCAGTTACATAAAAAATTGAATGGCGTATTAATAGATGAACACTGTATATATATAGTTGTTGATTATATAATATGATTTCAGGCGATGTCTATTATTCGGACAACGAGTACTACCGGACTCCGTTCCAACCACGTCCAATGCCCAGCTTCCCGGACACAGACAAGATGCTGTACGTTCAGATGTCCGAGTACTCCATCAACGCTCTCCTCTATCAACTCTATTTGAATGACAAACTCACAATGACCGTTAGCATATTATTATTTTGTTTGTTTGAAACAGACAATAACAATAAACATGCAATAAAAGTGTAATTAATGTTCAGTTCGACCCCGAAACAGCACCTGGCAATATGGCTAAATTTCTGCGTACGTCGTGTGAGGGTGGCGTGCGCGGAGAAGATGCCATTCGCAATGCTGACGACCCAGATGTGTTCGACAAGGTTATACCGGGATAGCAAACCGCAGTTATTTGTAGCTCGTGTTATTGACGGTCAAACCTTCTTGTTTTTTTTGGCCCAACCTATATTTATATGAACCTCCAATATTTGGTAAACATAGCATCCGACAATGGCTATCATACGAAGTATGGCTAATTCAGCGTAACTATTTAATAATCATAAAAAATATTTGTATTTGAGGTATGTGTTGGATCACTACTTCCATCGCTGAACGATGCCTACCCGAACAGGGATGTGCAGCTGGTGTTCTACCCACATGGTGTACCCGACTTCAAGTTCCAGACTGGCAGTGGTGTGCTGAACATGCAGGGTTGGCTGGCGTAAGGTCACAAACAGTAAGCAGTCACAGACAGTAACAGATAGCACTCAATTAATAGACACCTATTCTTCTGAATACATAATATACTGCTTGCAGGTCGTCTGTACGTGAACGTGAAAGCGAATGGTCTGGAACAGGTCCTCGTAGCTAACGTAGACATGCGCGCCGACATACCACTGGCTATCGAAGACAGCAAGTTCGTGGCCAAGGACTTCAAACTGTCTAACCTGGATCTGTACGTGCATCGTACCACACTCGAAAACCTGAACCCACGCAACGTCGAACAGCTGTCACCCGTCGCCAAGCAGATCCTGACGCCGCAGATCGCGAAAACCCTAAACGACGGGATCCCGCTGCCATTGAATGAAGGACTCCGACTTAATAACGCCGAACTGATAACCCGTGAAGGATACATGATCCTGGCTACTGACATCGAGCTCGATGAAATCAAGTTGCAGGAGGAGTTCAAGGACGAGTTTGTGGCCGCCCTGTCTGCAGCTGCACCCAGTTTAAGTTAAAACAATTTAACTCTCTTTGTCTTCATACAGAGATTAGCTTCAAACTGACTGATTATGAAGCATGCACTTGCAGTGGTTGAAACACTGTTAACACCATCATTGTTTGCTTTACTGCATAGTAGCTTATCCATGTTGATATCAATAGTGTGGAACAAACGGTCAGGTTGAGCAACATTTATGTTTACATAATCAATGGTAACTATTGCAATGTTCTCTCTGTGAGACGGATGAAAGCTCCAAATTTTTTATGCTGTTTATAGAATACATAAATTTATATATATGTTAATACTACGAAAGTTGGCGTTATAGGTGAAGCAAATACATTGGTTACTGAAATCTGATGTTTTTATTAACATTTCAAAATGAATACCAACGTATGTAGATGCTCCGCTTCTGTTTTACACACTTATGTTTCTAAATCTTTCTTTGTGATTGGAATATATATGTTTGTATGTTTAAATTAAAATAAATAAAATCACAAATAGAGTTATAGAGTTTACATCAGTTTCATTGGCACTTCAATAATGTTATTAATAGTAATAGTAATGAATCGTATTGTCGTTCACCGGACTAAACAGTAGAGATGGCACTGGGGTGTGACCACTGAAATGGCCGAGTTGAAGGCACGTGGCTGGTGAAGTAGCAGCCATTTGCGAGTGCGATATACAATATTGCATCACGAATACAGGTATGCTTATTTGTACAGTTATATTATATTATTATGAGCATAAGTGCGACTCAACTTAGCAAGGGCCAGAAGCCACTAGTCTACGATAGATGCTAATAATGGCAACAGAGTCTTAGAAGAATTCATCTATGACTCGATAGACATGGCACGATAGAACTGACACATCAAGTAATCCATTGAAAGGACGAGAATGTCGAATAGACAGAACAAACAACGATGTTAACATTGAACAAGTCAAATATAAATGAAGTATTATTGTTAATGAACCTTTCAAAAAAAGAATGAAGAACGCGTGTTTCACAAGCATAAAATTGAATGGTTTATTGCTACACATTGTTTTTATATCAAGGTGAATGAATAGGCACAATGGCTATAATGTCCTGAGTCACACATGCAAAAGGCCATGATAGTTCCATACATACAGAACGGTGTGACTCAGTGCATCGTTTACTGGTTGGTCGTGGATAGTGATCGCGAATCGTATGTTACTCGTAATGGGTGGGTTCAGTCAGACAGTGGCGAGGTATCGGTGGCATCCGGCTCCATCATACAGTATATATACCGGCATCATATCTTCATTATCTTCAATTTCGTTTACTGCCACTCTCACCGATGATTTAAGAAACGACTCCGTGAGCCCGACCTCATGTACCGACCATACTGAAATAAAAACATTATGAATGACTGAAAAAGAAAACTGAATTGGGGGCAGAATTCAAATGTTTACTTTTTCTAACATTCGATCGCTAACAGAGCGATGGTATAAGTAGTAAAACTGCGACCACGGTATAAAGCGCACAGACCACTGCATTCTATTACGAATGCACAGCAACTCATTGAATCAACAGGTAATAGGCAAATGCTCCAATGTCGATATTGGTTCCATATCAATATTGATTTGGATGAAAGCCACACTACAATACAAAAAGTGTGAAGGTAAAGCAGCATGAATACCGTCACATAATTGCGAGACAATACATAAACACTCCAAATAATCGTCATTTATTGAAACTTAGCATTTATATTGCAAGTAGTTCAGTCTTTTTCAGCCAGCCATAATTTTAGACAAACAAGGCTAACACCTCCAGCGCTACTGTATGGATTTGCATTATCAGGGTCTAGTCAATTGAAGTCTGAACCACTTGGGATGGTTGTTATTTAGCACAGCACAACAGAGGTTACAAAGCCATTCAGTTGGGCGCTAGAGGGATGCAAGTGATGGCCACAACGCTTGTACACAACGCATCTGCATGTTCAACTCTGAGAAACGGCTGGCCACATGGTAAAGGACTAATCTGTGGTCCAGCACACAATATTTGGTTAAAGAGTTGACGGATGCAGTTGGCGATAAGTACATAATGATAGCAACAGCATACAGTACCACTGACAAGCACAGGCATAACGGCAGGGTTGACTTCTCCACTCACCCTCTTATCACCATCTGATTTAATCATCAGATGATTTGCCCCACCACGTTGACCAGTCCGTACTTGCTTCTTCACCAGTCGTTTGTACGCCACTATTATCATTCCTCTCAGCAGCAGCAGTATCCAAGACAACTGCTTGTGATTCCGAACCAAACTCATGAGCGATATCCGTAACGACATCCGAAAATTGTTCTTTGATGACTTCAGACGTCGAATTTTCGTTGTTCTCTGCTACAGGCGTATCTAGTGGTTCAACAGCAGCCACCTTACTGTCGTCTACTTCTGATAGTGTCTCAACATTTGGTGTTTCAACGTCTTCTGTGGGAACGATGGTTTGAAGATCTGAAGTTTCTACCGTGTTCTCAACGTCGATGACAGCATCATTTGAAGACAAGTCTGCATGTGCAGCTTTAACCTCCGTAATTTCGTGTTCCACTGGTGTTTCAGACTGTATTTCTGGCATCTGCTCAGTTTCGGCAGGCATCGTACTGATTTCGTCTGGTATTGGTTCAGTTTCTGGCTTGGTTTCAAAATCATAAACCTCCTTTGGTTCATCAATGATGGAACTGGTTGTTAGCTGTGTCTCATTTGTTTCGTCAATATGTGGTGCAACAGTGTCAATAATTGGTTGGGTTTCGACGGGCGAGTGAGTGTGGTTAGAGGCAACATAGTCGGGTGGGCTATCGACGTCCTGTAAACGTGTAAACCACCTGAGTGCAACCGACGATAGACATTACACAGTGCATCAACGACATCACAAACCATTTATCAGCTACAGAATGTAGTTCCTAAGCCAACACTGTAGTACTAATGCAACTACTCACGTACGTATCCACATAAATAAACCATACAATTGTTTCTACAACATGTCCACATGAAAAGCACGTAGAGATGATGCACCGAAGAAATATACGCTCTACATGCCGAATCAAGGTAGATCAACTACGATACACGTAATAAAAAAAGAAAACCTTCTTACCTAGATGAACATAAAACAGAGTATTTATCACTCTTCCACTATTTCCAAAGTGGTATCCATTTGGGTGTCCAAACTGGTTTCCGTCTAAATTGGGCAATAAAATAAGCTAGTGAAACATATTAAGCACATAACTGAGCATTTAAAATGGCCATGACAAGACTATTGTTGCAATCGGCAGCATCAGCAGCCATCTAACATTTGTGCATTCAATTTACTGCCCAAAGGGCGACAGGTCAGCTCTTTTCAAGATGCCGCCACTGACACAGCGCTCAGAAAAGATAGTACATACATACATATGTGCAACACTAAAGATACATAGGACAGTTTAACACCAGTGCAAAGGTAGCCAAGGTGCGAGCTACATACGTACACAATGTTCACGACAGTGTAATATGGTCATGAACGTGTGCCTAATTACACAAATAATCGTCAACTGAATTTGTATGAAGACTCAAGTCAACCAACCGATGGTGGTTTTGTGGCGGATGGTTTATAGTCGGATGAGATGGACAACGATGCAGAAAAGTCGGCCGGGGATCGTTCACGACTGAGGCTTCTGTCACGCCTTCGCTGTGGTGCGTCAACAGAATAACTGTCGTATCCGTTGCGCATACCAGTAGTACTGGTTGATGACGAAGTGTTATTGTAGTCGTAGGTTGTGGTGCTCGTGCTTGACGCAGAAACGTGTCCATTCTCTATTGTGGCGCTGAACGGCTTGGATGTCTCGATGTCGTTGCGCAGGGAGCGGATGTCGTTCTCGAGCAATGAAGCTGATGCCTCCATACGCAGGCCCTGGCCTCGGCACGCTTCTGAAGTGTGGAAAAACTTGAGTCAGAAAAAAGACATGGGTTCAAGCACATTCTAGATTTGGTTTTTAAACAGAACAGTTTATAATGTATCTATTTATCAATTCCACCAGATCTATCGGATTCCATGGTCCGTAATCAGCTTTGAATGCACGGCACCTTTCAAAGATTCGAGTTCCTTCTGCTGCTGGCGTAGTTTGGTTCTCAGTCTATTGTTTTCTTCTCGCAGCTGTTCGAGTTCGCTAGTTGTCTGTTTGTACTGAACACTCCAGTGGTCGAGAGCTTTGTCCTGAAAAACGCCAAAATATAAACTTTATCTAACATTAGATATAATGTAACGATGGTCGGCTTTTTCATTTTATCATTATGTATGCTGGATAAAAACACAAATGTTTTCGTATGAATGTTGTTCAACCATACGTACACATACAGTACCTAAGCTATGTACGTAAATAAAACCGAAAACATTGCAAATTGAATGTTAATAATAAAAAGTGCACACCTGCGTTTTCTGCAGTTTCTCTAACTCCCCCATGGCTTGATAGGAGCGTTGTAGTTCGGTATTGACTTCCATCAACTCGTGTAAGAGCTCGGTCCTTGTCTTCTCCATGCTGTTTACCTGCTGCGACTTGTTCCAGTCGTGCTCTTCGGCTTCGTCAAGCTTAGCCTTCATTTTTTGTCTAAAAATGTTAAGATTAAAATAGTGTCTCGCTCACAATTGCGTAACGGTTGCAAATCATTTACATGATTTCACGGTATTCACCAACTTTTCTTTGTCCATCTCATTTTGTCGTTCGAATGACTGCTGTTCGAACTTAGTTTTCCAAGCCAGAATGTCATTATGTGCCCGATGGAGTTGTCGTTCAAGCTCCATTGACTTCTCCTCTTGTCTGATCAGCTCGGCACTCAGCTTGTCTGCGTCGTGACGTGATTGCCGAAAGTTAACCTTTAGCAGATCCTTTTCCTGCAAAGAGAGACAAATTCTTCGTGGATCTTCAAGGACAAAGCTTCAAATGAAATCTTGACAAGTAGAGGTACAAGGTACACGAAATTCAATAAGTAGCAAAAAACTGGTGGTACAAAATTGCACCTCGACACAAATAATGGTAAGAAAGGCAACAACAAAGCCAACATCTCGTTCGTCATTCAGCTCGTTTTTGGTTTTCTCAAGCTCGCGCTTTATTTGACGTTTGTCGTTGTCCAGAATTTTGTTCTCGCGTTCCAAATCTTCCATCCGTTTGCCTAAAAACAAAGTACAATATCGACTTACTTCTAGTATGATCATGTATACCACATTCAATGTTTGAACCGTATCAATATGACGCCAGATATCTTTGTTAACTTAAGCTGGTTTAAGCAGTACTGACTCTTTCAATTATAGTTATGAATCCAAAGTTGTCGCGATCGCATTAATGAGAAAAGGTACAAACACGATTTAGAATATCGGGTTTTATTTATTCCAGGTTTCAAATTAGATTCGAAGTTCCTCGAAGCAAACAATTTTCAGCTTCAATGCACTACTACTTCAATTTATGTACCACGTAAAAATTGAAAAGCAGGATGTGTGAGTGACATAAATAAGACGGTCGGTTGGCATCTACATAAATAACACGGTATTTTGCAATTCACAATTAAAGTTAGATAACTAACGTATTATGTTGTCTGAAACAATAAAAGTATTAGATTGTGAATACGATGGCGTGTCCCGAAGAAGTAACCAATGTCAGGTATTCCTTATCATCGCCAAATCTCGATCAGATTATTGACGGTTTACTGAACTTACATTAATTTAAAATAAATACGATTTATGGATTCTACTATTGCCCGTCAGTTTATTCCACATTTATGGTCATTACGAAAAAATTATTCTGACATAATTTTAGTGTCCCTGTTTTTCCCCCCGTTAAACAAAACCCAGCATAAAAAACTAATACGAAGTCAGGTAACGAACTCATCATGTTGCCGACACTCTTGCTGGCACCGACGTTTACTGCGGGCACGTCGTCTGTGCTCGAGTTGCTCACAGAACTGTACGATCGGTACGATATACGGTTAGACGGCAAACGGTCACCTAAAATACACACTTGCGTTCGTTTCTCGCTCCTATACAACTTATTGATCACATTTCCGACAAAAGAAAGTCATCATGGAGAAAGAGTCAGATAACGAAGAGTGCAATAAAATAGTAGAATAGAGCATTCAAAGCAGATATACTGGCGGTTTAAAATATCGCACACTGAACATGTAGTATTTTAATCTAGCGCCACTTTCAAACACCATGTTCACGCACATGAAATAATTCAGAGCTGACCAATCAGTGCATGGGGATCTCTATGCGAGAGGTCAACTTTTAAATATGTTGGCAGTCCATTCTTATACAGCTCCCAAAATAAAATACTGGGTGTGCATATGGTGTTTCAGATTCACGCTGAGGTAAAAAAACTACATATTTAATAAAGACATATTTAACCACCACAATAAAATGAGAATCAGCCATTCGCAGAAAAAAATATAATTTTACGGAGCGCAGTTGAACTGAGACATGGAAGAGATAATGAAAGTGAATGATGACGACATAAAGTTTAGAGACAACATGTATTGTATTGTACACACAATTGGCAACGTCCAATTGGTTGTCTTTCTTACGATTCCTCAGGTATCGCCGCAGCTCCAAGCCCACTTCCAGGGTCTGTATCACGGCTTTATCTAAGTAGGTACATTCAAATCGCATTACTTACAAGAATATAAAACCAATATTACATCTACCAAGAGTTTAACTTTGTGAAACTTTGCTTAAAACAATGCTTAATGCACTCAGAGTGTTGGTGTTTCATGCAAATGTGAAAGAAATCTGTAACCTTTCAGAAGATTCAGATGAAATATTGCGATACGCTAAACTAAATAGGAAGCTATTATATTTTGCTAAAGAAAGAAGTTGCAGTAACCCGTCGGTGCTGATTCGGGGAAATCTTTGATCGCTGAAAGCAACTTGCAAGATCTATCAAATGGCGATGATTTGTTTTTAAGTACATTGTTCAACTATTTTTTAAGACACTAATTTGTTGTCAATACACTGTAATAAACTTGTAAACCAATAAGTGAATAGACTCACTGAATTTGCGCTTTGCGAATATGCCAGATCCAGTATTACCGAGAATGTCAGCGTCATAACCACGATCGTAGCCGAAGTAACCGGAACTGCTGCGCTCGAGTTTATCGGAACGTTCGGCCTCTAACTGACCACGTAACTGTCTGTTCTCGAGTTCCAGTCTGCAAGTCAAATCGAGTTTATATAAAACAACCACTCAATTTTATGAATATTACATGTAAACTCAGTTTACTGGCAAAGCAACATTTAATTTATGATACATGTCACCATATTACTATTTTTTACTATAAATCCGTATGTACCTTAGTTTATCCTTCTGGAAGTTCTCCTTGTCATTCTGTACGGCGGTGAGTGCCTTGTGGTGTCTGGCCTTCAGATCGTTGACGACCATCTCGAACTGGTGCTTGGCATCGTCCATTTGTTTGTTCAGTCGTGACACCTCCTCCGTCTTGTTGCGGATCTCGGTGTACTAATAAATGGAATAATAAATCATATGTTATTTAGGGAAATATACTTGACTTTGAAAAATGATTCCAAGAACCGATAACTCGGCTCACCTGGGTCTCAATTTTTTTGTCCATCTCTCTACAACGCTGCTGTAAGTCACGTTTGTCCTCAACCAGGGACTCCTTCGTCTTTTCCAACTTCTTACGCACGGCCTTCTCTTCGTCCAAATTGCTCTGCAACTGGTTGAGACGACCCTGCAAGTGTACGAGTGAGTAGGTGAGTAGGTGAGTTAGGGAGTTAGTGAGTGAGTGAGTGAGTGCGTGAGTGAGTGAGTGAGTGAGTGAGTGAGTGAGTGAGTGAGTGAGTGAGTGAGTGAGTGAGTGAGTGAGTGAGTGAGTGAGTGAGTGAGTGAGTGAGTGAGTGAGTGAGTGAGTGAGTGAGTGAGTGAGTGAGTGAGTGAGTGAGTGAGTGAGTGAGTGAGTGAGTGAGTGAGTGAGTGAGTGAGTGAGTGAGTGAGTGAGTGAGTGAGTGAGTGAGTGAGTGAGTGAGTGAGTGAGTGAGTGAGTGAGTGAGTGAGTGAGTGAGTGAGTGAGTGAGTGAGTGAGTGAGTGAGTGAGTGAGTGAGTGAGTGAGTGAGTGAGTGAGTGAGTGAGTGAGTGAGTGAGTGAGTGAGTGAGTGAGTGAGTGAGTGAGTGAGTGAGTGAGTGAGTGAGTGAGTGAGTGAGTGAGTGAGTGAGTGAGTGAGTGAGTGAGTGAGTGAGTGAGTGAGTGAGTGAGTGAGTGAGTGAGTGAGTGAGTGAGTGAGTGAGTGAGTGAGTGAGTGAGTGAATGACTAAGTGAGTGAGTGAGTGGCTGAGTGGTCGTAGTGACGTAGTCGGCGAAGAATTAACTATGTAAGCTACACATCCTCGACTAACTGTAGCTGATGCAGTACGAGAGGTCCGTTAAGCCACCCGGGCTCTTTACCATAGTTGGGCACCAGGCAACGTACGAAATGTGGACTCGTCCGATTCAGGGTAACAAGCAGATCGTTCAGTTGAGCCTGAAAACGCTTGCGTAAGCGACTTTATATAAAGCTAACAAGTTTCCTTGTATTTTTTTCTTAATGCTTTGAATGATCCAAGTTAGCGACTATCAACTTAAAATTTATGTTTAGGGGAGTCGACCTCAATATATCATTCCTCTATTTTAGTAGCTCACCTTGTGTACAACAGTAGTAGTCATCAGCGATGACGATTTGCCTGACTTCTTCTTACCCTTGGCAGCCTGGGCAGCCTTTATTTTGGCAGCGTCCTTGATGTCAGCTGGTCCACCGAACAGTGTACGAAGCAGGTCGTTGGTGGCTGACAGCTTGACCAGGTCAACCAGACAATCGTTGATCGGATCCTAAGCAGTTCCATCAATTCGTTATAAATTAATTGGTAGATAATCAATTTTATCGAAAGATGAAACATAGGGAATTAGCAACCTTGTTTTTGTCAAGCCATCCATCAACCACATAGGGCACGGTACCAGCATAATGTTCCACGGCAAAATGTGCCTCCACCGTAGTCTTCCTCGAGATCTTTGGCTTCTTGAAACGTGGAGTTTTGTCTTGATGTTGACGAAGCAGTTTGGCCACAAAATCAGCATCGCTGCCGTTGGGAACCATACCTT
>OZ038444.1:14431253-14463753 GCA_964036265.1 Daptonema setosum | reverse complement strand
GAAAACTGTTTCCAGTACTTCAGATTTATGGTATTAGCTATCAGTGTTGCATGTTTCAAGCCATATAGTTGAACTAACATAAAATTATTTAATGTTTCATGCGACATTCTTGGCTACAAAGTGTAATTTTAAGGCATGTTGCTTGATCGACCGTAAAACACGCAATAATGAACCAAATCAAAAAATTTTAAATTCAGCATAATAGCGGAAAACTGTTTTATTAACCTATGAAATTTTAGGTTGTTATCTAGAACACTGTGAAAGTTATTCAAAAATTCCAATCATCACACCTCGCTGGGACACCCTGTATAAATGAATAAAATAATCTTAAATAAGTATAATAATAAAGTATTAAATTATCGAACGTGATGAGAATGGACTGATTTCCGGCGCCCTCAATGACGTTGCTGTAAGCCGTGTTGGCCACCTGATAGACATGGGGCGGCCGATTGTCAGCCTGGCCACAGTAGATGTCGATCAGCTCGGGGGTGTAGATGGGCAGCCATCGCCATGGGTTGATCGTCACACAGAACAGACCCGAATACGTCTAAACAGGTTTTGATCATCACAACTCGTTTACTTAAAACACAAGTACAGCTTGACATTCAGCACTATTTTATCAATACAGTAGTTTCGTAGCTTTCAAGTTATTCTTGCTGTTTTTTGTTAATTAATTTGAAAGTTCCAGTGGAATTTTGTTTGCTGTAAAGGTAAATGAAGTCGGACAATTGTTGGGATAAGGATGTATATCTAAGTTTGTAAATAACCAAAAACTGTAACGAATGATGAAATAGAGCGAGCTAACGTGAATGAGATTCAGGCCGAATCGTTCGCGCAGGTTATATAGGACAGATGCTTCGTTAAGATGAGTTAGAGATGCCATGTTCTCTGACAGATGGAACGCCTTCGGGTTCACCTCTTGCAGTTGATTCAGAGGTACATCTTTCTGAAAGTCATACGTGCTTTAGTAGTAAATAACATTAGAACCGCTACCTATCCTACAAACGTTGTTTATATGTTTTTAAAATAAAAATATCAAGTTGCTATACTAAAAAAACACTATTCATAAAGCAAACGGCATAAAACTGATGAAATGTTTCCGATACACGTTCCCATATTTTTAGTTGGTTGATCTGTAGAAGAAAGCGAAATATAATAAAACACCAGTATGATTTAAAAAAAGAGCCCCTGAAACTGGAATAAAGAAACAACGATCATGGATCGTACCTCAACTTTTTCCCTGTCCTCATTGAGGTACTCGACCTCCCAAGCAGCATCCTTCTTAGCCCTGACTGATGCCATGGCATAACCCGTATCATCGTCAGGCACCCACACCTTCTCCATCCCAATCTCTTCAATCTTCTCATCGCCGAAACCTGGCAGTCCAGCGGCCAACGGACCGACCTGTTCTGGGCGCAGGTACCTGCAATAATTGATTTTTGTAATGTGATTTCAAACAACCTTAAATCAAGTAGTTGCTCATTTACATCTACTTCTTACAACAACCATCAATAAACGTAAACATTACCTGGCTTTCTCTTTGTCGGCCAAAAAAGCGTCGATCGCTTCATTTTTGTCTTCAGATGCCATGATGTATTGTTGTAATAATGATGTTAATGGTGATTAAGATGGGTCTGACATCGGACAGATCAAGATGTCGGATCGTTCGTTGGATACAGTTGAATAGAAGAGTATGGAAGGTTGAAGTGATTGGTTGGTGACCGGTCGATGTTGTGACGACTGTCGCAGTCGACCTGGACGAATGACTGACACTTTAGTTGAGTATATGATGAATACCACCTGCAACAATATCAGCTGTTACCAACATGTAATAAACCATCTACTTACACCAGTTCCTTGTCACAAAAAACGAGTGCGTCTGAGTTTGTGTTGCAGGCAGCAGCAGTGGTGCAACAGGACGACGCGTCAGTGCAACAGGTTCGAGCAACAACAACAGACGCAACGCGACGGCACTCTGAACAATGGCTTACATACAGAGCAGGGCACACAGCGACAGCAATATGTTGTAATGTGTGTAATAAGCGCTATATATACAACGAGCGACACAGGCCTGCTCCTTACCAGACGGATCGATGCCGCTCATTCAGCTCAGACAGGTCATCCGGATGTGGTGACCCAGATCTGTTGACCATGTCTTCCATTCAACTATGCCCTTTTTCGTCTGCCCAACAAACCAGGGCATCCGGTCGCGTGTCCAATTGATTGCCATTACCCAGCTGGCTGTTGATATGGGCAACTGGTTATTCATTGGTTATTGCATGCTGCCAAATATAATATATAACTTGACCATTACTTACGGTCAAGCGTTTCACGCTGGGGAGATAAAATACTCAAATCAACAGTCGAGATATGTAATTTAGAGCAAGATAAACTATTTTTGTTGATTCAGAAAAATGTGGTTTTGTGGCCAAGTGGAACAAGTATTGAGTTTCCAAGTGCGAGCCCGGTGGTGCTGCACTAAAAAGCTGGTGACATGCGAATCACACGTGACATGGCATTGAATTGTGTTATGTAATGACGGGTGTCATCTGCCAGAGACACCAATACGTACTTGCCAGATATGCCAGCATCGGACGAACACCAGGACCAGCTGAACGCTCACTCACATACTCCTGAATACTGGCTGAAGGCGGTTGACTGATACAACAAGTTTATATCTCGTTCATCTACATATATAGGATATAAATTTTATGAACAAAAAGTTTCGTCAAATTCAAAAACACAACCCACAATTTTCAATTTACCAAATCAAGCGTATTTTGTGTGTATCAGATGTTGCCATCCGCTGACAAATGACACTCGTTATGTGGGTGGAAATGAAATGTACTTGACGTGGTGCCTTCAATTACACCACGGTGATTGGTAGGACCAGAAGAGATTATTTGCTTTAGCTTAGTATAATATTATGAATCTAACAAATAGACAAAATTTGAACGGAGCATTAGACAAAATTATACAAGTGGGAATTCCAAAGGCGCAAGACGCATAAAACCAGAGAATCGGGCACATCTTTTCCATGCTCACAATGAATTGATGTTGCCTTGAAAATAACCCAAATAAAACGACCATAGTTGGTGGAGAAATCATCATCAGGCCAAAGTAGAATTTTCTTATTGTTCTACATAGTTCTCTTGTAGGAACCATCATATTGAGCAAGAATTTCCGGTGTATTATATGTTGACATCTCGCTGACTACATATATGTGAGCAGTATCCTAGAAGATTAATGTGGCCTCTTACTTGGCTCATTTCCAACCAACTTAGGATGAGAATTAAAAAGGATCCTACATAAGTAAAGCACTCATGAAGCAAGCACTGAGGACATATGTATGTACATAGCACGTTGAATGTATCACAAATGGGAGCTGACATTGTTTTCTAAACTACTCAGAAATTGCCGGGTTTTGAATGCATGGTAATGAATGGAATAGCTTGGTAAAAAGATGATGACCTGATTTTATTGTTGCCAATAGTAATAACCTTACTCTGTCCGTGTGATACCATTCGAAAATATTCACACAAAGCCGTGTTTTAAATGCCTTATTTTGTGAACGGAGATGTCACAAATGTACTGTTGCAAATGTGAATGATATATGTAGCTCTGTCAATGTGGTACCTGTCACGGAATCACAGTCGTTAATCATAGGCTGTTATGTTTGGCGCTGATGATCTGTGCCACGTTCACTCATTCATTCCGCCAACCAGAAGGAAACATTTATAACACAATCGACGCCGGACCTGAAGGATGTGTTGGGTCAACGCATTTGTCTGCGTCTAACAATTGTATACAATGCAGAAAACTTGTAACAAAACGAGCTAACTATTATCCAGTGGTCAAAGTTCTTTTTAATGAATCATACATACTGTAGCTACATATTCTTACGGAACCTTTCCTTCCAGGACGTTGTTTCTCATCGTGATAATATCTAGAAAACTAGCAGTGGTTTGCCGACGTCCAGCCGATGGAGTTTTGGTTTTTTACACAACTATGCACTCTGGCAAGGGTGTAAAATGTAACAATGCAAGATGATACATACTCATTTGGTTTGTACACTAGTATATGTACATATTGGCATATTCGTCATACCCAGTATTCAGCATTAACATTGTCAGATCAAACGAAAAAAGTTAGAAAGAAATTTTGAATATTTCAACCGGGTGACTAAGTTTCTCAAGAACGTTTGCCAAGTCGGAAATCATGTATTTGCTTTACATGGCACGTTGATAACAATCCAGTGATCAGTGCAAGTAACCAACATTTGTGTTTGCAAAAGCACCTTTAAAAAGTCTACCACCATGTCATGTAACCATGCTCACT
Organism: Daptonema setosum; assembly: GCA_964036265.1. Classification (NCBI taxonomy): domain Eukaryota; kingdom Metazoa; phylum Nematoda; class Chromadorea; order Monhysterida; family Xyalidae; genus Daptonema; species Daptonema setosum. Next base: position 14,459,415 of record OZ038444.1, on the reverse strand, counting down.
CTCCTACACCTACATACATGTACATACAAGCATATGATTCAGAACCAGAAACACACCAACAAAGTAAGTAGACGGTACAAACGTTTGATCGTCACATCATCATCATGGCAATGGTATGTCTTTGAGGCAACTCAGTAGTATTGGTAATGATATATCTTCGAGGCAACTCACACATCACTGCCGGATTGGTCCCACGTTTGTCCCTAGAATTTTAATGTGATTTTAAAGTTTGTTCGAACGGCATAACATATTGGATGTTGTTGTCGTTACCTTTCAGACGTATGTCGTCTGAATGTCGTTTCACCGATTACCACGTTGCCCAACCACTTTTTTCTTTTCTCATTCTCAGTTTTTTTTTCACTTTTCCCGTTTGAAGAAGAAGAAGAATCAGCATTAATCATTACCCGGAAGGAGAAGTTGGACACGACAACAACATGTCCTGCTGTTGTTGGGCATGGCAAACATGTCATGTTGTGAATGATACATGATTTGAACATGACAAAGTATATGTACTGAATACTGATGTTAGGTACAAATGCTGAAGACGACAATATGTCCTACTCTTATGTATCGACCATATGTTGGACACGTCAACATGCCCAGCTGTAATATAAGTAGATAAATTAGTTGAACACGAGAACATATCCGGCTGTCAGCTGACCGGTGCGTCACCATTTCACAGTCACACATATGTAGTTCATTGAACAATATGGCTTTTATCATCCGGAAAAAGTGATACATTGCTTATTAAGAATACAAAACGATTAAAACTTGCGTTCATCATTAACATCACTGCGTTCACTCTAAAGAAAAACATCTATCTAAAGAAAAACATCTAAATAATGAGAACCTGATGAAAAGAACACTGACTAAAGACTAGACGTTTTTTCATTTAAAGTCGTTGAATTCCAATGACGTTGGCCTTCCGAAGTGCATTTCAAAACAGTTGAAACAGACTACGGTAGGGGGGGGGGGGGGGGGTGACTGGACAAGTGGGGACCACCGTCATTCACCCGATGAATAATGCATACGTAGATCTAAATGACAACCATAGTTTAAACGGCTTTTGTTCAAAGTTTTCGAAAATGAAGTGGTACTTTGTGAAAGAGCGATAACAAAACGCGGAAAGGTCAAATGAAAACAAGATCAACATAAATTCGGACGTGGTCAAAACAAGTTCAACATAAATCCGGACATGGTCAAAAAAATCAAGGTAAATCCAGGACATGGTCAAAACAAGTTCAACATAAATCCGGACATGGTCAAAAAAAATCCACGTAAATCCAGGACATGGTTAAGACAAGTTCAACATGAATCCGGACATGGTCAAAACAAGTTCAACATAAATCCAGGACATGGTTAAAACAAGTTCAACATGAATCCGGACATGGTCAAAACAAGTTCAACATAAATCCGGACATGGTCAAAACAAGTTCAACATAAATCCGGACATGGTCAAAAAAAATCCACGTAAATCCAGGACATGGTTAAGACAAGTTCAACATGAATCCGGACATGGTCAAAACAAGTTCAACATAAATCCAGGACATGGTCAAAACAAGTTCAACATAAATCCAGGACATGGTTAAAACAAGTTCAACATGAATCCGGACATGGTCAAAACAAGTTCAACATAAATCCGGACATGGTCAAAACAAGTTCAACATAAATCCAGGACATGGTCAAAACAAGTTCAACATGAATCCAGGACATGGTCAAAACAAGTTCAACATCGAATTCAGTTTGCATATCTTAAAACTTTAATTGGTTCAAACGCAAAAGGAAACAAAATTGTAAACTGATGCCAATGTGCTTACAGTGAATACAGACTGGGTTTTGACTGGGTGCAATCTCGGTGGTAAAGTCAACCAGCTGGTCATTGCCCACCACTCGTAAAACCACAAACCCATAAACCAAACGTTCAGCGCTGCTTTTTCTTGAACCCTTAAAAGCGTTCGCTGGTTGATCGTTTGGGCGGCGAACATTCGCACTTTTGGCCGAAATCTACAAAAAGTGTGCACGAACCACCAGCTGGACGTGGTTTTATAGATGGCCAGTCAGTGGCAGCGGGTTTGATGGAACGTAGTGTACTGGAACCAATACAGCAATGTTGGGTAGTGATTATAGAATGCAAACATCATAACAACACATCATCAAATGTACAGTGCATCAATCAACAATACGTGGTTAATAAACAATAAACGCTTCATGATTATAGAGTGCATGAATCAACAACACATCCGCATAGAGACCGAGTGCACCAATCACGAACACACGATTTCAGATTGCATCAATCAACAACACTCCTTCGTAGCGTGCATCAATCATCAATACATGATTAGAGAATGCATCAATCAACAACACATGATTATAGAATTCATCAATCAACATCAGTTCATCATGAGTGCATCAATCAACAACGCATGGTTATAGAATGCCACAATCCATACTCCATTATTATCGAGGGCAAACGATAAAAAAAACTCAGCATAGAGACAGAGTGCACCAATTAACAACACACGATTTCAGAGTGCTTCATTCAACAACACATGATTATAGAATGCATCAATCAACAGCTTATCGTTATAGAATGCATCAATCAACAGATGACTTTAGAATGCATCAATCAACAACACATGCTTATAAGAATGCATCAATCAACAACACATGATTATAGAATGCATCAACCAACAACGCATCATCATAGAGTGTATCAATCAACAACGCATAATTATAGAATGCAACAATCAACACTTCAGGATTATAGAGTGCGTCAATCAACAACACATCATTGTAAAGTGCATCAATTGACAAAACATGATTATAGGTGCATCAATCAACGACACATCATCATAGAGAACATCAATTAACAACACATGATTATTGAGTGCATCAATTAACAACATAGGATTATAGAATGCATCAATCAATAACATTTCACAAAGGAATGCATGAATCAGCAACACATCCATTAGAGAGTGATTCACTTCACAACATATAAGCATTGGTATGTATGTACATTACATCATATAATACATTGGACTTATAAGAGGATACAATAAACTTTTAATTAGAATTTGCGGTGTCAAAAAAACATCTAAATGAGGCCGTATGAAGTTCTAAACTTGTTTCTTTGGTCTAACTTTGCTGTGTCTGATTTCAACCATAACCATTCGCATTCCTGGAAATTCTGAAATATCGCGAGTTAACAAAAATTTCAGAAACTTAAATTGTACTTTTACGTGGACTACTTTTCACAGTTTTAGGGGCGAAACACTTAAAAGAAATGGTTGAATGAGTTTTGTGCGTTGACAACAACAACAGCTGTTAGCTGCAAACGGCTGATGGAATGAGAGTACTCATTGTGAACTCGTTGGTTATGCAAACTGCGATTACACAATTTTAAAATTCAAATCATAAAATCACATCTGCAAACAACATGCATGATTTCGCTAAATGGTTTCTAAAAATTTTATGACACTTATGTAGTTGATGTCCTAAATGGTCGATAATTGGGAACAAAGATAAATATGATGATTGGTGAGTCTGTAATTCAATACGGTCACAAAATCTAACTGCCGTAAAATGTAGGTTGTGCAGCTCGAAACTGGTGGCTAATAAGTACATAAGTAGTTGTCGTTTCGAATGTCGTTCCACGTAGGCCGAGTACTAAAAGTGTTCCAAACCTCTTTTGCACGTAACGACTAGTAAAAAACAGGGGTATCGTATTGCTGGCTTGATTAACGAATGCAATACATCAGCCCTAGACCGACTGACCTCTCCTTTTAATTTGTGCTTCTTCAGTTTTACTACTGGAACTCAATTGTCAACTCATGTCGAATCGCTCTTATCCAATTATCATGATTTAAAAAAACTGAAAGTTACTGCTCTTTCATGAAGACGGTGAGTGGCCGTATGTGTGACAAGGAGAGAGGTCATGAAATAATCACATGACTTGTTGCAAAAGTAGTGCAGTATGGTATTGGTAAACACTCTGTGGCATTCAATATGAAAACAACAGCTAAACTCATCATTTTCAGTGCATCTAGAAGTTGTACGGGTTTCTTGAATATTTTCTTTTTGAAATGTATAGAAAGCAATTTGTCATCTTTGCCATCGAGATAACTTTGCCGCTCAGACCGATTCAAATTTGCAAAGTTTTTCAAAGGTTTACGGTGGAAACTTTACGATTAAAAAAATTGTTTACTGGAAAATCTGAAAAGAGTGACAACTTGGCCTAAATTAAAAGTGGCAAACATGTCCCGCAAACCTAAACTCTACGACACAAGATACACAGTGGTCACATAAGATACATACATACCATAACCTAACCCGTGAATGTCTGTTGTGTCAAATAATGCAGATACGAGATTTTTATAAGTGGAACACCCTGCACATGAATTGGTGTTAGTACAAATCGACGTCACCAACAAAACAAGTGGGCGTTATAAAAACCTGTGGCGCGTGATTGTCGACTAAAATGCTCGACGAAATGCCACAAAAACTGTGACTCGTAACTGACGATTGTTTTATGAATTTGCAAGTATGTTGCCAAGATATTCGTATAGTTTGACTCGTCTCGATCACTCGGCCGTGCGAAACTGCGTAAAACAACGGGCGAGAACGGATAACGAATGCAGCGTCGACGTTTAGGCCATTAGGGCCGACAAGCTGACAAGTCGTTTATGTACATAATATAGAAGTTATGTTTTCGTCTCGCCTAAAGTTTCACCTTTAAATGATCACACCGTTTTAAGATGCCTATTAATTATATATGTGTGGCATACTCATTGTGTATGTCTATACGTATGTACGATTCAAGTGAGTTGGTTGGTAAACACTTTTATGCCAACTACATACATATGTACCACATGACCATGCCCGTGATACAGTTGCAATGTTGCTTTGATGTTTAATGTTAATGGGAGCATAAAGTTAACCAGTTATTAATTGCAATATTGCGTATATATTAATTTGAATTATCCAGTACCGTATTTACATTAGTATAACTCATACACGATTAGAAAATATTTTTCCACTCGAAACAACAAAATGCAGAAAAGTGCTGTTACATACATTACAACTTACGTTAAATGGAGGTTAGGATAGAATATCATGTGTTGATTGGATCAGCGAGTTGTTTATGGTACTGCGTGAATGGAAAGCAACTTTGTGAATGAGTGGACATCAGTTAAGTGCGGTAGGTGCCGTGGGTCGTCATCGTTGCCAGCCATAGTCCACCCGTATGTCCTCCAGGTTTTTACGACTTTTGATGCTCTTCATCCCTCGTGTTTTTGAGGGCGACAAGCGCGACCCTCCTTTCCTTCTTTCCACCCTTGTAGCCCCTCTCATGTTTTGCGTGGCTATTGAGAGAATTCTGTGAATTGAGTGAGTAAAACCAACGCCATAACTTTCAGACGTCGCAAAAAGTTTGTTGGCGCCGCCCGCCGGCAGCGAATGAAGTTTGGACACACGAACGCTGAGAAATGGGATGGGTTTTTGGACGGAAAGTGTCAACTACTTATAAAGAAACATTATGCTGAGATATAGAAAATATATAATGTAGATACATGATGTGCAAATGAGCAAACGATTTGAAACGTTGATCACTTAGACGAGAAATACCCCTATTTACTTGTTTGTAGCATTGTTTGTTTGGGATTTTTTATTTAGGTTTGTCTATTCAAACAGGCAGAACAAAATCAAAAAGTCTAGCTTTTTATACGGTTCATCATGTTTTATGCGTTTGGATCATTCAATAACTAAACTGCTCCGTTCACAAATATAAAACCTACATTACCTACATGCATGCGTACGTCTCAATACGACGCGTAGACTTTTTTAATAAAAAAATGCACAAGCTGTGGTAATGAAACCAGTAATTGAATAAATCGATTATTCACAGCTCGAAGTATTAACGATCAAATTTGTTTGGGTTCTCTGGCCCATCTTGTACGTTTGTGAACAAAGATTCAGCCGTTGCCCAAACGTGTCAGGTAAGACGAGTAGGTCGAACACTAACAACAATTTCCGTTAACAAATGTTTTTTTTTACCTTTGTCTGTTTTTGTTCGATATTTTAGTGCGAACACAAAATGCACAGGAAGTAGAGAGCGATACTTACGATTATGATCAGTATATGTAATTCGTTACACTGCGAACCAAAACTGATTTATGATTGCTGTTTTGCTGTTTAATCAGAGTTGCAAATTGTATGTTTCGGGGTTAAACCGAAGTGCAACAGGTACTGTACCGTAAACATGAATGTTACTTACTATAAAACCCACAGTAATTACTTGCACACTACACACACTATAGTATTTACCATAGTTAAAACCCTGTACCACAAGCTGTATCAAGTTTCTGTTTCGAATAATGGCAATCTGAGATCTTAAAAACTACCGACCAAAGTTTATAAACCTCAACTTCTATTCCAAATTGGGCTAAACCTTGTCAATACAAATTGAATGTTGGAGACACATTTTCGACAACGAAAATAAATACTTTATAAATAAAAACGCAATATGTATGTAAAAAGGTTAATGGAATCACGATTGTTTGACAAGTATAAAGATATGGAGAAACGAAGGCGGTTGTATATAGTCGTAATGGTGTGACATACTTATCATACTTAATAAACTCAAGGCCATAGTAATAAGGCTCTAAAAATCCATGACTAGAAAACAGTGGGATAAGTTTACGTTGGTTCATTGTTGAAAGAATGTAATGATAAAAAGACTTATTCAACTAAATCATTGAATCTGGGCTGATATAAAACTGGTAAAACTCAAAACTTATTCTTACTGAAGCCAACAAGGCAAACCTAGACTGTATTAGAATGGTGTTTTAGTAGTGGTCAGAGATGTTGAATAAACTGACGGGAAATGGCAGAAACCCAGAGCCAAAGGAACTGGATAAGACCACTAGACTTTAAAGGCGACTATCTTACACAAAGTATAGTTCGTATCAGTAAATTTGATTTAAAATATTAAATAAGTTTTATATTGATAACGATTGGACAAGCAACTTAGCCATGCTTTCTGAAAAATTGACGATGAATTAGCAGATCACACAACTCTTTGATGAATGAACTCTGTGAGGATGATCATCGTAGTCAGAAGTATGTGGACGGTCGGGCAGGTCGTAACCATTGCGCTTGCCTCGGGTGTCTTCGAACAAACCTACAGGTTCACCGCATTCATTACTCATCCGCTCACTTACTACTTTACTCATTCATTCATTCACGCACTCACTCACTCTCTTACTCACTCAGTTACTCGCTCACTCACTCACTCATTCATTCATGCACTCACTCACTCACTCACTCACTCACTCACTCACTCACTCACTCACTCACTCACTCACTCACTCACTCACTCACTCACTCACTCACTCACTCACTCACTCACTCACTCACTCACTCACTCACTCACTCACTCACTCACTCACTCACTCACTCACTCACGCAGTTCTGCCTCACTCACTCGCTCACTCACTCATTCATTCATTCACTCACTCACTCACTCACTCACTAACTCACTCACTCACTCACTCACTCACTCACTCACTCACTCACTCACTCACTCACTCACTCACTCACTCAGTCACTCACTCACTCACTAACTCACTCACTCACTCACTCACTCACTCACTCACTCACTCACTCACTCACTCACTCACTCACTAACTACATAACTCACTCACTCACTCACTCACTCACACTCACCTCTCCATTTTTCGAGCACGGACTCATTGGGTGCATCGAGTATGCCTTTGATTACCGATATCTGTACGGTGTCAATCCTGTGTGACTCTCCGTAATTGATCATCTCCCTCAGGTACTGCACTTTGCTGTCCATTTTAGACGCTCTTTGCTTTAGTACTTTAGCCTCCATCTCCGCCTTTATACGCTCCATGTCGATTACCTGAAATGGTTAAAGTTCAATCAAAGCTGTGTTGTACATTCAACGTTTATGGATACATGCGAGCGGCGGGCGTGACGGCGAATACCCTTGGGCTCGATTCAATTTTTTTATAACTCTGATTTGTTCATGTTCGAATTCTCAGATGTCATGTCAAGTTTGTCAATCATCACCGTTTTTTTTCAAGCACTAAATCATCCCAAACGCTAATGTATTCGTGCGTGACCCACAGTTCAACGGGAACAACAAACATTCAAGCTTTACTCTCATGCAAAGCCGTTCCCTCATTAAGTCAACATTCTTGGAATGCTGAAGATTTTTCTTTGACCTCGGCCAACGTGTCATGAGTTTTGTAATTTATGTTTATTCTCCCTTATTGATTGGTTCAGATATAGAACTAATTGATAGTATGGAAAGGTGGGTAAAGTCGATATATGCATATCTAATGTCAAGTATTGCCCGTTATTCTACTATCTATTGACATATATAACGCACGGGCCATTTATGTATTGTTCATTCATATTATATCCCGAACATCACGAGTAAAAAGTCAACTGGCGACCACGACCAAATAAACACAACAGTCATCGTGTACCCATCAGTCATCACACGTAGCTAACTTCCGCATTATGGAAAACGCTCACCTCAACTCAACCACTTTTATGCGTGGCAGTGAGGGTATAAGTATGAATCAAATGTTCGACATGTTTCTATGCATGCAGCGAGAGTGGCGCGAAGAACGAAAAATGTTGCAAGAAGAACGTCTGCAATGGCAACGAGAGCGCACTGGATTCATGAAGCATCTGGAGAAAATGTCGGAACGCAGTGAAGGTATGAAGATGAAGCTGATCGAAGCTCTGAAGGGACTGCAGAGGAGGAGCGCACGAGTGGAGAAGAAATACTGCCCGCTCCATGGCCTTGGATCCCACGGAGAGGCCGACTGCTATCATCTGCGGAGGAAGAAGGAAACCGAAGAAGGTCAGTGTCCGGAAAGAAGTCAGAAAGTGTCAGAAGAAGTTCTCTCGGTAAATAAAGATGATCCAGTATCAAGACATCAGAAAGACAAACCAGCTAAGAACCAGTCAGTGAAGAATCAGAAAGAGAAGAGACGTGAGGATAGGCTCCGTCAAACAAAGCAGGAGTCAGTCAGAGAGAAGTTAGAGCCGTCAGCGATCGAGTCCAGTAGCAGTAAACCAGTTATTTCGAAATCTCCCATTGAGGTACAACGTGTCGTGCCCACCGGACGTAACGGTACCAAACGATTGGCGGGGGAGGAGGTGAAACCAGCCAACGTGGAACCAGTGAAACCCGGGAGCAGCGATAGTCGCAGTGAAGATCGGAGACGACGTGGACCGAAGGTGAAACTGTTCGAAGTACGACATCGGCAGACAGGCGTTCTGGTGAAGATCAAGAAGAAAGAAGATCTGAACTGTATATCATGGTATATAAACGGCGAGCTGACTGCAGCGGAAAACCATCCAGAGAAATGTAGAGATATTGATCATGATGATAAGATGATTGAGAGCTTAATTTATCATTAAAATAGGGGAAGAGTCGATATATGCATATCTAATGTCAAGTATTGCCCGTTATTCTACTATCTATTGACATATATAACGCACGGGCCATTTATGTATTGTTCATTCATATTATATCCCGAACATCACGAGTAAAAAGTCAACTGTAAATAAGTGTATACAATGCACGTGTAAAGCAGCAATTGCAACTGATCCATCAAACAATTTCAGTTTTCTCCCAAAGCTTAATGATTGTTCAAGATTGGTTAGGCCACATCTCGGTATGCACGACTGGCAAGTGCCACTGCTTTCTTCCCATACCAGTCCATTTTGACGGCCGCCACTTTACTGGTTGCAGTGACACCCAACTGGTGACAACAACATTACCAGCTGTTAAAACTGGATTTAAAAAGGGACGGGCTTTGGGAAACTTGGTTTTTAGTTACCTGTACTTATGTATGTACTCACAAAAAAATTATCCAAATCAATTTTGTAATTACAACTAGGTTATACGTGAAAGTGAGAACTGAGATCAAGGTTGGCCAGAATACTAGAAAGCACGATGGTTCGCATTCCTGCTTCGTACAGCTGTTCAGTCACTTTTTAGAACAAACAAATTCTTACTGAACTTTTAAAGGTAACTTTTTACAGGTGCACATTACACTCCTTGAAATACTTGTTCCACTTTGCAGAGACCTGTTTTTTATAATGATCGAACGGCGTACAACGAAAACAGACAGAACAGCCGGTGCTGACTGGAAAATTGTTTCATTGATTGGTCAGATAACTTCTAGAGTGACCGTGAGAAACTTGACATTCTCGACTTGCATTCTTATTCATAAATTGCGCTCCCACTTTGAACATATTTTTAGTAGATGATGAGTTTCTGCAGAGTGACAGTCTCGTTAAAACAGTTTCTGCGCACTGACATTTTACTGTTGATTTTTCCAGCAACTGCATTTCAAAAGTAAACTTCTAATACACCATACAAACTTTGTAGCCCTCCTGATTTAATTGATTGTCCATTAACGTCGAACAAATCTAGGTCTGATTATTTTTCAATGATGAAATTATCAAAACGAATGGTGCACGGAAACCTTTGAATATGTATGTTGTATGTACAATATTATGGTATGATTAGTATATTGTTTATTTGCTAGTATTATATGTTTTTCTCACCAACCTTTGAATTGGTATTAGCAGCTGAAATCATGGATTTAGACAGACTGTCCGACTGCATCATCACTGCCGTATTGCGACGATCACGACGGTCACGTTGAATCGGCATTTGCAGACCCCACAACTCCACCTGTGATTCAATCCAATAGTTTGTCAGTACCTCGATCAGTCAGTGCATCAATGAGTAGGCGCAACAATGAGTCAGTGCATTAGCGAGTCAAACGAGTCCATGCATCAATCAGTCAAGTACACCAAAGAGTCAGCGCATCAATGAGTCAGTGCATTAGCGAGTCAAACGAGTCCATGCATCAATCAGTCAAGTACACCAATGAGTCAGCGCATCATTGAGTCAGTAAACTACGTCAATGAGTTCATGCATAATCAGTCAGAGCACCAATCAGTCGGTGCTTCAATGAGGCAGTGCATCAAAGAGTCAGTACAGTACGTCATCGAGTCCACGCACCAATCAGTCGGTGCATCCATGAGGCAGTGCATTAAAGAGTCAGTACATTACGTCAACGAGTCCATGCATCAATGAGTCAGTGCACCATTGAGTCTGCGCTTCAATCAGCGAGTGCATCAGTAACACAATACACATGTGTAGCGTTTGTGCATCAATGAATAAAGTTATAACCATGAGTGATTCGTTGACTTGAAAGTGCGTAACCAGTCACTGAACTAACCAGCAAGAAGCCATCGGTCAACCAGAACAGCGATTCGGCATTCATCGGTTTGAAACTGAACATTTTTTCGTGATTAAACTTGGGGCAGCTGCTGTCCGATATCTGAAATGATTGGCTCAATATGTTGTATGTTGGCCCGTATGTTGTTTCTGCAAGCCAAAACATTGCCAAAAACGTCTGTTAATGAAAAATCAGACAATCAGTGTAAACACGCACATCAACCATCATCACCCCATGTGTTAAACTACTGTATGGTATCAACCCAGTTGAGTTGAGGCTAGTGATGTTTCATTATCAGACGTTTGGGCAATATTTTTGTTTGCAGAAACAACATACGTGCTTTATCTGGAATGGCATTGTGTACTGCATGCATCTCGTTCACACTGCAGTCACCGCAACTCAAGCTGGTACTTCACCTCTTCGCCGTCATCAGACAACTTCAACACCTGAATGGGTCAATTAAACACATTTGTCCTCGCACGAACTCAGGGAACAGGAGGGACAAAATGTTAAACTGCAAATGGATGGATGTAACGAATATCAAGTTAAATACGCAATATATAACAACGAGCAACTGATTGGATAGTCAAACAAGAACCTTGATTGTCTCATGGTAATCTTTATCGGTCAACGTCTTATATCTGCAGTAAACGTCGGTGTATCGTGGAGGCAAACCCATGGCGTTGAGTATCTTGAACTTGTAGTAGTAGTCCTTCTTAACCAGATCACGAGGATTGTCCACCCACAGCTGGTAATTGTCGTCAAATTCTTTGCCTACAATCAAGTGAATGTAATTAGAAATTAGTATAACTCATTCATTAAATCAGTATAATAGTTTTCCAACCCTTGTGATCACACGGCGACAGCTCCACATTCATCAGCCCCACTTCATTACCACGGAAGTCGGTGATTTCCAGCTAAAAATAGTATAATTTTTTTAAACCGTTTCGCTTTAATGCTTGCCAATAACTCACCTGTGATTTCATCTCAATACAGTAGGCCAGTGATTTCAGGTACACCATACAGGAACCGAGTCTTTGAGGCTGGTCCAGGGCTTCTGCAGTACGGATAGCAAATGTTAAAGGTGAATTCTTAAGCGAGCTCATAAAGACCGATATCGAGTCAACGCTCATTCTGACATTCACTGATTTTGCAAGATATACAGACAATCGGTCAGTCCAAAATTTGTTAAGTCTGACTATGACCTACCGGTGAACGGATCCTGGTCATCCGGTAGATTTCTGAGCACGACTTCCCCTTCCTCCACATCTTCATACAACTCTTCCATTTTAACCAGTCGATTCTAAAATTGACTGACTTGTCCAGGCTACCTGATTAAAATGTTAAGCTATTCCTACCTAATCCTGGATAACTAGTTAAATTCGTAATTCAAGCGATATAATTAACCATAAATTTTTCTCTCGGCCAGTCGAATATGAGACCATTTTCATAGTTACGCACTCGTACGTACACTTCGCTGCCAGGTGGGGGCTTGCCCAGAAGCTCTCTGAATCACTGTGAATAGTAACCACAACAACAACAACACAAACAACAACAACAACAACAACAACAACAACAACAACAACAACAACAACAACAACAACAACAACAACAACAACAACAACAACAACAACAACAACAACAACAACAACAACAACAACAACAACAACAACAACAACAACAACAACAACAACAACAACAACAACAACAACAACAACAACAACAACAACAACAACAACAACAACAACAACAACAACAACAACAACAACAACAACAACAACAACAATCACATTGGTGACTCACTTTGAAACGAGCACCATCTCGAACTTGGTCATCTTATCGAGTGATTCCGAGATGGAATTGGCTTGTTCAACAGCCGGCATCACTTCCAGCAACTCTTCCTGCAGCTTTGCCTGTTCCTGTGATGTGTTCTCATCCATGCTCATGTTAAAGCCGCTGTTCTGAGCGATCTCTTCCTGTAATAACGTTACGCAAAGTCAAACAAGGGTGGAACACCTGAACATGAGTTAAGACAGGAAAAAAACTCTCTAAACTCTAAAATATGATCCGTCGAAAAACCGTTTTTCCTCTAAACTTATAATACTATCTTGCTAACAGGAAGGACTGACTATTGCCTCATTAAATTGATGACTAGCACTAATGTATGATTGTATGATTGTATACCAGTCTTACCTGAGCCATCTCCCATGTGAAACCACCCGGTGGTTGACTAGTTTTGTGGGACTTGTCGAGCGGGTTTTGGAAAAGGTACAGTTGGGTGGTGCCAAACAGAATACGATCCATTGGGTACAGGTCCGTCTGAACAATGAATAATGTAATGGGTAATTTTATTACCCACCAAGCATGCAAACCTATACATAAACTAGTTGTTTAAACCGTTTTTTAGAGTTAAATTCAACAACAAGAGACCATGAATACGCTACAGCAATATGTACAGTCGAATTTTTTGGTTACGCCTTTTTTTGGGAACTTTTTTTTGTGTAAAACCTTTCTCTCACCCAGAAATTGGCGGTCGAAAGAAGCAATTTGGGGTTTATGAAAAGGTTTTACACACAGAAAAGTTCTTAAAAAGATGATTATGACTCTTTTTAGGAACTTTTTTGTGTATAAAACCTTTTCATAAACCCAAACTGCTGCTTTCGACCGCCAATTTCTGGGTGAGGGAAAGGTTTTACACAAAAAAAGTTCCCGAAAAAAGGCGTAACTAAAAAATTCGACTATAGTTACTTCACTGTTTTTGAATGGACGATTTCAAGCAGTCAAGAATAGTTTAGGAGTTTCATTTGAAGTTGTTAAGATAAAAGTTTATTAAATATCTGCTGCATAGTTTTTATTATAACCGATTGAACAAGCGGATGTCCATTGATGAGAACCCGTGCCTTATCGTTACTCTTCTCCAACTTGGCTGTACGTCCGTCCTTGCTGACAATGATTGACGCATGTGCATCCAGTATTGACGGTCCCATTAATACCACGTCCGCCTTACCGTCTAAAACATACTTTTCAATATGTATTTTTTCATAAAATATTTTCTCGATTTATTTATTTACCGACCCAATTATTTTCCTACTCATATTTTAAAGTAAAAAAAACACATGCGTCCTTTTAGTATTTTCCCGACCTTTATTATTGCCCACTTTGTTCTTGGTTCCTGTTTTTAGGATGTGGCAGATGGAGTTGGTTAGTTGGGGATCCATATTCAGGTTGTACATGTGCGGATTCTTTTCTCGCAGTTTAGCATTCTCTTGTTGGTGAATGTTGGACTTGCCCGCTAATTCACGAGCCTAAATCGTTGCATTAAAGAGTGAGTGAATAAGTGAGTGAGTGAGTGAATGAATGATTGAGTGAGTGAGTGAGTGAGTGAGTGAGTGAGTGAGTGAGTGAGTGAGTGAGTGAGTGAGTGAGTGAGTGAGTGAGTGAGTGAGTGAGTGAGTGAGTGAAAGAGTGAGTGAAAGAGTGAGTGAGTGAATGAACGGATTAGTTAGTGGGAAAACAGACAACCTCTTTGAGCTTCTGCTCGTACGATTTACGCATCTCCTCAATCTCAGCATCATTGGCTTTTAACGCTGCCTTGACGTCGTCCTCATCGCCGTCGTCATCATCCAAACCGCCACCTCCTTTTTTTAGGGCTGCCTGAAACTTTCCATTCGCTCACTCACTCACTTACTCACTCACTCACTTACTCACTCACTCACTTACTCACTCACTCACTAACTTACTCACTAACTCACTCACTCACTCACTCACTCACTAACTCACTTACTTACTCACTCACTCCCTCACTCACCGCCAAGCGTGCGTTTTCCTCCTGCAGTTCTCGAATCAGCTTTTCAGTGGGATCCTCGTTAACGATGGCTTTTGTTTTGATTTGTTTGGCTCGATCAGCATAAACGAGAGTGGACTTTGACTCTTCGTAGTTCATGTCAGCCGGACTTATGGCAGCAACCATGATCGTCTTCGAGTTGCCACCCAACGCATTCATCAACAATTTGGTCAGTTGGCTATCACGGTACGGCACACGCACTTTTTTGCCTGAATCACATCCGCTATTCCGTTTACGATTCCATATTTCAGGAGGGTTTCTTTTCCATAAGGGTTTTTTTCTCAACTCTAAGAACGTACATATGTCCAGTGAGGGTACATACCTAATAAAGTTACGGAAATATAAGTAATACATATGTGTATCAACTATTTACTGTTCACTGTAAATATTCTGAAGGCTAAATAAAAATATTCAAAATTTGAGTTTGAATTTAATGTGGATTACTATTCCAGAGTACTGGTTGTAACCTTGTGACTGATCGGCCAGGGCGGATATAACATTGCCCAGTGCACTCAATGACTGGTTGATTGCTGCACCCTCCTTCAGACGATCACCTGTAACATTTGTGTTGACAAGATTTGAACCCGTCGTGATTGGACTTCGAGCCAACTATCTATACCGACCGACCAACCTCGTGCACCAGTTGATGCTACACGTTCACTACCGGCCAAATCAACAAGACAATTCTGGGATGATTTGGCAACTTCTTCACCCGCCGCATTCTTGCACTTCTGGATGAAGTTGATTGCTGAAACGTTTTGGTCTGTCTGTCTGTCTGTCTGTCTGTCTGTCTGTCTGTCTGTCTGTCTGTCTGTCTGTCTGTCTGTCTGTCTGTCTGTCTGTCTGTCTGTCTGTCTGTCTGTCTGTCTGTCTGTCTGTCTGTCTGTCTGTCTGTCTGTCTGTCTGTCTGTCTGTCTGTCTGTCTGTCTGTCTGTCTGTCTGTCTGTCTGTCTGTCTGCCTGTCTGTTTCACTAACAGACAATAGTGTGAGCTCGACTGGATGTGGCATTCATATTGGTGGATGCAATGGTACGGTTTGTGGTTCCCTCGTCCATTTTGGTTTTAATTGTTTCATAGGAGTCCACAGGGATTACAGTCAATCCTGCATTTCGTGAAAAGTTACAACAAAATAAAATACAGAGATTCATAATTGAAAAACCAGAAGCTTCTCAAAAACATTAACCTTCAGCCCAGAATCCTTTCTTCTTTGTCTCGCGTACTTTTAATCCACGTTTTTTGTCTGAAAATATGATACCACTGTAAGTAACAAACTTGCGAACCAATACTTAACTGAAAGGGCACATGTACTGGATACGAACTTCCTTTGCCACTAAGCAGATCCCTGACCACTTCGTTGTATATCTCGAGCATGGAAAACGTGACTTCGTACTGCGTGTCACCGCCCTTCTTGGCGCTGATTTCCTGAAAACATTAAGTTATCGTTTAGAGACTGACAAGTCATTAATTATTACCCACAATACCCAGCAAACTGACTTGGAACAATTTTTCGCAGAACATGGGCACAATGCCTTTGTTGGCTGCGTAACCGACTACCGAGTACGATTTACCGGAGCCAGTCTGAAACCAACTTTCAACTTATCACTCACTCAAACATTCTCACTCTCATTCTCACTCACACTCACTCACTCACTTAGTCACTCAGTCACTCAGTCACTCACCCACTCACTCACTTACCTGTCCATACGCAAACAATGTCGAATTATATCCTTCCCATGCATTTTTTAATATCCCAACGCCAAGATCATTAAATACTTTTTGCTGATCGCAGTACTTCTTGCCATTCGGATGTGATGGGT
Organism: Daptonema setosum; assembly: GCA_964036265.1. Lineage (NCBI taxonomy): Eukaryota > Metazoa > Nematoda > Chromadorea > Monhysterida > Xyalidae > Daptonema > Daptonema setosum. The sequence continues at coordinate 14,442,454 of OZ038444.1, read as the reverse complement.
CTGGCTCCATGTACCCATCTGAACGTTCTCTGCCACCATCAAACGACCAGTAGCTGAAGTCGAACGCGAATCGCTGAAAACATAAAATGAGACAGGCAACATTTTCAATTGAACGATAGATATAAAAGATAATATTTTCAAAAGATCAATAATTCACAATTGATAATCAGCTCACTTTTGGTTCTTTATTGGGGTTGTTAGGATCGATCAAACTGGTCTGATTCGAGTTCATCTCCACACAGCATTTGGCATTGGCCTCTCGTTTATTGAACGGCCTGACACGCACGGCTACTTTTACTGATTCTTCCACGCCGCCATTGTCTGTGTGTGCCCTGCCTTCCGATCTAAAATATACTTTCACTTCGATAATAATTTTCGTACTCACTCTTTATCTCACTCTCTCACTCATTCACTCACTCACTCACTCACTGACCCACTCACTCATTCACTCACTCACTCACTCATTCACGCACTCACTCATCCACTTACTCACCTGGCTGCACTACGATCACGCGCTTTGTCGCGATGTTTTCCCATTGATGGTGCTGACCTGAAAACAACCACTGTATGAACTTTTTATTCGAACTATATGTTGAAAAGTGACAACAATAAAGTAACAATCACAGCAATCTTGATTGAGGATGTTGTCGTAGGTTTACTCGTTATAGGATAAAAAGAATGTTTTCATTGTTTACACATCAAATTAGGCATTTTTTTATCCTGAAAAAAACAGATGAGTGAAACAGAACGAGATTCAGCACAAAAACCAGAACTGTGTCAAAACCAAAGTTGATACCACTCAGATCACAGGAGAGGCATTTGATGTACTATGTAATTACTTATAACAACTTAGAAAATGAACTAATAACACCATTCGTTATGCTTGAAAATGCGTAAAATATTGTTATAGCAAGTATAGTTAAGGGAAAACTAGATAGTCGAACAAGATGAAGGATCTAAGGGAACGGGACGCTACTGAAAATGATATGCACAACTACATACAAATGCATTTCAATGGTGGTAATGGTATATGAGATTGGCATGTGGCACTGCACACGATATCAATACTGTACAATACCACTCACATTATTGATGTTCTGATGCAACGTTCGAACGAGTTCGATGTCTCAGAAAATGACTACTCCAAACACTCATCAGCAAACAGTCGTTTTTGTTACTGAATCAAGTTGTGATGCAGATGAAAAACTAGAGAAAAATTTCCCAGTTCCGCCGACAGATGAAGAATTTGGGATTAGTTTACGAAACAGTTTACGATTGTGTTTTCAAAAGCAGCAAGTTGTAGTAAGTATTGTAGTGGTCTGCTGAAGCCGACTGGTCGTGTGCGTATGTATTGGGGCATTGTATCGAGGTTGGGTCGGGTTGCTAGACGACCAGAGTGATCACACAAACGTCATCGCACTCCTCTGCTTCATACCAGTTGTCCATCACACCAAACAACCAAACATAAATAAACTTTTCCCTATCACCTGGGAATTCCAGTTGTTAACATGTTATCGTGACGAAATGTTGAATATTTTATAAGAACGTGCTTTATCAGGTAGTTTGTGGAATAGGAACGTTTGTGTTTTGCCCTGGTAATCCGCCCTTGAATGGAACATTGGAGCCATGTAGCAATGGTTGCCATATGTGCCCTCGCATTCGGTAATACATGATGACTAATCAGCTGGTACATCATAACACACAATCACTGATATATCAGTACTTTTTGGTTGCAGTTGCTGAATGGTACCAAGTGTGTACGGTTGCCCGGGTGAATGATAAATAACTTCGTTTTGGGATTGAACTTCTTGTTGTTACAAAGCTCATAGACATCAGCATTGGTGTACGAGTAAATGTAATCATGAAAAAAATCTAATCTGCTTATGAACTATGATTTTGTTTTGCAAGATAAATGGTAGTGTTTTTATGCATACTATGCTTGTAGTCTGTTGATGTATAGTACCAGTCCATATTAAGTAATATAATATTCGATGCGGATTTGCGGTTAGTACTGTTTTTGGTAACTAGAGGCCTATACACCTGTTCGCACTATACAACTGCTATGATACACTATAAAAACAGACCGTTGTCTAGCTGAGTTTCACTGGATTGTCCAAACAACTTACTCGTAATCTATGGTATCACACCATCCTACGTATCAAACCAAACTTGTTGACGACATGGAGGTTATTCATTCTAACTTTCACAATTTTACGTTGTTTTCCCCACACTCTACTATAGGTTTCGTAATTAGTTATGTTAGAAATCAAAATCCGAATACAAACTTGAGTAAGACTTTTGATTGCCATGAAGTGTACCATGGTAAGATCGTATTCCATGACTGTGAAGTAATCCTTCACAAACAAGTTACATTAATATCTATTTGGTCTACTGTAGTAAGCACTATCCGAATCCAAAGATCAATCGTATCTGGAAATTTGTGCCAAAAGCAATTTTTCACTCCGGCGACCAAAGATATCGATCGAATTATTTCAAGTTGACTGGTTGTTATGATTGAGGAAGACATACTTATAGGCCTCATAATTGATTATAAGAAATGGTTTAAAACTGCGAGAACCCATGTCATGGCCAGAACCAGATTCTCATACCAGAACCGGATTCTCAAGTAATGAAATTTCTGTGCCACGTTTTAGCCACTTTTGAAAATTTGTTAGAACCAGATTCTCAAGTCCAGAACCGGATTCTCAAGTAAGGAATTTTCTGTGCCACGTTTTGAGTTTTCTTATAACCAATTACGAGGCCTATAGAAGCCATGTCTGACGGAGAGTGTAGGATAAAGTACCGTAATATTGTCGTTAAATTCATTTGATTATGTCATTCAATTCATACATCATAAAAGCAGAATGTAAGAAGGTAATTGTACAATCAAAGAGCCAGACATGTTAGTGTCATACGGTGTTCACATCCATTGCTACAGGGTTGCCATCTTCTGATTTACGATCAGCCGGCCGTTCGTTTTCACGACTTCGTTTCGATTTCGTCTCGTAAACGCCGTCCGACGTTTCGATGATTTCATCGATTACCTGAAACAAATGATTTCACTGTTGAATTAAAAATGACATGCATCGATAACTGAAAACTAACTTGATAATATTTATTTCACCGGCGTACTAACTGGACATTAGATAACGATGAAACAAACTACAAACACGCTAAAGCAATGCGTATGGTTCTGACATCTTTCAATGTTTAGATGTGGCTCCTAATTAAAGGATGACGACAAAAACACGTTTCAATATCAGCAAGAATCATCTGGACACCTGGAGTATTAGCACCAATCAATAATCATGATCATTGATAAAGGCAATAAATAACACGAACCTCCATAGCAGCAGACGACATCGGTCTCTCCACACTGGTTTCTCGACTGGCGCTAGCTGACCCGCTGCCTTCTTTTTCATCTGCAATAAACATTGAATGAAAGTCAACTTAACAGAACACGAAGCCTTGTAAAAAAATTGCTGATAACTACTGTTAATAATGAGAATACGGTATCATGTGTGTGACCAAGTTGGTCAGACCAACCATCCAACAGCTGTTGCAGTTCATACAGAGACACCAGCAACATGTGAAACTGCTTCTTACGCACTTCCAGCTGCAAACAAATACCGTAATTTATACTTTCAGCAAAAATATCATGATTCACATGTCAACGAGCTCCAAGAAACGCAGAAAACAATGTGGAGACGGATATGATATGAATCTAACTTTTTCTATTAGAGCTTTTTGTTGACTTTCACAGCGCTCGATCTCCACACGGGCTCGCTCCAGGTCACTGAAATTAAAATAAAAAAGTACACATAATACTAGAATGTAACTTATTACATTACAAAAATTCTTTTATTGTAAATCAAAATTATAAATATTACGTGATAAATAAATAAATATGTGATAAGTGAGCAACAAACGCATGCAGATGTGCCCTATCAGGATGGGTATTGATAATGTTAGCCAGCTGGTCGTACTCCTGTTTGTGCCTCTTCACCACCTTGGCTTCGTCCAGCTCTCGCTTACACTCAACTATCTGCTCAAGTGCTGCACCCATTTCAGTTTCTGTAGTGAACATTTTAGCGTTGTAATCAGAGTTACAATTGCATTTAAAGTGACTTGTTAGAACTTTTATTACCAACGTTATCTGACTGACATGAGTGAAGAGTGAACGAACGCGAAATAATGAAAAACTAGAACGTTCGAGTAGTTTAATTGAATTCGATCATTTTTCATGAGTTGCTCGAATTATTATATCGGTGGCAGATAAGACCCAAACGCAAGATAAACAAAGCTAACCAGTTTTGTTATAGAGCTGTGCATATGACTGTAGCTGTTGACTCAGTGCCTGGTGCTTGATGCACGCACTTTTGTGAGCGTAGTTGGATGACTCCAGATAAGATTCAAACGAAGCAAACGATGTTATATCGAGTTCACTGAAATGTGAATTAAAAGAATCCGTATAGAAAGTTAGGCTCGTCGGTTAACTTGTTCTTCATATAAGTCTTTTTTAAACGCAGAAAAAGTCAAACGTAGAAAGGGGTACATGATGTCAAATAAATCAGACAATACACCCAAAGTACCAACGCTCTTTCCTGTTGAGAAGACATACCCGGTCGCTGTGTCATATAGCTCACCACAAACTTGTAGATGGCACGAATTCTATAATTGACGTTAATAAATATCATGTAACAAACTTATTCTTCTTGATAATGGCAACAGTTCATTCATTTGATAACGGAGTTTCGATTACATTTGTAATAAATTCTTAATGTCAAAATGTATTTTTTATACCTTTCCTATGACAGTTACCATGGAAAAACTTGTAATTAAACGGTGATCATGAGTCATGACATACCTCCGTTCGTCACCTTGAGCCTCTCCATCTTCGATCAGAATTCTACGGGCTGCCTCGTCTACGGAAGATACTGGCATAATTTTATCTGAATAAATTAGCAAGAGTTTTTACGAAAAGAAAGCCGGTAAATCAACATAAATTGATTATTAAAAGAACAGATTCTTTTTTCGAATCCATGGTCCAACCAGTTGAAGTTAACTCAGCGAGTTTCTGAACCAAACCACAAACCAGAGTAAATATATTTTATAATTTTAATCCAACAAGACTCAATTACCCAGCAGACATTGGCGCATACAATAAAAATTATGAGCAAAAATATATATCCATCTTAAGGATGAAGGGTTGATCACTATCCTTTATAGAAATTGTGTGAACACGCAAAAATCAAATAACAGGACACAAATCAACAATTAAATGAGAACAAGATTATCTATGCCTTAGATTCGGCCTTCTTGTTGTGTTTCTTGGAAAACCGCAGATTGCGCAAGAACTTCTGATCGACACCCTTCATTGAGATATTGCGCTGACGCTTGGGCTTGTGGATACCGTTGCGATGGTCCTTACGATCTGAAACAGGTCATATTAAGTTTTTTAAGCATAATACTTTTCTTTAAGCAAAAATAACAAGTGTGGAAAAATCATTCTATAAGACCATAGTAATGTCATTACTAACTCTGGTTGTGCGACGTGTGGTTCTTGGATTTGGCCATGGCTGCGGGCACTGGAAATTTGCGACCGACAGAAGTACTAAAAACAAAACAAAAACATATTTGATTGGTGAACATCGACATTGGTCCATAAACCATGACAATGAACATACCAATGAAATACCGTGGGATCGCAATATGAACATGCCATACAAAAATTATGTATGCAAATACACAAAGAGACTGTAGTATATGTAAAAATGGCGAAGTATATCCGAATTCGGATTCCGTGTGCGTATAGCAACGGATAATAAAACAAATGCCCGATTAAAATGTTGATCGCCATCATTATTCACTATTTTTATTATTCTTTCTTCGATGAACGCAAATCAAAAGCAAAAGAAACAAAGACAAACACTGACTGAATGATTGATTGAGAGTTGACTGGATTCAGAAATATCACTCACTAGAATAAAAATTATTTACGTACACACTCAAGGTAAAGATTGAATAAAATTTCACAAACAAAGGAGAACTATTCCAACTGGAAGTATCTATATCGTTAACGAATCGAATGATAAAGTCCGAGTCAAGCCGGCAAATACGTTATAAATACGATTTTGCTTTTAGGGGGAGTAATTTTGGGAATACGTTTTTATAATGGACTTCCAGCTGATATCAAAGTGCGATCAGTAAGTCTTAATACTGAGAATAGAAGAAAACACATACATATCTAAATATGTAACATAGTAACGGATAGTAGCATAGTAGTTAGCATAATCAAAACCAAAACAATACTGTAACAAAGAGATTTGAAAACAATATTAGTGGATTGTGTGGAGAATACAGCACTCGAGATAAAATAATTAATATTTTTCAATATCACAGCACAACAATATACAGACATAATATTAATATATACATTTGAAAAAACACTTTTGCGCAAAAGAAACCATGCCAAATAGGGTTCGGTTTAGGTTATTTTTTAGGAAAGGAAATAATAAAGTTTACGGGAGATAATCGATTAATCAGCTGTGGATGAACAATACTACGTCTTCCACGTGAATTCCAATTACAACGTGATCAATAAAAACTTCATTTGGCATTTAAGTTTCATCAGTTTGGTTTTTGTTTCGTGTAACGAGTTGACATTTCAAGATGGGATGGGCGTGTTGTTAGTAAATGTAGGGTGAGCGATCGAATTCAATTCCTGCCGTCAGTAGAATAAAGCTCGAGGCCCGAGCGCAGACATATGTCGAATGTCGTACACTGTCACATTTTATGTTCATCGTAAGTTAAGGAAACCGGTCAGATTCAAGCAAATACCTCCAATCAATATATATCCGGATATATATGAATATATCCGGACACTTTGAAATATATCCGGATATATAGCAAAATAGCAATATATCCGGATATAAATCAAAGTATCCGGTTATCCGGATATATAAAAAATTTATGATTTTTTGCGGCAAATATATAATAAATATGATAAATTTTTATATATTTTCGAAAGTAAGTTTTTGCGGAGTTCGGTGGAGTACAATTTGTCAGCTTTAACATTCGGAGGACCCATTTCATTGTTTGTATGGCTTCGGCTTAGTCATTAGCACAGACTGTTCGTTCTAAGCGAGATCGCCGAGTATGAGGCTAAGAGTTAGTTTTTAGTTTAGGCTTAGGATTAGGCTTAGGGTTAGGCTTAGGATTTGGGAAGGACTTGGGCGCGTAGCGCCTGAGCCCTTCTCCAAAGGCTAAGCCTGAGCCTAAGCCTACACTGAAACCTAAGTTTTATGCCCCCGCCTTGGAACGTTAGCACCGCGAAGCGGAGGTGTTCAGCGTGGTTTTTCTTGTGATCACGAGCCGAACCATTAGCCAGAACTTAAAATATGAGGCAAAATACTCATGAACGTTGCTTTTATAACAGTTCCGCTTTTGACGTTTCCGGGTTATAAAGTTCCGCCAAAAACACACAATTTAAATCCATTGGTTCGCATAAAAAAATCCGGCTATATATCCTTGACAGAATATTAGTGCCGAATTTTTTTATATATCCGGATACTTTGATATATATCCGGATATATTTCAAACTTTCAAAGTATCCGGATATATTCATATATATCCGGATACGGGATATATATTGATTGGAGGTATTTGCTTGAATCTGACCAGGAAACCATTCTACATATTTTTCCGGATATATGACCTCGGTTTTCGACATAATAAAATTGAGCATTAAGTAAACAGGAATCTGGTGCAGTAGGGATCAGCTATAGTAAGTACTACCGATCCTTGAGTGCCTGTGCTGCATCGCGTATACGTTGAGCGTGCAGTTGCATAGCTGTATCGCGTAGTGCGTGCATCTCCGTCTGCACGAGGTCTGTCATCGCCTTGCGCATTTCCCGCTGAAAAACAAAACGAAATTTTCATTATCTACATTCCTACAACATGTGAATCAGTTTACATGATACACATGAATACCGATTACCAAGAGTACATGATTCGGTAACGTTTGGAGTTTTCTCGCACAGTCAGATACTATCTAGCAATGGCTTTCAATCACATCCGTAGATCAGAGAGATTCCCAAAGATTGCGGTTCCATCATTCTGTGCCCTTCCTAATCTATACATTCTAACCACAAAATGCGTGCGTATGCATGCGGTTTTGTAACTCTCATTTTAATAATCATAAAAAAAGATTAACATAGAAAAAATAATGTTACCAACCGGCGTTGCTCGAGATTCGCGCAATTTTGTGAGCGAGGGCAGGAAGTCAACCGGCTCACCAACCACAATCGTGACTTTCTGAAATAAACACGATGCATAGAAAAGAGCTAAAAACAGAAACGACGGATAATATGATAAAATAAAAAAAGAAGATAAGATGTACCCGTAATTACCTGTCCCATTCTTGGTGGAAAGTAAGGCCATTCGTTGGGCAGAATGGTGTCCATACCACAGTGCCAGATGGGCAGAACCGTTAAGGCAGATGTTGTCTCGGCCATCATTCGACCAACACCTACAAAACTCATCTCATTGGCTCGGAGTTTGTTCGCAAACTGAACGGTATAAAACAATGTATTCTAGTGGACAGTGGTCTAACCGAACAACTTTTGAAATACCGTAAAACGTTAGGTTGTACAAAAACTGCTTAGGGCCGTAACCGAAAATCAATAATAAAAGATAGAAGCAAAACAATGCAACCAAATTTACCCCATTTGAATCGCATAGGTTGTTTTTCGGCATTGACCATGCCTTCCGGGTAAATACTCACCCACTGATTGTGATTGAGTCGATCTATGCAGAAGTCAACAGCCTGCTGGTACACACCACCGCCACGGATTATGGGAATTGACCGTCCAAGGGGACAGCAGCTGCAGATCATGCAAATTAAAATGACAGAACGATAAAAGTTTCCCTAAAGCCTGGCGAGCTTATGTTGTCCCCTTTTCTTTCAACAATTAATCTTACCGTAAAGTATAAATAGCCTAATGAATCAAGGGTAGCACAAATTAGGAACATCAGGTTCATTTTGGACATAACAGATCGGAGTCGTGCAGTTTATTCTTTGCTCGAAAAAACTCAAATATACACGAAAAGACCAACTATTGGGTCCATCGCTTGGTGAAGCAGATGTCGTGAGCCGCAGGTGCCCAGTGCCAGCGCGAATACAGATTGCCCAGCATTTCGCTAGCAGGAATCATGCCTGCAAAAAATGCACATCTTACTTGGTTTGCTGATTTACGAACACTACTATACTATGATGAGAAATGAAACCTTGATTTTTTTACTATTCAGGTTATATTCGGACAATCTGACAAAGGGTGACCTTAGAGTCCCAACAAATTGAAAACTTCTGGCGGTTTTGCCTAGTGATTAAATTTTGGCATGTTGGCTTGTGGTGACAATAATTACCATGTCGGCAACCTCCGCTTACGGTGCTACGGATAAAGCCTCACATTAGGTTATCAGTTTTGCAACTTTGCATGAAAAATTGAGATGCTTAAACTGAGAGATATCCCTTCCGCAACTGCGTGACATCATATTTTCACTGTGTTAGGTTATTCTACCAACCCCATGTTAATGGGTCGTCCAAACAAGATTCGTGATTTACCACGGTAAGTAGCGCACGTTGCTCTCGAAAGTATTTCAGAAACGTCTCACAATTATGCACTTGCATGTCGTTGAACCATCCTGTAAAGAAAATTGACAAGTTAGTTAAAATATACTTTTAGTTTGACAATAAAGAAATAGGAACTTTTCAGCAGGGCACGAGTGTGCAGCGGGGTTGGAGGGCTATGTTGGGGAAGGGGCAGTTATTTGGCGGGGGCAGACATGCAAGTTGAATGGTCATGATGAAAAATCGGGGCTGGATCCATCCTTTGGGATTCTTACCCCTACATGAACATATTAAGTAGGGGTCGGTCAGTTAGGGGTCGTTCATAGGGGGATCCAAGAGGTCAATAAACCCTCAATTGAACATGTCTAGACCTATTTGAATGTTCAATAAGGGGTCTGCTCAAATAAGTCGCTTTTGTCGATTTTGTCGCTTCCCTCGTCAAGTGGTTAAGGCGCCGGCTTCGCTCGCCGACGTTTCTGGCTCGAGCCCCGGGTTGAGACACAGCGCATTCAAGAACGTTGTTGATGATCAGTGATTGTCATTGTAAATCGGATGACCGTTATTTCACTATTGTGACTTGGTATCCTACTTTGCTATTATGGCATAACAACTGAATAAATTTAATTTGATTTGATAAGCGGTTGAACATGGAAAAAGCACCGCTGCGCGGGCCTAACGCGCTTCACGATAGGTCATCGGAGCTGAAATTCAATTGGAACAAGTGATTCCATGCGTTCAATAGTCTATTGATTTTTGAACCCCTATTTGAACGACCCCTGTTTGAGCAGACCCATAATTGAATGTTCAATGAACAAATAGGAGTCATACAATTAGGAGTTTCGACCCCACAACTGCAGTCCAACCAAAATCGATACTTTATGCACTATTGACTAGATTTTTGGCCCATTTTTTCGACCAATATGTATTTTTAATTCGCCTTCGACGGTTGCGTCGAGTCAGCCCGAATTTTGAAATCCCCCAAAAACTAACGCATCCAAATGCGAGCGAATCCGTAGAGCGCGCCCATCATTAGTCGGTTTTGTAGTCGATACCATGCTGACCGCGTGTCGATGTTCTTGAAAGGCCAATCGAAAGGCAGTCGTTCCCGAACGCCTTGACTCGACAGCCTCCGTTCACCTTTCTCCATTAATTTTCTGAAAAGCTGACGGATCTGAGTCAGTTTTGACTTCGTCATCTATAATACAATGAGGTTAACACAACGAAACACATGTTTTACATCTCTAAATATCAATCTAACCTGATTTTCTTCCAAATATTTTGCTTTTAATTATTTTTTAACATTCATCTATTTTCGTTCAAAACACGCTTGTTTACACACACCGTTAAATCGGTGTGTGTAAAATAGTGCATTACGTTACAATGCACGTTCGCTAAACTCACGGATTTTTTTAGTTTTACACAGCTTTTCGATTCACAACAAATTAATACACGAACTGATGTTTACATCAGAAAATTGAAAAATTCAAATGCATGATTTCGTGCAATCAGATATTCAAATGGTTTCACCAGTATGATATCATGAATAAGTAATAATTACTGAAACAATCTA
>OZ038444.1:14406253-14423753 GCA_964036265.1 Daptonema setosum | reverse complement strand
GAAAGGTAACCCAAAAAATATTTTGAACAAAAATTAAAAAAACCTCTTTTTTATTTCCGGAACATTTCTAATACTCAAATTCAAGTGCGATTCCAAAATTTTTCAATTTATACCATTTGGTAATTCTTAGGAACTGAGCCCTGGGAATCAAGTAAAAAAATGCCCAACCAAATTCTGAATCATAATATATAGCAACTAATATAACATCCATGCCTCCATCTAATATATAACAACTTTTCATCTAATTCCTAAACGAATCAACTGTGTTGTGTCGGTTACAACACACCGGTTTTAGAGTGCGGAAACGAACGGGGTTTACACACTCTCGTTTAGGGTTCATGTAATTTAGCGCCACAACAAATGAGAACATTTTAATTTTTATACTCAATTAAATGTATAGTCGATTATTTTTATTCTTGACCCACTTTGTGCCAGTCAATACTTTACGCACTTTATTTCGCTCTATAATCCTCAGGTTCAGTTTTATCCGCGAATTTTTTTGCACGCGATTTTTTTACTAAAACCGACGAATCGAATGTAGATCGCTAGGTATGAATGAATGTGCCAGTCCTTGCACTAAATTAGTCAAGAATACAATAATCGACTATATTTTGTGCTTGGCTAGACAATTTGCATCTGATATTTCGCTCTATATCGTCAGATCAGCAGATCAGTCACTGGCATTTCAGAAATTGATTTCGAAGTTGGAAATGGCGAAACTGGCACGCAAGATGAAATGATAAAGATAACATTTGAAACAAAAATGGGCCGTTTAATTGTGATAATAAAGATGAGTTAAAAGCTTCAAAGCTTCACTAATATCGTAACTTATTTTTACGAAAATCTTTTCGTTCAGTTCAGATGACAATAAAGGAATGTAGGATGTACACAATCTTTATATTATATAATGCAAATATCATGCAAATGTGTACAAATGTAAGTTATTTCTGACAAAAAATTATCTATATACATCATGAGCGAGCAGTTTACACAAAATGCGCTTTCTTGCAATGTCGTTAAAATCATTAATATTGAACGCCTGATTTTTAAAACTGTTCGTATCGCTTGAGTCTTCTATTAAATCACATGATTCTTAGTGCAACATAATTCTACTTTACGAAAAGAAATTGACCTAGAACGTATGGAATAATCGGAAGCGATTCGGAGACCAAATTCATTTTTCTGGCCTCATAAACTTTATAACTATATACATATATGGAATTATTGAATTGATTATTGCTCAAACAACTTGACACTGACCTATCACGCCTAATGAAAAAATTCGATGTATGTATAGCTTGGCTTTCCTGAAAACCTTACATTGAACAGTTAATAAGTTGGGCATGTATAATAATATGTTATACAAATGTAGTGTGAACAGCTACAAGTTTTGAATAAGTTTGAATGCGCGCAAAAATTTGAATGCGCACCAAAAAGATTACGGTAAAAAGTTCGAAGTAACGAGAAACTGTGACCAGACTTTAACTGTTTTGGTGGATCGGTGGTATTATTTTTCAGATGCACATTAAGAGCAACAATAAGTCTACTATTTATGTGAAGAAGAAAAAACATGAAAAGAAGGAGCAACTTGCTATGCACGTCCGCGAAATTCCAAACCCCGAAAATTTTCCTAGATTTTTTTCTAAACGCCAAATCTTTCTGCCATCAGAAATTATTCCATATGAAGTTTTACTGTCCGTTAACCCCCGATTACCTATCGTTAGGCTGGCTTGTCCGAGCGGGAGCGAGGACAAGCGCGTTAGGCCCGCGCAGTGGTGGTATTTCAGTGGTTACCTTTGTATGCGCAAAATTTTTTCGTGTTTTTGAAAAATTATAGGAAAATGTTTGGGTTTTGGAAATATGCTGCACGTCCACGGGGCCCGAGAGCTACGGTGAATCACAGACGACTATAAACATCGTTTTGACAACAACGCTCTATATATTCTTTTGGAATGGAAACCAAATGAAAATTTTATCTACCGTATATACTTCGTATCCAATAAGTACGGTAGTATACTTCAAGACTAATCTAAATTCCATACTTTTTTTATGAAACATCAAAACAGTAGTTTTTAAATAATAAATTAGAATAAAAAAAATACAAATTGAGTACCGTAATTGTTTGGTTCGTTATGAAATACTGTTACAACTTCCATTAAGGCGCTTGAATTCTCGATAGACATCCTTCTAATGATATACCGTGCTTTAGCTTGTCGATGAAGAAAATGTGAGTCGAACATGAATTTATTTTTTCGCAATGCTATGATTTGAAACGTTTTCAAAAAAATTTTTGTGCAAATAAAATTTTTTCTTTAATTTCTTACAAACTTTTCAAAAATTGGTTCAGTGCAGCACAGCTCTAAAACCATAATGGCTTTTGTGCACGTATAGTCGAAAATGAATTACTGTTCCAAAAAGCTGCGTGAATTCCCGATAAACAACCTGATGTTTTGGGGTGTCACATTTTTTGTCGATGAAGATATCGTCGGATAAAACTGATTTCTCTTCCCTGTACAGACGAAATATTCATCGACAAAAAATGTGACACCCTAAAACATCAGGTTGTTTATCGAGAATTCACGCAGCTTTTTGGAACAGTAATTCATTTTCGACTATATAAGCTTTGGGATTATAGTTATGAACAGTGATCGAGTTCGAACCGAAATTTTCGAAAATATTCGAACGAACAGCCGTTCGAAAATAAGTTTTTCGTTCGGACTTGAACCGGACGAAAATTCAAATGTTCGGTTCGCGAAATTTTATTTTTTCGAATGATTTTCGATTTGGATTATACATTCATCATACTCAATCACTCACTACAGCACTCACCGCACGTCACTCACCACACTCACTCACCGCACTCACCTCACTCACTACCGCACTCACCGCACTCGCCGCACTCACTACCGCACTCACCGCCGCACATACTCACCGCACTCAATACCGTACTCACCGCACTCACTACCGTACTCACCGCACTCACCGCACTCACCCTACTCACTACCGCACTCACCGCACTCACCCCACTCACTACCGCACTCACCGCACTCGCCGCACTCACTACCGCACTCACCGCACTCCCTGCCGCACTTACTCACCGCACTCACTACCGCACTCACCGCACTCACCCTACTCACTACAGCACTCACTCACAGCACTCACTCACTCACTCACTAACTCACCGACTTTTGTTTTATATATATATTGGGAGTGTGTTTGAAACGTGAGCTATACGTCTCATGTGTCTATGGAGAAATCATTTTCGAAACTGAATCGAAAATAAAAAAAGTTTCGTTCCGGACCGAAACGAAAATTCAAATTTTCGATCGAACGTCAACCGGACGAACATTTGAAAATTTTTGTTCGAAAGATTTTCGGTCCGAGACCAATTTGTCCGTTTCGTTTCGTTCGTTCGAACTCGATCACTGGTTATGAAGGTTCTTAGAAATCTAATTAATCACACTTTGCACTCCAATACTAAGCTTACGGTAGTTTGTTCACAAGTGCAAAGTTTTATTAATCTGGGTACTGTAGTTCAAATTTGAAATGGTTTAACTATAACAAGATAATGTTTCAAATACAAGTCTGTTGTCAAACCCCGGGTTAGTGAGTCCACTGAAAAAAAATCTAAAACCCCATTGAACACTAAAAAGTTCTGGAGTGAAAAAACACCTGCCATGGGTCTAATAATTATTGGAAAGACAGTTGAACACACAAATTGTTACTTACAGATGTTATAAAGACTCGGCTCATACAGGGTGTTCTTTTTTAATAAACCCCAGTCTGTAACCTGTGCGTATTTAGAAAGTTGATTAAACAAATGCTTGGTTTAGGGCCAATCCTAGTTCAAGGCAAATTAACTTTTCAAAACATGAGAAAACCCGATTGAAGCTTAGATTGTTTCTTTGAATTAAGCCAATAAATGAAAACTTGATTTTTTAAAGTCCACTGAATCGTATGGTTATAGCATGAGAAAATACCTCTGAAAACATCACAGCTCGCTGGTATTAGGCATCTCTGAAACACAACAGCTGGCTGCTGCTACACACTATGAAAATTTTCGTACCAAATTAAAAAAAACTTCTGTTAACTCCGCCAGCGACTTGAGGTTTACAAACACCTGTTTAGCTGATGAGAAATGTAATCGGAGAAGCTGCAAACACACATGATGGAGCTTGAAAAATACGGAAGCACACCCTTAATTGATAACACAAAAACCCTGGTTTTCTGAAAGTGGCTTAGAACACCACAAACTTATTGGAGATTTAGTCCTCTATATATTGGTAGGTCAAATTTATCCGAATGGCTAGCCTGTTGAGTTCCTGATCTTAAAATAACTTTTATAGTATATAAATAGTATATAACATTGGTCAAACACTTGCGAACGCTGAAATTTTTATACAACACTGATGAAAACCCCTTGAGGAGACTGATAAGTGACGGAATGAGATTTATTCCAAGAATTTGATTGTTATTTTTCAGTCTGAAGGCTTCTAATTCAGCTAGGAAATGATGAGTTGTAGATACTTTGATTTTATGATCACATCATTCGTGCCAGCATGACCTAAAAAATGGCCTAAAAACTCCCAAATCAAAGATTGAAATGACCTAGGCGGGATCAACAAAGACAACCGAAAACACATCATGGTTTAATTAGTTCAATATTCGGCATTAAGTTCGGATGATGTCATTTTTACATTGTCTAAAAGTTTTCATTAATACCGCCCTGTCTCCGTGAATGAGCTTCGTATAAAAACATTATCAAAATTCAGGGTGTAGGGGTTTCACAACCAAAAATTTAACCTTGGGTGTTTTAACAAATTTAACTACCGTAACCTAATTTGGGTTACGGTATTATGTGCAAAGTGTAAAGGTAATCACAGTTCTAAACTCCGTTATGAACCCAAAACGCAATGGTGCTTGAAGAATAGATTAATTCATAAGTCCTCTACCGTGTTCCATAAGTACTCTACCGTATTCATAGGGTTACGGTATGTGTGTAAAATTTACCGTAACCCCAGTGGCGGACGAGTGTTTTGTCCAAAGGGGGGGGGGAATCAATTTTTGACCCCATTTTACCTACACCTTAATGTTCGTCAAAAAATGTCGTTTTACCTACACCTTAATTTTTTCTATAAAAAACAACAATCTATTTACATTTTAAATCTTTTCATTTATACTGTATATCATCTTAGATAGTGTCATGCTTGCTTTTCTGTGGCCTTCATCAACAGACTTGTACAATATCCGCGTGTTAAAGATGTTCATTGGTATTAGAAATAAAAATGCGTCCAACTAAAGAATCAAAGGCGCGTAGCGCCGAAATTTGACTTTTTGAGGTAGATTATTTGTATTAGCAACATCCCTCAGATTGCTCGAAAACCGCGGCGCGAAGCGCGCAAAAATTGACATTTTTGAGGCTGTTTATTTGTATTGGAAACCGCCTAGAAACTCACAGACCAATGGCGCAGAGCGCCGAAAATTTGCGTTTTTAAGATGGTTAATTTGTATTGGAAACGTACCTATAAAGTTACCGAAACCTACGCTGCAGAGCAACGAAAATTTGCGTTTTAGAGGTTGTTAGTTTGTATTGAAAATGTACCTATAAAGTTACCAAAACCTACGGTTCATAGAGGCGAAAATTAGCGTTATAGAGGTTGTTGATTTGTATTGGAAACGTACCTATAAAGTCACCGAAACCTACGGTGCATTGCAGCGAAAATTTTTGTTACAGAGGTTTTTGATTTTTCTTTGGAAACATAGCTATTTTATAGAGTCACCGAAACCTACGGTGCATCGCAGCGAAAATTCGCATTTTAGAGGTTGTTATTTTGTATTGGAAACGCACCTGTAAAGTGACCGAAACCTATCCTGCATAGCAATGAAAATTTGCATTTTAGAGGTTGTTAATTTGTATGCCAAACGTATACCATTTCTTAATCCCTCAAATGAACAAATTCCACTTTTGGGCGGTTCCTTTATGCAGTTTGTGACCAATGCAATTCATGATTCATTACGTCATTTCTTTAGCAGAATACTTTTCCCATGGAACTACTTTTCTCTAGATTTATTCGTTTCTATTGATCTTGACAAAACCGTTTACAAACTAAGTGTCCACTTAGAACTATA
This sequence comes from Daptonema setosum, assembly GCA_964036265.1. NCBI lineage: Eukaryota > Metazoa > Nematoda > Chromadorea > Monhysterida > Xyalidae > Daptonema > Daptonema setosum. The sequence goes on along the minus strand of OZ038444.1, from coordinate 14,417,624 downwards.
GTGGATTCCACTTTTCACTTTTAAAAAGACCCGTTGAAAAAAAATCGCGTCTAATTAAATTATAAATAGTAAATTCGGAATGAATTTATCTCCATGGCCGAATGAGTCAGAATGGATTTATTTTCAAGCCGATCCGATGAAAATTGAAAGTTTTACAAACTTTGAAAACTTCGTTAATTTTTACGCTGTTGATTAAAAACCACCTTTTAGAAACCACCATGAACATTGCGCGTAGCGCATACATTTTTGCGGTATTATATTCCGGATTTTCCGTTCGTACTAAAAGTATTATCATACCTTGTTCGAATTATGGTGGATTCCACTTTTTATTTGGAAAAAAATCACGTTGTATGAATTTATATCCGTTAAATTCGGATTCACCGTAAAAATCTGGTAAGAAATCTTTTTTTTTCAAGCCGATCCGATCAAAATTGAAAGTTTTACAAACTTAGAAAACTTCCGTTAATTTTAACGCTGTTGATTAAAAATTAGGGCTAATTTTAAAAATACCGTGCATTAACTGAGCCGTAGTGAGACACGAGGCTTGAATGACATGAAAGGGGGCGTCTTCACCTGGCACCAAGATGGTCCGAGCCGACAAAGGAATACCTGCCAGCGGGGAGGGGGTGCAGCGAGGTCCATATGTAATGATGCAAGGAACTCCGGGGGAAAGGGGAATTACGCAATTACCCCTTTTACGTGTGTAAGAAGGCGTGGGAACCTCCCCTCAAAAGGCGGCCGCTCTTTCATACGCGACCTCAAATGAACGCCGTGACCTCAAGTGAGTTACATCAGACTGACCCCCACATTGTCATCCGTGCACGGTATTTTCAAAAGTGGCACTGATTTTTTAATTAACGGAAATTAAATTAACGAAAATTTCAGGTTCGATTTAACTTTGTAAAACTTTCAATTTTGATCGGATCGGCGTGAAAAAGAAGTTTTCCTACCAGATTTTTACGGTGATTTCGAATTTAACGGTTATAAATTCATACAACGTGATTTTTTTTCAATGTTTTTTTTTAGTGGAAAGTGGAATTCACTATAATTCTAAGTGGTCACTTAGTTTGTGTACGGTTATGTCAAGATCAACAGAAACGAATAATTTAAATCTAGAGTAAAGTCTTTCCATGGGAAAAGTCATCTGCTAAAGAAATGACGTAATGAATCATGAATTGCATTAATCAAAGAAGCAGCATAAAGTGGAATTTTGGAGTTATTCAAGAAAGTGGAGTTGAAAATACCACTGTACGAATATCAGTGTTATGGGAATGGGGAATCTCATGGTAAATTTCATTAAATTAATGCGGGGAATAGAATGAAAAGTGGAATGGGAAACGTATTTCCCCTTAAACTTGAGTTGAACAGCGGATACAAAAAAACTTAACGAACCCCTATGATTCCGTAAAAAAAGAAAATATCCGATATCATACTTGTTTCGCCAAAGAAGGGCATAAATATGAAGTGAATCACAAAAGTGGAAGTTATCAAGTTAATCAAAAAGTGGAATTTTAAAGGGATTCAAGTTCAAGAAAGTGGAATTGTTAAGTTATTCGAAAAGTGGAATTTTGGAGTGGTTCAAGAAAGTGGAATCGGAAGTGGAACTAAAAGTGGAATCGGTAGTGGAACTAAAAGTGGAATCTTTCTTTCTGAGCGGGTAAATATACATTCTTGTGAGAGCAGCGGTGGAAACTCTAATATGAGCTAGAAAAGTGGAATTGACCATGAATGTCTTTTTTACACCTACATACTGTATATTTGTTACACTTCAGGTATATTTTTGCTTCCCAGAAGGAGCAAAAGTGGAAATTCAAAAAGAATTTAATCTAAAGTTACCTTGAATTTGTGCTTACACATGCGGAAAAAAAACTCATTTTACCTACACCAAAACGCGAAAATCGCCAAAGGGGGGGGGAATTCCACTATTCCCCCCCCTTCTCGTCCGCTACTGCGTAACCCTAAGTAATTTTTTTGTTTCTATGATATTTAACTTTGCTAAAAAACAAGAATCATGGATACGGGGTTTTCGAGGGTGCTGAATTCGAATATCTTATTCATTTTGGAATCAGACGTCTTATTGACTGTCAAATAAGATTTATTTATGATTCACTGAGTCACCAGAATATCTAATGCAGTCAATAGCTCGGAAACGTTTACTAAAATGTTTTCAATACTCCTCAGTCTAACTATCACACTATTTGTAGGGAGCTCCGTATCTATGACGCTCATTTCTTGAGGGAAACTCACTGGCTGAAACTCATCAGTGTTGAAAGTGTTAACTAAACTAAGTGTTGAAGAATTATAATAGTTATTCGAAAAAAAACAGTGTAGATGGAAAACATAGCTTTTCATCTTTAATCAGAAAAAGGGTCTCAAAGAAAAGTAAACTATCGAATCACAATATATTGAATGACTCATGAATTCACCATATTGGACTTGATGTCAACCTTTCTGAAAATTTGGTACGGTTTAAGAGCCAAATTTCTGAGTGCATTTCATTTGATTCATTAGAAGCTCTATATCAAAGCTCTATCTTTGACTCCATCAAAGACTCCTTGAAGAAACGCACAGCCTTTTTACATTGGTTATTAGTATAATTTTACCACAGGCAGAAAGGTTGAAACAAGTTCAAGTTCAAACAGCTCACTGACTTCTCAATTCTTTCAATCCTCTGATAAGTAAACATTTCGGGTTTTGGATTACGGAAATTATTTGTTAAAATCACTTTTATTTGCCTCTGATTTGTTTTCCTGTCTTATCCAAAAAGTAAAAGCTTTTTTAGTTTATTTGAGATTCTCTGCATCGTCGGAGTGAGTTTCAAGTACACTTAATTAAGATCTGAACATAATTCTACAAAATCCAAGTGTTTCACTACAAAAACTCATGGATAGGCAGCTGTACTTTATAAACTTTTGGCTTTTGGTACGGCTTTCATTCTCGTTATTTTCACTGAACATTTCACGACTGCCCACAGACACAGTTAACAATGAAAAATGCGATGTTGCAACACCGTTGTTTTTTCAATTAATTTTTTTCTGGAAGTTTCGCAATCAAAACTTTTGACAAATATAGCTCGGTCAGAGTATCTTGTTACTAATTACTTTCCTGAAAACCTTATTACGGGAAAATTTCGGATTGACGAAACACTGTAACCATAATCCAACAAAAAACATACCGTATCTTTTTACACACCGTAACCAATACCGTAAATTAAATACGGTAGAGGATTTATGGATTAATGCGTTATCCGCATGCCAACGGTTCTTAGAAGGTTAATTAATTTTTATGAGAATTTATATAGGAATTTTCTCATAACTTACCGTAACCCAATGAGAATCGGTTTTAGAACAAACGGTGTATAGGTAACTAATTATTTTCAAAACAAAATTTGTGAAAATATATTACGGTATTGGAATTTAATTTAGAATTTTAGTTTTCTTTTATTTTATTGTGTTTTGCGAATAATAACAAATTACTGGCGTTTTTTATATCGATTATCGGTATGAATGCGGAATCATATACGTGTATGTAGTTCGTCTTATGGCTTGGTATATGGATACCGGCGACAGTGGGTTCAGTGTTGGGTTATCAATGATATGGATATGGATGTGGTAAGAGATTCACAGGATGCGGTTTGCGGAACTTTTCATAGCAAGCATTCTATGTTTGTGCTAAAGCCTGTCTGTTATTTAAGCAAGCAAAAATGTTCCCAAAGGTCTGATAATGAAACATCACTAGTCTCAACTCACCTCGGTTGACACCATAGTTTAACTGAGTATAACACGGGGTGATGCTGATTGATGAGCGTGTTAACACTGATTTTCTGATGTTCATCATCAGACGTTTTGGGAAATATTTTTGTTTGCAGAAATAACACGACAGTGACTGAAGACGTCTGCGTCACTAGTTTTTTTAGTTGTTTCACGATACTGCAGAAAAAACGATAGGTTTTTCTTTTTCTGTCTCTAAGTTAGAAAGCTCGTCCCCTTTATAATCATGCGTTATTTTCTTAGCTTTTCTAACATACATACTTTACAAGATGTTCCTCGGATGTTTCTCCGGTGAAAAGCTTTCTGCACGATTTTGAGGACAGATTTTGCGTAGCCGCTGTAGCGGGTGCATGCGCTTGCCTGACTATAAGATTGGGTTGAGGGTGGGACCCTTGAAACATCTGTGGTTAAGTCACTAGTGTCATTTACTGAAACCTGAGTTTGTATGATCAATAGTGTGGTCGGACGCGGGTGAGGACGCGGTTGTAGATTGGTGAAGTAGCACGGATAAGTGTTATGATGCATGGTGGCAATGGAATATCTTGTGACTAAGTATAAAAAAACCTTAACCATGCACCTGGCAGCTGGCAATAAAATATACAGCCGGCCAACCAGGATAGAGAAAAGCGAAGATCTTTCTTTGTTCTGATTGGCCACCTGTTAAAATGTAATGCTTATGCGTTATTGTGTAGTTGCTAAGCAGCATTGTTTAGGTAAACGTTAATTTATTTAGTCTGGAGATATTACACCACCATGAGTGATTAGTTGCGGGTGAGAAGAAATATGCTGTGATACACTGCATAATCAAATCTAGCAGCATATTTGTAAATTGTATCGGTTTTTTGTCAGAATTCGTGTGACCCAACGACAGATAATAACCATTTGATTGTTTGGACGGCTTAGGCTTAGTTCCGAGTATAGACTGTACGTTAGTGAAGGAGATAGCCTAGTTTAGCCTCTCCGTGAATCCAAAATGAAAAAGTCGAATTTTGGATTTTGACAAAAAAACCGGTACAGTTCCCAAATATGCAATCTAGCAGAACCTGTTCTATTCGTAAGACTCACATTTACCCACCCCAACCCCATAACCTCTCAGAAAATCGACGATTTGTCAATATTTCCAGCTTTGTCCATTTTAACCAATTCCTTTTCAACCGGAAAATTATTCAAATTCATTTCACTGTGATCTGTTTTTATACAGAAAAATTTCTGTTACCGTAATAATACCGTAATTTTACCGTAAACTACCGTAACTTACATAAATACCGTAGTCAATTCTCATAAAAATTAATTACGTTTCGTTACTCCATGCCAACGCAATCACGTATTGAATTACTGTAGATACGGTATTTTATTTTTTGGACTAATTTGTTCACCGAAAGCCTTTTTATTCAACGTGGCTCGCCTCGGTTCCGGCGTTTTCGGTTGAGTTTTCCATAATTTTCCTGGTCTTATCGTGACTTTATATTGGTGAAAAAAAGAAAAAATACGTGTTTTTTTCCTATTCTGTGGCTTTCTTCATGAGAGAAATCATTTCGAAAAACGGCGTGAATCACGACCCGTCGTCAGCGCCAAAGTTAAACACTGAAGGAAGGCGTTTGCATTTTCGCCATCTTGTAATAGTTGATATAACGTTTTCAGGAAGCTGCTTTATAACACAAGCAGATTGCGATTGTCATTCGCGTTCGGTGATACAAAACGGCCAGTAAAAAGATGAAGCGCGACAAGAAAGATGAGGAGAGCGGTGCTGTAAACCCATTTCTGGCGTTGGATAAAACGACTGTACTCCAGGAAGTTGGACCCAACTTTGATTTTTCACTTGGAACTCATAATTCCCATTTAATTTTTTCCATATGTCACTTTTGTTCAGGCTCGCGTGTTCAACGAGACTCCGATCAACGCACGACGATGCGGTCACATCCTGACCAAACTGCTGTACATGCTCGGTCAGGGAGAGGTACTTGGACGCACTGAGGCCACCGAGGCATTCTTTGCCGTTACCAAGTTGTGGCAGTCCAAAGATGTGAGTGTACGGTTTTAGTGTTCTTTATGTGAATATATGGATTGTTGAGAATATATTGGTTTGATTTAATGTGAATATATGGATTGATGACTGATGAGAATATATTGGTTTGATGTTATTATATTGGTTGATTTTTCAGCAAACATTGCGTCGTCTGGTGTATCTGGCGATCAAAGAGCTGAGTAGTATGGCCGATGACGTGATCATTGTGACCAGCAGTCTGACCAAGGACATGACCGGTCGTGAGGATCAGTATCGTGCGGCCGCTATTCGGGCCCTCTGTTGCATCACCGATGTTGGTTGACTTGAACAGCTACAATGGTCAATGTTGTTGTTGTTGTTGTTGTAGGCAATTGTGCCAGACAACGGTCAATTGATTGTAACTAAGTTGATTGTTGCAGAGCACAATGCTGCAAGCCATTGAACGCTACATGAAACAGGCAATCGTCGACAAGGTGCCCGCTGTGGCCAGTGCTGCACTCGTATCCTCCCTGGTTGATTACTTGCTCTAATTATTTTTTTATTGAGTCGGTTGTTATTCAAGCAACACTTTACTACCCACCATGTTCCATACTGATGGTTGAATATCTTCTGCGTGTAGGAGAGTCGATGTTTTCTATCGGGGTTAACCTGAAGCTCTCAATGTGAAAACATTGATGAGAGATGAGTAACACATGAATTTATCACTGTGTTTGCAGCATATGATGCGCAAAAGCCCGGATGTTGTGCGTCGATGGGCCAATGAAGTGCAGGAAGCTGTTAATTCGGAACACAGCATGGTGCAGGTTGGTACATCGGTTTATGTGCTCGTCGAATAGTATATTGATGCTGCCAAGTGCCAATCACCGTGCTGGTGTACAAAAGTATGAACACTATGCAAACATATAATGGTTCATGACAGATGTATATTATTGTATATGCTCATATCATATATATTTTAGTAAATAGTATGAAACCGGAATGTTTAATGTTCAGTACCACGCGTTGTGTGTGCTGTACCACGTACGCAAGAACGATCGTTTGGCCGTCAACAAGCTTGTACAGAAATGCAGCAAGCAGACTCTCAAGTCGCCGTATGCCCTCTGCTTCCTGATTCGACTGGCCAGCAAGTTGATTGAAGAAGGTGATAGGTTAGCCAACGTTTTCTATTGCATTTGGTCGCATTTATTACTTTCAATTTCAATCATTCATTTCCGAAATTTGAATGTATGTATGTTAATTTTTGTATGGTTGTTGAACTGATTTGTGGTGTTTCAGCAACGACACAGTGCTGTTCGATTTCTTGGAATCTTGCCTGCGCCACAAGTGTGAGGTTTGTTACAGCTGGCTTGTAGTCGTTTCGGTGTACATGCTTACATACATGAAAGATACAGTAAATTATTTTCATTACTTTAAAATCTTGCAAAAATCACATAAAAAGTATCACCGTATATCCATAGACCATGGGGGATGGAGCAATTTTTGTTTTAAATTGAGCCGAATATCGGATGAAAAAAATCACATTTTTCGCGTAAGCATATTAGTGTATAATGTTTGTGTGACTGCAGGTTGTGATCTATGAGGCTGCGTCTGCGATCACACGTCTGCCGACTGTGTCCAACAAGGAACTGGCTCCGGCCATCTCGGTCCTCCAGCTGTTCTGCAGCAGTCCCAAACCGTCGCAGCGTTTTGCCGCTGTTCGCACGCTCAGCAAGGTTAATAATCCGCTACACGGAAAAGTTCTCCGGCTATTTTGGCTGCTTTGGCTAAACAGATCATCTAAAAATTTGCCACAATTTTCGAAAAAAAACTGTTATTCCTCCCATCCCCAAGTTTCCCCGCTCCATGCTGACATCAAATGATGTAGTCGATGTTAAGCTTAGGTGTTTCATCAATCATCATAATTCATTTTCTTTCGTAATAAATTTTGAATAAGGGTTAAATAAAAGTAACATGCAGATCTCGATCGATCACCCGGCAGCAGTGGCAACGTGCAACATGGACCTGGAGCAACTCATCAACGACTCAAACCGCTCCATCGCCACTCTGGCCATAACCACCCTGCTCAAGACGGGTGCCGAGTCGTCCGTGGAGCGTCTCATGAAGCAGATCAGTCACTTTGTGAGTGACATCCCCGATGAGTTCAAGATCGTCGTCATTCAGGCTATTCGGTTGGTTTTGATTCTTATTTATGTTTAGAGTTTAGAGTGATTTTCTTTTTGATCTCGTCATTGAAGTGTTTCACATCTACATACTACATGGAAAAATTCAAGCGACATTGTAAATAAATTAAGAACTCATATGTGATGCGTTATCGCAACAGTTGTTTGATGATGTTTTAGTTCGTTGTGTGTACGCTATCCACGCAAGCACGCGGTTATGATGTCGTTCCTGGCACAGATGCTGCGCGACGATGGTGGATACTCGTACAAAAAGTCGATTGTTGACACCATCATGATGATCATCGAGGAGAATCAGGAGGCTAAGGAAACGGGTAAGCTTCTTTTATGCTCAATTTTGGTTATAAATAACTTACATCATATTCAAATTACATGAAGTGAATGCGGGGTGATGATGAAAATTTAAATAACATATTTATTATTATTGCAGGCCTGTCTCATTTGTGTGAGTTTATCGAGGACTGTGAGCACGCTAACCTGGCAACACGCGTGCTTCATCTGCTCGGTCGTGAGGCACCCAAGACGCCAAACCCTCAAAAGTACATCCGATTCGTTTACAATCGCGTGATTCTGGAGGCGCCACAGGTTGACTTGTAGTTTATCGTGTGCCATTCAATGTTATATCACTTCCAAGTCAAGCTTTATTAACTTGTGAGGTCACATCCGTTGTCATCCGTATGTTCTAGTCTAAAAAAACGGTTTATGTGTTCAGGTACGTGCGGCGGCCGTCACGGCCCTGGCCAAATTTGGTGCGCAGGTAGCCGAATTGCAGCCGTCGATCTGTGTGCTGCTCGAACGATGTCTGACCGGTTGGGTTCATTGTTCATCAATATCAATTTGCAATCCGTTTCTAATACCTGACAGTTGTGTAACACTTACACATGTAAGTATGAATTTTGGCTTGTGCGGGTAGCCTTTTCATCATGGCTAACAAAGTGTAATGACTATTGCAGATGAGGATGACGAAGTGCGCGACCGTGCCACCTACTACCTGGCTGTACTGAAACAGCAGAACCAGCAGGTCAACAACAACTACGTGATCAATGGTTCGAATTGTGTTAAGCTTATTAATTGTTGACCTTGTAAAAGGTTATACAAGATTGAACGCTTTTTTACTATTTAGGTCTGCAAGTGTCGATGGTTGGCCTGGAGCGAGCCCTGCAATCTTACTGTACCGGTGGCACACATGATAAGCCATTCGACCTGCGCATCGTGCCCGTGTCATCGCAGCCAATAACACAGCTCGAAGAGAAGGAGAAACCACCGGTGGCCGAAGCACCCATGAAACAAAAGGAGGACAAAAGACATGGTCGGATGGAGATCTATGCCGGTTTGTAATGGATTACGATGCGGCTTATTACTTCATTGAAAAGCTTATTTTGTTTTACTATGAGTTAGCTAATGAATAAAAAATGTTTTTCTTTTTATGCAACTTCTAATGTTGTGTTTTATTTCAGAACAACTCGCGGCCGTGCCCGAGTTCGCTGAGTTCGGTCCACTGTTCCATTCGTCGGAGCCGATCGCACTCACGGAGTCAGAAACGGAGTACGTGGTGGTCGCCTTCAAGCATACCTTCCACAACCACATCGTATTCCAGGTTGGTTCATACAATCTTATTTAATGCAATGCTGTGTTTGCTGCAACAGATTTTGAGTATAACCTACCAACAGTAAGTTTATTGAGTTGGAAGCGTTTTAATCCAACTAACCTTACAATATGGTAACCCAATACTTAATCTAGTTCGATGTGCGCAACACGCTGCCTGACGTGCTTCTGGACAAAGCCTGGGTGCAGTTGACCCCTGAAAGCGAGGCATGGCAGCTCGTGGCCACCACCCATTCTGCTGGACCCGTTAAGGTCAACGAAACACAGAGTCTGTACGCCGCTGTCGGTTGGTCCTGTTACCCTTGTTATACGAGATAATGCATAGAAGCTAGTTTTTATTCGGTATTTTTTAATTCAAATATTTCATATCCATAATCAAATCTTTATTCAAATATTTGTTCAGTTGTTATGACTTGTTTCAGCGATTCCGGAAGACGTTGACCACCTTTCATCCACATTCGGCACCACCCTCAAGTACATTCTTAAAGATTGCGATCCGAACACTCAAGAACCTGATTCAGATGAAGGATACCAGGATGAATACCAGGTAACACATCAATTCTAAAAACTATTTTGTCAGGGACTAACATACTCCCCCATAACACCTTAATAGAACATGTTATGCTACATTACGGGGGATTTCATGACATACTCCACGCGTCATAACCTGTTTATGTTACGATGTTACGTTACGTGATGTAGTAAAGTATGTTAGGTCCTTTACTCTCATGTATATGTATATGATGACACAATCAAGTGTGCTTACAGATGGAGGACATGGAGGTTAACTGTGCAGACCACATGCAACGGGTGGTCAAGCCCAACTTCCACGCGAGTTGGTCGGAGGGTGGTGATGACGTGCACGACTCCGATGAGACGTATGCCCTCAGCACTGTCAACACCATTCAGGGTTACATACATAAATATGTCCAGTGTGACCTAAGTCTTGACCGAGAGTCCATTCATTTAAAAGTTATCTATGAAATATTCTGATTAAAATACTAAGGTACTTGTATTTTTGTATCGAAAAAATGTAGAAACTGTTATTTATACGTCATTTTGCCGGTTGTTGAGAATGTTGAGTGATGACATGCCATATAACGGCAATGCAATATCATATGTGTACTAAGATGATATGATTGTATTGTTCAGAGGCGTGTACCAATCTGGTCGGCATGCTCGGACTGGGTGTCTGCGAGCGCTCGGATCGAGTGCCCGACGGCAAGTACAACCACACACTCCTGCTCTCAGGTACGTTGTCCGGTATTGCTTCCTTTTATAGGAAGGTAGTCTATAGTTTTATGAACTAAGGCTCTGAATCAATTCATATAAGTATAATAAACCACGTTATCATACCTGATTATTGTACCGATGTCTATGATTATTGTTATGATACTTTGTTTGTAGGTGTGTACCGCGGTGGTCATCAGGTGCTGGTCAGGGCCAAGTTTGCCGTTGGCTCCGATGGGGCCATCACCATGAATCTTGCTGTCCGGTTGGTTGTACTTTTCACATGTTGAGTCACCAGCTCACTTTATTGTAAATACAGACTTTCAATCAACTGTTACAACTGCTTTATCGTTTTTCACAGATCAACATCCGAAGAAGCTATCACGATCATCAATGAGGCATTCGGATAATCAGTGGGCTTGCTATTATGGGAAGCCAGTTAACAAAATAGGTCGTTTTATATCCTAATGATGTGATTTTTTGTTTTATTATTGTGGTAAAAACTGTCTGAAATATAGTTATTTTAAAAGCCAATTTTTATGTGATACAGTTGAAGTTCAATTTCCCTTTTTTAACCGAAGTTG
>OZ038444.1:14389747-14406053 GCA_964036265.1 Daptonema setosum | reverse complement strand
GAATTAGGTTCACGACCCTTAAATCGCACTGGATGAGTTTTTCACCAATCATGTTTCATAGGAGTAAGTTGACATTCTGGCTATAACTATTTGAAAACGTCCTTTCTGACTATGTGAAAATTCCCAAACTTTACAATTTGGTTCTGGCTTTTCCAGAGCTTGCTTTTAATTTTAATTGGTTTTCGCATTTTCAAATAATTTCGTATCCTCAATTATGAGGCTTCTATATGAATGACAACCTGTGCAGTCCATGCTGGTTGCTCATAATGGTTACCATCACGGGCATCCACCAATGCTTTTTTCCCCGTGTCCACCCTGTTTATGAATGATTCGAGGTGCCTCATCATCCTTCTTCCCGGTATCGATCTGTTTACCAGCATTGCCGTTCGTCGCAAACTCAGGTGTGAATTTAACTCTGACGGCACCCGTGGTTGACATGTTCAAGAGTTCATCAGAATGCGACAGTACCGGCTGGATTGCGATCGCATTCACCGGTCGCATTTTGGGTGCTGCTCCATTCTCAACTGATTTCAATGAATCGATATTTGGTATTGTTTGGGTCGATGACGAACCTTGTGATTATTATTGAGCTCGTCCTCGTACACGACCTCGTCTGCGTAGATGGCCTCTACTTTAATGGGACGGGAACAGGGCACCACATACTGCACCGTTCAGGATGATGCCTGCAACCATAACACCATCCCATATTAAACAAACCCTACATACTTACATGACTCATATTCTATCTATCATCTAGAAACACCTAAACGGTACCTTAACCGCTCGAAAAAAACTTGAATCAATAAAAAAATTCTAGTAATATAAACTTCATTGGTTTCAAATTTGATTAAAACGTTAACCTGCATAAATGAGGAAAGCACCACGCCATGTGTAATAGTCGATCAAAACGTTGGTAAGTGGTGCAAACAGCAGCGTGCCGACACCGGCCCCGCAGACGGCGATGCCCGTCGCAAACGATCGCTTCTTCTCGAAGTACATCGTGACGATAATCATGGCCGGACAGAACATCAGACCAAACCCGATACCTGATAAAATGATATGTAATGTAGTTGAACCGTTATACATGCTGATGCATTATAGCTTAACTTACAAGTTTAGTATTTTTACTCAGATAAAATTATTGGCCACAGTTTGAATTTTAAAATGATTTTGGCATGCAACCAGGTTTTTTGAGAAATTTTTTTACAAGAAATTCTTCAACAAAAAAGCGTGGACTTTATGTAGTGATATACTTTCGATAACAGCAAACTAGGTGAGCTTCACGAAATAATATGTTGAAACCAGTCACTCCGATTACCACCTTTCATTTCTCTACAATATGAATGGTTGGATAATCTGGCATTATTTCCAATCAACTTGAATATTCTGTACTCGATGCCAGCAACCAACCCATCACGACTCCGACCGACACCAGCAGGAAGACAATGCTCGTGGCAAAGTAGCTGGTAAGGCAGCCAGCCGTCGCTATCAACGACCCGATGATCGTTACCGACCGACAACCATATCGATTCGTTAAAGCTCCAGCGATCGGACCTGACAATCAGTTAATTGGCTACAGTACTTCAAACTATTGTTTAAAAAATTTATTGCAAATTTTCCAAACAGAATATTGTTGGTGATAAAAGCGGAAGCAAGGATTCAACTTCAGTGATAAGACTAACCGATGCCCAAGTAGATTCCGACCCATGGAACTGATCATCAAGACGTCAACGCACGACCTTCATCAAATACCTAGAAACAAAGACTGGCTGTCCCCAAATTATGTAGATGAAACTTTATGAGCTCAATCCAGATAAATATACAGATGTTTACTCACTCACTCACTCACTCACTCACTCACTCACTCACTTCACTCACTCACTCACTCACTCAATCACTCACCTCCTCACGCACTCAATCACTCATAGGACCAACTTGTATAAGTTCAACTGACATAATGCCAAATGAATAGATGAACCCATCGACAATAACGTGGATCAGAAATGCTGCTAAGTACCACGAACCAGCCCCAGCCACCGTCCTCTGCAACTGGTCGGTACCCGATTATCGTCTGCTCCGAACCCGTCTGTGTGAGAGTGTGAGTGAGTGAGTGAGTGAGATGAGTGAGTGAGTGAGTTGAGTGAGTGAGTGAGTGAGTGAGTGAGTGAGTGAGTGAGTGAGTGAGTGAGTGAGTGAGTGAGTGAGTGAGTGAGTGAGTGAGTGAGTGAGTGAGTGAGTGAGTGAGTGAGTGAGTGAGTGAGTGAGTGAGTGAGTGAGTGAGTGAGTGAGTGAGTGAGTGAGTGAGTGAGTGAGTGAGTGAGTGAGTGAGTGAGTGAGTGAGTGAGTGAGTGAATGAGTGAGTGAGTGAGTGAGTGAGTGAGTGAGTGAGTGAGTGAGAGAGTGAGTGAGTGAGTGAGTGAGTGAGGTGAGTGAGTGAGTGAGTGAGTGAGTGAGTGAGTGAGTGAGTGAGTGAGTGAGTGAGTGAGTGAGTGAGTGAGTGAGTGAGTGAGTGAGTGAGTGAGTGAGTGAGTGAGTGAGTTAAGTGAGTGAGTGAGTGAGTGAGTGAGTTAGTGAGTTAGTGAGTGAGTGAGTGAGGTGAGTGAGTGAGTGAGTGAGTGAGTGAGTGTGAGTGAGGTGAGTGAGTGAGTGAGTGAGTGAGTGAGTGAGTGAGTGAGTGAGGTGATGTGAGTGAGTGAGTGAGTGAGTGAGTGAGTGAGTGAGTGAGTGAGTGAGTGAGTGAGTGAGTGAGTGAGTGAGTGAGTGAGTGAGTGAGTGAGTGAGTGTGAGTGAGTGAGTGAGTGAGTGAGCGAGTGAGTGAGTGAGTGAGTGAGTGAGTGAGTGAGTGAGTGAGTGAGTGAGTGAGTGAGTGAGTGAGTGAGTGACGTGAGTGAGTGAGTGATGTGAGTGAGTGAGTGAGTGAGTGAGTGAGTGAGTGAGTGAGTGAGTGAGTGAGTGAGTGAGTGAGTGTGTGAGTGAGTGAGTGAGGTGAGTGAGTGAGTGAGTGAATGAGTGATAAGTCACAAACTTTTTGATCCTTGAGCAAGCTTTCCGCCTGTTGTTGTTCAAGCTTTTTCTCCATGATTTATGTATTATAATAATTTCAAAGCCGGTCTGCTGCAGAAAATAATATGTTGGCTCACAATATAACGGCCATTTGAGATCAAAAAACGGCAGCGTACATAATGTCATATATTTCTAATGATGATAATATGGTTATGGACCCACATTGTACGACACCACCCAGTCATCGTCTGGTTAGTTATACGGCGTCTAAAATGCACGAATCAAATATACTGGCAATCTGTGAATATTGGGGTACATCGAAGTACAAGAGCACATCATTCTCAAACCGAACAACAAACATCAACAACGTTATGGCGCGTGTCGTCTTGACAGAAAAGTGACAAGTGAATTTATAGTGTGATAGTGATAACAAGTGCCACAAATATCACTTTATGTGATTTTGTAGCATACTCTACATTTACTAGAGAAATTTTTTGTGAAAGTTCATAGCTTCACTTAAAAGGACATCCAAATAGTGATGCGATTTTTTTTGCTTTAAAGTGCTCAAGAAAACAAGGTTATGATTAGTTCGCTAAGATTGATATCAAAAACCATGAAAAGCAATGTTTTTATAAACATAAGTGGCTACATTTAACACATAACTAAAAACCAATCACATGTATACTTTGAAGGTAAAAATTGTTTTTTAATGGGAGATTGTGGTAGAGTGACCCACAGTAGAACACATGTATGTATGTACATAATGTATTTATCCGAGGTATGCTGACCACAACTGTTTTTTTTGTAGTAACCAAAGAGAGTGTCGTTATTAAGTCGGCTTGTTATCACCCAGACAAAAGTTTTTGGTGTCATTTTGCACGAATATTCTTGACGATTTTTTAGCAAGTTCTGCGTACAAATGTCTGCATAAAATAAGCCAGTTCAGAAACATGGTTCAATTATCCGTGTTTATTCGAAGACTGTTCAATCTTATAATGACTGAAGGTATCGCCAGATTTCGAGCGAGAAAACCTTTCAAATGACAATATATTCTGTGTCAAGTTTATGGGTGAAGTGTGTTCGAGACAGAGATAACACAAATTTATTGGCCTGGTCAATCGGGTTTCAGGTTTGTACAGTTTGGTTCTTACAATTAAAAAAGCCTTAAGTTAAACTTGATGCAATAATGATTCTCAACAATTGCAACAAGTTCTCAGCTGAACAAATGTTCTCAGAAAAAGTTCAATATTTCAAAGTATTCGGTAAAGTTGAATATCTTATAGAATTAATAATAACAGGTTTGTACAGTTTGGTTCTTACAATTAAAAAAGCCTTAAGTTAAACTTGATGCAATAATGATTCTCAACAATTGCAACAAGTTCTCAGCTGAACAAATGTTCTCAGAAAAAGTTCAATATTTCAAAGTATTCGGTAAAGTTGAATATCTTATAGAATTAATAATAAGAGTCGATCAGATAGTATGCCCTGAGAATAATATTTTATGAATCTCATGAAAAAATATGTATTTAGGTATGTTGCAATGTTAAACTGCATAGGTTTAGCTTTGTACGTAAAATACATAAAATTCATCTGTGATGGATAAACGGCATCTGTTGCAACCGTGGTTACGCTCAATTGGGTTTAGTGAAATCAATAACACAAACCCCAATTTAGCTCATGATTTTGTTTTATGATATGTTGAAATACTTTAATTCCGTACAGTCCCTGTAGCGAGTTATTTCCTGTTAGTCTGTTTCCGTCCCTATCCTAAAATCGAGTTTTTCCTTGAAAATAATAGGATTAAGTCGATAAAAATTTGTGGGATATAAAACTAGGTTTTGATTACATTTTCAATCCGATCGTTAAAAAGATTCATTGCACGGGCTGAAAATAAAGATGAAAAATACATGAACCATAAACTGGTGATAAATGTAATGCTTCATGGATAGAAACCATTGTTTTTTATTCTTGCTGACTGAAACCGTGCGTCTGTAACCCTGTTATTTTCAACAAAAACTGGGTTTCAAAGTAGGTATAGGAAAAAGGTTTACAGGAAACAATTCTCTTTACGGACAGTAAGTTCATATTAAATCACATCAAATGAAACTAGAAACTACAAGTGAACATAGTGGAATGCTTCAGGCAGACGACAACGCACTTGAACAATATTACAACTTGATGTAGAAAAAAAACGTATTAATAAAGGTGATATTACCCAAATTTCAGAAACATGTTCAGAATCACAAAAAAGCTCGGTCACCGTTTATTATTACAAGCGTGTTGTTATAAACCAACTTGCAGAGATGAACAGCATTGCATCACACCCATTAATGTCGCCTACTTTTTTCCTTTCTACTAAAACTCCTGAATGAAAATAGAAATTTTGGTGTGTGACTTAAAAAGTTTCCGACATTAACAAACAATATGGCGATTACAATAATGCAATAATAATAATAATAATAATAATAATAATAATAATAATAACTAAGCTACAGTCGAATTTTTTGGTTACGCCTTTTTTCGAGATTTTTTTTGTGTGTAAAACCTTTCCCTCACCCAGAAATTGGTGGTCGGAAGCAGCAACTTGGGGTTGATAAAAAGGTTTTACACACAAAAGTTCCTAAAAAGAGTCGTAATCATCTTCTTTAGGAACTTTTTTGTGTAAAACCTTTTTATCAACCCCAAATTGCTGCTTCCGACCCAAATTGCTGGGTGAGGGAAAGGTTTTACACACAAAAAAATTCCCGAAAAAAGGCGTAACCAAAAAATTCGACTATATAATCATAAGCTATAAAACGCAGATAGTAATCAACAACTGCACTGCCCGACTTTCTATCGATATTATCAACATTCACGACGGTTAAACCGAGCAAACAAGTTTAACGTGTTTCATGCTCGTTCAATATCTAACTTTTAACTTCAATTGTATCTGTTTTTCAATTTAGATACTACTTATAAGATACAATATTATTCGGTATATGAACTGCTCTTCTGCTGGTGTATGTATAAAAAAATTTACACGGTGCGATGAAACCAGGTTTTTTCTAGCTCATACCGTTACAAAAAGTAAAATTAACAGTTGTCTCTTTATTTATGTTTTACACACATATTTTTTCATTCATAAAGAAAACCCACTGCTTACAATACATTGAATGATGCAAATTGTTGACCCAAGTTCACTGTGTACTATTTACACAAATAAATACAACCAGCAAAAACTGTTTTAAAAAAACAAAAACCAGAAACGGCGGTAATGATAAAAAAAGTGGAGTATACCCAAAAGTGCTGTCGTGTTTGTATGGAGCGGATAGCAGCAGAGTACGGTCACATCAATTCACACACATATAAACATTTACCCAACAAACAAAAATTTGATTATCATGAGGGGTAATATGATCAACGGTAAAAAGTCATCTACAATCGATCTGGAATCCCGTAAATTAACATTACATTTTAGCTTGGGCAAATGAAATACCAGTTTTATTTAAAAAGTTAATGTACGTACACGTCAAGCTAAAAAACTACATGTACATGTAGCAAAAACCTAACTTTATGCGTGTAATTATTGATGTGAACTGAACTTGAAACGACCACAAAAACAGCAAGTAAAATTAATAAATATGTTGAATAGGTTTGCATTGAAATAGAGAAGCATCGATCATTGATGTTGATGGATTTTTTCATGTTTCAACGGTCAGGAAAACAGTTTTTTTCCAGGATTTCAAGAATTTCGAACAATCGAAAAATTTAAATTAGTTATAAACAGTTTTACACTAGTGTAACAAATAACATTAGTTGTATGTATTTTTTATAAAAACAACAGTTGTTGACACGAGCCTTTCTGCAGACACACCTGTTGCTACATGCTTTTCGTATAACAGATACGGTGTGGTTTAGAGTACTACCGTTATTACTTGTTATTATTATTTATATATATATAACAGTTTTATTCAAGTAGATCGAGCCGTTGAATTGAGGGCAAATAATTAGGTACCACAAAGTCGTGGTTCAATTGTCGCATGAGATTGAAAAGAAGAAGAAAAACAGGAGGTTTATTAATAAAATGATGCAATTAACAGTAGCAAATGAGAACTGAACTGAATTTGGTGATCTATAATGGTACACACGTTTCAGATAGTGACAAAAACGATTGATCGAAGTTGTGAATTTATGGTTTCCCAAATTGATGATAGCAAAGGCACGTACAATTGACAACAGTTGTTGATTACAAGCTTGTCACACTGCCTGGCTATGTAAATACAAGGTTGTCACCTTAATAAACGTTCATTACTAGAAGTTTTATTGTACATGTAACCTTTAACATCACCTAAAACTGGCCCTGCTGATTAGGGTTTGTGGATTTAGTCGATAAAATTTTTTTGGGTTGAGTGTGATTTGTTTCCATCGTTATAAACGACAAATGAAGTTTCATTCCACGTAACCTTGCAGAATATCAAGTAACTGATAGTAAAACTGTGCCATAATTCTGGGCTGGGTTTGTGGTGGCACCGGGTCGGTGGGAACTCCGGCTGCACAAACAACTTTTTAAATAGGTTAATATCAGTATGATTATTTTGAGCTGTTAGAGCTTGAAACTTTTTGAAACCTGGTTTAAATTTAATTCGTGAAAAACACAAATACCTTATATTTCTCCAACTTAAAGAAATAATGAAAAAATATATTCAAAAGCATTTTGATCTGACCATACGACGTCAAGTCTACAGAGCTGGTGTCGATATGGTATGCAATTATACGTGTATGTACCAATTTTACATACATACCACACGTACCATAACTTGAGTATCAAAACAATGGCGGCTGTGACAGTCGTTCGTTCCGTCGTATGTATGTATTTATGTAAATATGTTTGTGTAACCAGTACGAAATACCCAAACTTTTCAACAATTTTTCGGTGTTTTCGCAGCCGGCTTGTGTACACTTGTAAGTAGCGATCGAGCATGTATGCAGCTATTAATCATCTGGTTAGTTTATTTTAACATGAATTGGTATTTTTATGTAATGGAATGTGTTGATCGAAAATTGTCGCCCAGTCATCAGCGTTCTAGTGAAAATCAAATCAAACTTAAATTTACTTATCCGCTTCTCCCACACAACATGTTTACCTGTACACTTTACTATGATGCTGTCTGTCCATCAAGTATGTTTTTGTTCATGCATGTTTCCACAGTTGACACACACAATTATTACAAAACTATCGAGAACCATTATTTTTCCACATTCGGTTTGTCCATTTCACATGCAGAGTGAGTGAGTGAGTGAGTGAGTGAGTGAGTGAGTGAGTGAGTGAGTGAGTGAGTGAGTGAGTGAGTGAGTGAGTGAGTGAGTGAGTGAGTGAGTGAGTGAGTGAGTGAGTGAGTGAGTGAGTGAGTGAGTGAGTGAGTGAGTGAGTGAGTGAGTGAGTGAGTGAGTGAGTGAGTGAGTGAGTGAGTGAGTGAGTGAGTGAGTGAGTGAGTGAGTGAGTGAGTGAGTGAGTGAGTGAGTGTGTGAGTGAGTGAGCGAGCGAGTGAGTGAGTGAGTGAGTGAGTAAGTGAATGAGTGAGTGAGTGAGTGAGTGAGTGAGTGAGTGAGTGAGAAAGTGAGTGAGTGAGTGAGTGAGTGAGTGAGTGAGTGAGTGAGTGAGTGAGTGAGTGAGTGAGTGAGTGAGTGAGTGAGTGAGTGAGTGAGTGAGTGAGTGAGTGAGTGAGTGAGTGAGTGAGTGAGTGAGTGAGTGAGTGAGTGAGTGAGTGAGTGAGTGAGTGAGTGAGTGAGTGAGTGAGTGAGTGAGTGAGTGAGTGAGTGAGTGAGTGAGTGAGTGAGTGAGTGAGTGAGTGAGTGAGTGAGTGAGTGAGTGAGTGAGTGAGTGAGTGAGTGAGTGAGTGAGTGAGTGAGTGAGTGAGTGAGTGAGTGAGTGAGTGAGTGAGTGAGTGAGTGAGTGAGTGAGTGAGTGAGTGAGTGAGTGAGTGAGTGAGTGAGTGAGTGAGTGAGTGAGTGAAAATTAACGAGTGAGGGAGTGAGTTTTTTAGCGAGTAAGTGAATGACTAAATTAGCGAGAGAGTGAGTGAGCCAAAATACCTGAATACAGTCCTACCACAACATGTTTCTTTATTGATGAGTACGTGCGTACAGTAGTCCCATTCGCTGAATAAACCTCTTCACACAACATCGTGTCCGTGCTGAAATCAAAATTGAATTAGCCCAAATATGCCTGACGCCTGTACGTATGTACACTCCTCTCTGGCCAGTGAGACAGTCAGCCAGATTGCTGGAGCACAACCAAAACACGTCTGCACTCAAACACGGGCAGCGCCTATCACCTACTAAAACACATCATATTACCATCATTGTGGAACATACACCACCACTTCTTGCCTTGTATTAAAAACCAAAAACCAAACAAAGTCAAATCAAACGAGCAAAACTGAAATTAATTTCTTTAATATGCGGATTTTACACGGTGTTTTATGACGGAGTGTGATCAACAAATTATTTTTCAATTTATTTCAGTGTCAAATGTATTTTAAAACAGAGTAAAACAACATGTTTTAAAGGACACCCTGTTTTGGGTATATTATGGTGGCGTGACCAGTCCGTCCTCACTCTTTTCACCCTTTCAATTACTACCATTCACTAATACGATACCTTCCACTAAGAGCTTTGTTACCGACATCGTTTCGTGATTTTCCACCCACTTATGTCAGGAAATCGATTATCTTTTTTGTTGGGTACAGTAATCCAAACCTGAAGGAACAATACATACATACTTATTTGTCTTGTTTATTGGTTCATGTCGTGCTTTTACTGTGTCAAAAATTTTCTTCGTCCTTCAAACTGATGAACCAGTTTTAACCAAAATCAAAATTTTGTGGTTTATTTAAAAAAAATGCACAAATTTATAGTTAATTTATGGTATATACAGTAACAGGTTTTGAGGCGCAAAGTCAACATGCGGTTATGGACATTCGATACTTTAAAAACTGGATTACAACAGCGGATCACGGCAAACACGATCAATTTCGTCGTTTTACCTTCACTAAAATGGCATCATTTCTGGGTTCATAGTTATGAATGATCAAACATTTTTGTTGGGAACTGTTTTCTTTAAAGAAAAATAAGCTGTGTGTATCGCAAATTGATGCTACAAAATGGTTCATCTATTCTCGTTAAATCCCTCAAAAAGCGTCTGCTGAGCTGATCATATTACTCTCAAATTTGGTTTTGCAATGACGTTGCTTGGACAAATATTGGCTTGATACTTAATTTGCTTAATTGCATCATTCTGTCACTGTATGTGTTTTTATAAACCAAACATATGTAAAAGTGCCTTCATAGGTTACGGAAAAAATTCTAAAAAGTAGCGACTGACTTTGATGGCACCCTAGTCATGTTCAAACGCACCATGTAAAACCTGATGTTGCCCTGTTCCGTAATGAGAATGGCAATCCGTTCCGTACTTACTTCACTGTGCCCAATCGTATCTAATGTTGCAAAGCCGCAAAGCCGTTTCATCATATACAGTATAACTAGACACCCCAGTTTCCAACAAACTCTACATAGCCATATGGTATCAATTTATTTACATATAAGGTATAATAAATAGGGTATTATATTGAACGTAGTGCCTCCAAAAGAAAAAAAAAACTTTTTAATGCATCAACAAGTTTTGTCTTGAGTAATAAATGTATATTTATGAGGCAGATGGTATCCTCGAAAGCAAACAACAGAATGTGCCATACCATCAGCACCCGGTCGTCATAATCCAACCACAGGATGTGAGTGACTGCATCCATTGTAGATGAACGGCAATGCGAAATGCGCCTTTTCGAAACTTTCAACGCTATTTTTTACGAACGTGGCGTAACTTTTTCGTCTGTCTAGTCTAGTGAGTAGGGCGCCAGCCTTGAAAACTGGCGGTCCTGGTTCGAAACCGGGTCTGAGACAGAACCCCTGATGCGTTGCTCTGAGGTGTCTGCCATTGCCGGACAGTTTATTCAACCTCTCTAGCCAAAACAGCATTCTGATATGGTATTAGTGTGCCTCAACTTATGAAAAAGTCTCAGTTAAAATTCTAAACTTTCACGCTGTACGGATGGAGGTGATGCCGTTTATGACCTGCTGTATGATGTGCCCGCAAGTATACCCATCTTTGCGGCACCATTTCAAAGCATCATCATGGTATACCACATATTTCGGTGTCGCTAAAAGCGTACTCTACATGCGTTTTATGATTCAGCCACTCATCTACCGGTATTCCTCTATTTTGTCATACACTCACGTATGGTAGACTTTGCTGAGACCAATTTTTCAGAACAGGTTATTCTGTGTTCTGATTTTTCTTCATTCTTGTTTGACGTTTTAATAAAATCATTATTATTATCGACTTATAAACAACAGCGTTATCATTGTAAACTGTGTCCATAATATGTTAGTCTAGCAAATCCGGGTCTGAGTTTTCCATGGAGGAAACATCCGAAGCAAACTATCAGAACTGTTCTAGGATTATATTATGTACAACAGAACTGTTTGCAATTGTACATACTAATTGTGCATAATCAATCATGCAAAAGTCATGGCATATATACTCTGTTTATTTAGTTTTTTCTCTCATATTCTTAGATATTTTTACTAGTTCGCGAATCTAAATCACCAAAATACATTTTCGGATGAACTAATGATTCAGTTGAATGACCGGAGGAACCAGGATGAGGAAGAGATGGTTCCTAACTTACGTAAATTCAATTGCTCCATCGAACGGACAAACGTTTGAAGGAAGAGTTTGAAGAGTTTGAAAAAAATGTCACATAAAAGTGTTAACCCGACAAACATCCTGTATAGGTTTTTTAGGTGATCAGGCTGCCCTACACATGCAAATATGAAAGACATGGGTCTGTTATGATTTCTCAGCTGGTTCTAAACCCAATCGTAAACCCATCAGAAATGAAGGAAATAATGACCGAGTTTGACTGCCTTACCCAGCAATGTTCTTGGATTATAGTAGCCGATGGATACATACATCTCATTCATGATGATCCTCAGTTATGCTTTTATGTTTGTGAATTGCTTCTGAAATACTGCGACTAGATGCCGCATAACAAAATCGAGAAGCTATAGATTAAACAGAGTGTTCTCGTTTGACTATGTGAATGTGCCCAACGTCCCACATCGTAAAATCTCAGAGAAGAGCTTCGAATAGTAATAAATTTTTTCTCAGATCTCACAAGTGAAATGTCTTTAAATGTCTGAAATGAAAATTACCTTTTCGTTGTAATCAACTTTAACTATACATTGACCATTTGAACCTACTGTTGTTTGTACAAAATCAAGCAAAACATAACGTATTTTTGGAACTTACATTTAGAGAGTGCGAGCAGAAACGTTTGCTTTACATAATTTTTACATACAAACATACATACATACATACAGTTTTTCATCACATCATAATCATACGTTTTGTGTGATTGCTTCACTTGGATTCCATACCCAAACTGAAAATAATTGGCTGCCCCGGGCCGTCGTAATTTCCTATAGAAATATAGGACGAGCTCACGAGCGCGTGTATCCTGTCATACGGATAGTTGTGGTCAAAATGTTTGCTTTATGAGTCCGTCCGTCAGTCAGTCCGTCAGTCAGTCAGTCAGTCAGTCAGCATCACGCACAGTTTACTCCATCATGCTTTTCATCATGCTAAATACCCAATGAGAATAGTTTTTTTTCGAAAATTATATACAAGAAACTTTAATCACTGGTTCTTGAAGCCACGATTTGTGGGTTTTGTTTCGTTTCTAGAACAAGGTTGATTTGAGTTAGGAATTTCATAAATTATGTACAGGATTAAAAAAATTCTGGTAAATTTTTCAGTATCATTTTAGTTCACATTCAACATTTAATTCGCGTAACAGCTAATAATATAGTTTTGTTTTCCATCAAGAGTTTGTATTCCAATACGTCCTTATAACCTGACACCCGCAAATCGTGCAGCATGTCGGCTTGAGGGTATCACATTTCGGTCCGCCCTCAAATTCAAACCGAGTATTCAAGTCTTATTTTACCGTATCAGAAGATTCAGATTATCAGCCACGTTTGATCCTTAAGGATTTTTGTCTTTCCATTTATATGAGTTCACATTCTCTGCTCTGTGATTCGAACTGAAATTGTCTGTTACTATGTACAGGGTGTCCCACTTAAAAGTCCGGTTTTCTTTTCGGCATAACTTTTGCAGTATTCACCGGATTTCAAAAATTTAAGCGTCATCCGAAAGACAATTCTTGAAAATTTTGTTTGCTTAATACGAATTTGAATTTGGAAAACTTTTTGCGGTAGTTACGCTATTTTTACGAAGACCCCTAATTTTGACATTGAAAAAAACTGTTTTTCCCAAAAAATTAAAATGAATATTTTATCTGGAAATGTTTTCAAATCTGATTTTTCTGCTTATTTTTTATTGATTGTAAACCAGAGAATATGAATTATTGTAGTTCGCGAATATTTTTCGATATTTTTTGCATTTGCACAAAAATGTGGAATCTTAGTGCAAACAGACAAAAAAGCTTTCATTTGGTTTTTAAAAGGGTTTATTCGGTTTTATAAAAATATCAAATGATTATTTGTAATCTTCTTACTGAATATAAATAGCCTACCATGCAGAAAGAGGTTATAAGTTTAATTTATAGATCAAACATGAAGAAAAAGTAGAGGAAAAACCCTCATTTTTCGTCAAAATGGGGTGCTTTCGTATAACTGGCATAAATAACGGAAGAATTGTCCAAATTCAATTTCATTTGCAGCAAACAAAATTTTCAAGAATTGTCTTTTGAATGACGCAAAAATTTTGGGAATCCATTGAATACTGCAAAAGTTAAACCAAAAAGAAAACCGGACTTTTAAGTGGGACACCCTGTACATATCTATTCTGTAATCTATTTTTGTTCGTTGTGACAATGTTCTACATTACATAATCATGTGTTTGAACTTCTAGCCCCTAGCATTTTCTTCTGTGAATCTAAATATAAACCACGTTACATTTCAAACAGCAAATACGATTTTAGGATATGCGAGATTGAACGAGATATGGGATTATTACACGTTGTGGTATCAGCCCTGGCCGGTATCCAGCATCTGCTTCTGGTCAACGCCCGTAACTCGATAGCCGGTGATCTGTTCACATACAAGATGGATGGCACCCAATCTATACGACCACATCAAACCATGTTTGTGCCACCAAATGATCATCTCAGACCTGCTACCTTCTACCCGATCAGCCACAATCAGCCTAAAAATATAATAAATAAAAATAAATTTAATGACGACATTAACAGCAATCTGAACTTTAATATTAGGCGAAAAAAAAGACGCAAAATTGGACGAAATATTCAGCGAGTTGTTGGAGTTCCCAGAGCTGCACGATGGTTGGTTGTACAATTTAGTTAGTCAATCAGAAAGTCAACTCATAAACAAACCAGTCAAACAATCTGTCAATCTGTCAATCAACCAGCAAGCCAGTCAATAACACGGTCAATCCGTCAGCCAATCTGTCAGTCAACCTGTCAGTCAATCAGGCGATCAACCAATCTGTCATTCCATTGTAGATATGCCGATGACAGTTTTCGTTGGATTGTACGTCGAGAGTATTGGCAAACTTGTATTCGAACATAATGTTAGTGTTTACACAAATGACCATATGATGATTATTCTTTTTATATCACTCAACGTTTTTTGCGGCATGCTCAGTCGGTGGCCCGGAATCACTCACCCACATACTCACTCACTCACTCACTCACTCACTCACTCACTCGCCCAGACTTTCCGTGCGTCAGTCACGATCAACGTCAACTGGTTTGATGATCGCCTGAAAGGCAGTCTTGATGAGGATGTGCGTGTTTTGATGCACAATTCGGGCATGACTTCACAGATCTGGATACCCGACCTGTACATTGTTAATGAAGCCAATGGGCATCGGCCCATGATCAGGTCTGCTAAACGGTCAAGGACAAATCTTTCAGGGTACACCTACATAGCTAACTTTACATCTCCATGATTGCAGCATGTGCGTTAACCACGTAGACTGGTTAACACCAAAAAATGGTAAATTCCAGAAATACGTTTTTTCATACCTTGCGACACTATGCAAATGTACGAACTATGCTATGCTAATGTACGAACACTAAAGAAAATTTCATGCAATAAAACTCGCAGAAAAAAAGGTGTCGAAAAAATTGCACAATTTCATATTGTTTACTAAATGACAGTGCTATAATATTCGAAATAAATAAAGCATGAATCAGATATGTGTATTACAGGGACACCGAGCTGGCCACCGTACGTGTCTATAACGACGGCGTGGTCGAGATGTTTGTCAAGTTGGCCATGGTTCCATCATTTTGTCAAATCATTACAACAAAAATTTTCAGCAAATGCCGTTTAACCGAGTAAAAAAAGTGAATCTGGAATAAGAAAAATGGGTTGATCTACGGATGCATATGTGAAATGCGTTTATGTGAATTGTAATCTGTGGATGTTTATTGCAGTCGTCATCTGGAATTGGCATGCGACAGCGTGAATCTTCGATGGTACCCGTTCGTGTACCCGGAATGCGACATGCAGATCCAGAGCTGTTAGTTGTGGCAACCGGTTGTTTGTCCGAATAGTCGTTTGTCGAATCAGGTTTTAATCAAGTGGATTTGTTCAATTCGTCCAAATGACCCACTGGTTGCAGTGAACACGGAATCATCCAAATGTTGGTCCAGTGGACACCCAACTCACCGATCAGACTTGCCGCACATCAGAAGAGTCTGAGTGCCTTTGGAGTGAGCGAGTTCAATGCCCAGACATGCAGAGGCAGAAACGTACAGTTTATGAGAGGCAACGATGAACGAAAATATGGTGAGTGACTGAGGGAGGGAGGGAGGGAGGGAGACAGTGAGTGAGTGAGTGAGTGAGTGAGTGAGTGAGTGAGTGAGTGAGTGAGTGAGTGAGTGAGTGAGTGAGTGAGTGAGTGAGTGAGTGAGTGAGTGAGTGAGTGAGTGAGTGAGTGAGTGAGTGAGTGAGTGAGTGAGTGAGTGAGTGAGTGAGTGAGTCAAGGTTTGTGATAAGTGAGTAGACATGCGCAGATGCGGGTTGTCTACGCGTAGTGTTCTACTTCACGGAACGTGTCATGTACGAGCTATCGCACACGTTTCTGTCTTCTGCCATTTGTGTGATCGTCTCCTGGGCTGGATTCATCATCGACTACAAAGTGGTCGCTGCTAGAATATCCATTTCGGTAACGACTTTGCTCGTTTCCGTAACACAGGTTACTTCTCTTTTTACT
>OZ038444.1:14353754-14389547 GCA_964036265.1 Daptonema setosum | reverse complement strand
AAGATAACTGACTAAAGTCACGGAAAACAACCGGAAATATGGCGAATTTCGAGAAAAAGACGCATAACTCATGAAATAAGACGTTGTAAGTTAAAATAAATGGCAGAATCAGAAATTTCAGGTGTTTTAGCATCTGTTTGGATTGTTTAATCATATTGATGCAACATAATATTTTGGAGAAATTTTGCGTCAACAAGTGTATAGTTACTTTTGCCCCACCCTGTACATAAAGATGCTAAGCATTTTTTATTGCGCGCCATATGATGACCGGCGTCGCGTCGCTTGTTTCTAGCAGCGAAAGAACAGACGTATCGATAATATCGATTTGCTGGTATCGAGGTTTTGTGAATGTAATTGGTACCGGTTACTTGGGAGAAATTTACGATCCACTGTTTCATTTCTTCTTTACTCGATCCGTTGACTTTGATCATGAGTTTGTGTGGTTGAGCATATTGAGTTTGAAAAACTTGGCCAATTAGTGGGCAGGTTTTCAGTCTGGCAATCAAGGATTCAGTGTGTGTTGGACTTTCAGGTTCTGCGTTTTCACCATCATTATCAGAATTGTCTTCTACTATTTCAATGAAGTCGTCATCGTCGTCGCAATGTTGCATGGCTGGCCTCGTTCAGCCGATGTCGTCTTAGAGAAAGATATATGATTCAAGGTTACACTTGAATTTTACGTCTTTCTTTAAGACGGCGAAATATTTTTTTTTAATTTTTTTTCATGCTTTCGACCATTTAGTCGAAAGGTCATTTCGGTGCATGGGCACAGAAATTGGGGGAAATGGGGTCGCTTTTGTAAATCTGCGTCAGTCATTCTATCCACTCATCTGTCAGTGGGCAATCCCACCATTAATATCACTCACTCAGTTTGGCAATCAGTCATCTCCTCAATCAATCAGTCAGTCATCCGTTTACTCAGTCAGTCATGACCTCTACCAGTCACTCAGTCTGATAATCAGTTACCACATCAATCAGTCAGACAGTCAATCATCCACTCAATCGGTGAACCACTCACTCAGTCAGACATGTCATTCATTCATTCATTCACTCACTATCTCACTCACTCACACACTCAATCATTCATTTGTTCACTCTCTCTCTCATTCATACATTTAATTTTTTCACTCACTCATATATTATTTTAACTCACTCACTCTCTCACTCACTCACGCAATTTTCCAGACCCCACAGATTTTTTGAAAGTTTACAGTTTTTATTCAAAAATCTGGGAAACGAACCCCGAGCCACTCGCATGCTAGGCAAGCGCCCTTGCACTGTGCTACTGAGCCGATGCAACTAAACTGCATATACCCTACTATAACTGGCTCGCTACGCTCGCATGCTTTCTACAGCACGTGGCTATGCTACAACACATGCAGGAGGAAATATGGAAATCTCCCCTGCGGGGCCTATCGCGCTTGTCCTCGCTCCGCTCGGACAAGCCAGCCTTATGTTAGGTTATCGGGGGCTCGCAGACAGTAAAACTTTACATGGAATAGTAATGTTGCTCGAGAAAAACCAAATTCGAAAAATCTGTGGGGTTTGTAATCATGCCTCACTCACTCACTCACTCACTAACTCACTCTTTCATTCACCCACTAGCGGACGAGAAGGGGTAGGAAAAATGGAACTTCTCCCTTTTTGACGTTTTTGAAACCTGGAATTTGTTCCTCAAGTTATGGGTAAAAGGGTCTGATAACTGCTAATTCCCCCTCTTAGATGAAATTACACTCCATTTGGGGGATTAGCTCGTCCGCCAGTGCATTCAACCATCATTCACTCTTATTCGCTCACTCATTCACTCACTCGATCGCTTATTCGCTCATTCATCGTCCAATTCAAACGCTCACGTACTCTTTAACTCACTAATACCTCAATTTCTTAACCATACTCACTCATTCGCTCAATGGTGTAAAACTGAATTCAAAAGTTCGTGAACGAGGAAGCGTGGGAAAAAATGAAAACCACGCTTTCTCAAACTAAATGTTTCATAATTTTCATTGGGACATTTAACCACCGTAAACTTTTTTCCTGCATCAATTTCTTGCAATGAAACCGATTGTAATGATAAATTTTGGGAACAATTTGTCTGTAAAACCTGTTTTAGCACGAACTCTTTTATTTTCTGAATTTGCACTTTAGACGGTAACATTTTTTTCAAGTGCGTAGTGAGTCGAGTGGTCACGATACATAGACCTCTTCTTACATTTTACTTTTCCGTTTGGGTGCTTTCAGAGTAAAAAGGAAAGTAAAAAGGAAAGTAAAATGGAAAGTAAAAAGGAAAATCTGTAAAACTACGCACGTGTACAAAACGGAATATTCCCAAAATTAAATATTAAATAATTCAAATTCAAATGCAGCAGCCAATGAGCGCTGAGGGCTGTGCTCACAGCGCTATCCTGATTGGCCAGTGCGCTACGCTGATTGGCCAGCCAAATTCAAATTCTGAATATTCTAGTATCGGGTCTATATTTTTGAGTCGGTTGTTTTACAGATTTTCCTTTTTACTTTCCATTTTACTTTCCTTTTTACTTTCCTTTTTACTCTGAAAGCACCCTTTAAAATTGTCGATAAATTGACGTTGGTATTTTGAAAGTTAGTTAAAAGAAGAGTTGAGAATACAAAAAGCTAATTACGGTATATATGTAGTTAGCATACAATTTCAACGTCTTTATTATAATCACTTCCTCACTCACTCACTCACTACCTCACTCACTCATTCACTCACTACCTCACTCACTCACTCACTCACTCACTCACTCACTCACTCACTCACTCACTCACTCACTCACTCACTCACTCATTCACCCACTCACTAACTCTTTCACTCTCTCACTCATTCACTCCTTCCCTCATTCACCCACTCCCTTGAAGCCTCACTCTCCCCTCACTCATTCACTCTCTCCTCACTCGCTCACTCACTCACTCACTCACTCACTCACTCACTCACTCACTCACTCACTCACTCACTCACTCACTCATTCACTCACTCACTAACTCAACGACTCGCTAACTCGCCGCATCTCTCTCTCTCTCTCTCTGACCTACTCACTCAATCACTCGCTCACTCACTCACTCACTCACTCACTTACTCACTCATTCACTCAATCACTCACTCACTCACTCACTCACTCACTCACTCACTCACTCACTCACTCACTTACTCACTCTTTCACTCACTCACTCACTCACTCACCCACTGACTTACAACCTCACTCTCCCCTCACTCAGTCACTCAGTTACTTCCTCACTAATTCACTCACTCACTCCCACACTAATTCACTCACTCACTCCCTCACTCACTCAATAACTCACTCACCTACTCACTCACTATCTCACTCACTCACTCACTCACTCACTCACTCACTCACTCACTCACTCACTCACTCTCTCACTCATTCACCCACTCACTAACTCACTCACTCTCTCACTCATTCACTCCTTCTCTCATTCACCCACTCTTTTAAAGCCTCACTCTCCCCTCACTCATTCACTCTCTCCTCACTCACTCACTCACTCACTCACTCACTCACTCACTCACTCACTCAATCACTCACTCACTCACTCACTTCCTCTCTCATTCACCCACTGACTTATAGCCTCAATCTCTCCTCACTCATTTACTCTCTCCTCACTCACTCAATCTTCACTCACTCACTCACTCACTCACTCATTCACTCATTCACTCCTTCTCTCATTCACCCACTCACTTAAAGCCTCACTCTCCCCTTACTCATTCACGCTCTCCTCACTCACTTACTCACTCACTCACTCACTCACTCACTCACTCACTCACTCACTCACTCACTCCCTCACTCACTCACTTCCTCTCTCATTCACCCACTGACTTATAGCCTCACTCTCCCCTCACTCATTCACTCTCTCCTCACTCACTCAATCCTCACTCACTCACTCAATCATTCACCCATTCACTTACCCACCCACTGACCCATCTACCCACTCATTCACTCACTCACTCACTCAATCCTCACTCACTCACTCACTCACTCACTCACTCATTCACTCATTCACTTACCCACCCACTGACCCATCGACCCACTCACTCACTCACTCACTCACTCACTCACTCACTCACTAAGTCATGCACTCGTTTATTCCTCACTTACTCACTCACTCATTCACTCACTCAAACATATATAATATAATACTATCGAAAAAAACTGCCAATATTATACTGTTTGTTAATATTACGATAATTTTTTCAATGGTAACTCACTACCCTACCACCTTATTCAACTGTATTTTGGATTCAGATTTTGCTGCATTGCAGAATTAAAATTGTTGGTTCATCGACAATTTTAAACGCAACGGTAAGAGGAATTCTATCTATGGTGGTCACCGACTTGACTGTAAAAAATAGGCGTTTTAAAAACAAATTATACAGAAAAATATTATACCGTAACCGTAGTTACGGTATTGGTTACGATAAAAATTGTTTTGTATGTTAACGATAATATTTACGAATTACGATACTTTTTTCAAGACACAATATTTTTACGTGTCCAAATATGGCTCATCGAGAGAGGCTAACAGAAATTAGGAGATAATGCACTTTTCATCGCTGTCGCTTAGACCAGACACTCTCACGATTGATAATGGAAAGGGGGTTAATTAACAGTAGAACTTCAAAAAAGTGCATGAGATTCTAACCCGCACCCTTTCGTTCGAAAAGTTACGTGCCAAACCACTATGCCACGCTGGCTGTCGATTGGTGTGCACACACACGCTACATAATAGCGCGCGTGAGCAATAAATGCGGGGGTTCAAACTGTACCGGTTTTTGTCAGAAACCTAAATTCGACTTTTTAATTTGGATTCATGAAAAGGTTGGTTTAGGTTATCTCCTTTACTAACTTACAGTCTTTGCTCGGAACTAAGCCGAAGCTGTACAAACAATCAGATGGTCATTAGCTGTCGTTGGGTCCCACGAATTTTGACAAAAAACCTATGCAGTTTCCAAATATGCAGACGGTTTCAGAATCTAACACATTAAATACTTAAACAACAAACCGATTTTAAAGAGAGGTAAAAAATTTTACGTTATAATTTTACCAGAATCTCAATAAATTACTCAACACAGACAATTGTTGTATTCAATTGTTATGGTGAATCAGTGAGTATTATATATCAATAAATGGTGGTTCAAGGGTCGACATTTGTCATTTGACAGTCCAACAACTAACTAATTCTAAAAAGAAGCGCTAATTCGATGTTTTCAATTTACCACTTGGCAATCTGAGGATTCTTTGATGAGGAGTAGTTATGATAACTCTTCCACACCTGATTCAATGGGATTTTAAATTTTTGTAATACCGAGCCGGTGTGTTTTCATATTAAAATTGAACAGTTGTAGATACGAACTTACGATATATGTTGTATGGAACTTGAACTTATGGTATATGATATTATATGACATGACGGGTTGCTCACCAAAAAATTCGCTAACTCATTAAAGTTTTCATGTCATTTTGTACCTCTGAAAAGTTTTTAAAATTATGTTTTCTTGTTCGGTCGGAAACAAAATTCTCAGCTGGTTTTTGTTCTGCAGCCAAAAATGATGACAAAGGCCCCATACACGTCCAAATCCTGGCTAATCTTGATTAACCTAGAACACATTTTCCTATCAAAATACACTGCGAAAAGATTAACCTAGGTTAATTTTGATTAACCTAGGTTAATCTTGATTAGCCTAGGCTAATCTTTGCGTTCGTTTGTTCGAACGCTTGAGGTGTGGAGTTTTGTTTGAAACAAGTTTTGGGTAAACTTAATAAAACCTCACGAGTAATCGGTTGGATCATACTGATCGTTGGGCCTACATACGAAAAAATTCAGGTCCAGAAATTAATTTATTCCTGATAAATTTTGAAAATTAAGTATTCGCACAAATGAACGCAAAGATTAACCCAGGTTAATCAAGATTAACCTAGGGTAATAAAGATTAACCTAGGTTATTCTTTTTCGCTGTGTATTTTGATAGGAAAATGTATCCTAGGTTAATCAATATTAGTCAGGATTTGAGCGGAGGCTAATCAAGATTAGCCATGGGCATTATACTGTAACATATGTCGTATATACGATTACGGTACAAGGTATATTTTTAATAATGCATTATCTCAACGCGCTTTCATAAAATTAGGTATTTAGAACTGTGATTACCTTTACACTTTTGACACTTTACCGTAACCCAAAAAGATTACGGTAATCAATTTAATTTAACCGTAAATAGGAATAATTTTAATTTTTTAACAAACATTTTACGCGAATTCATTTGTTCGAAAGCATTATTGTAATCCAAATTTACTCGTCGTTTTTACTCGAATTCGAATTAGGGGAATCAATCACTGTTTTAACTCACTCACTCACTCACTCTTTCACTAGCTCACTCACTCACTCATTCACTCACTAATTATCCCCACTAACTCAATCACTCACTGACTCACTCGCTTACTCACTCACTTAAACATTCAATCACTCACTTACTAACCCACTTACTCATTCGCTCACTTGCTCACTCATTCACTCAATCATTCACTCATTCACCAGCTCGCTCTCTCGCTTGCTCATTCATTCAATGACTGATTCACTGACTCAATCACTCAATCTCTTGTTCACTCACTCACTCACTCACTCCATTGCTCACTCACTCACTCCCTCACTCACTCATTCACTCACTCACTCACTCTCTCACTCACGCGCTCACTCAATCTCTAGTTAACTGACTGGCTGATGGATTCATTCACTCAATCCTTTATTCACCCGTTCATTGACTCACTAACTCGCTCATTCACTCACTCATTTACTCACACATTCAGTCAGTCACTCCCTCACTCACTCATTCAGTCACTCACACCGTCAATCTGTCACTCATTCACTAACTCACTCACTCACTCACTCACTAACTCACTTGTTCACTCACTCACTCACTCCTTCACTCACTCACAGTCTCACTCACCCACTCACTTTTTCACTCCCTAACTCACTCATTCATTCACTCCCTCACTCAATCACTCATCAATTCCTTTATTTTACTTTATCACTCAGTCACTCTGTCACTCAGTCACTCACTCACCCAATAAACAGCTTATTCAGTCACCTACTTAAACACTTAATCTCTCACGTATTCATTGCCTTACTCCCTCATTCAATTGACCATTCATTCGTTCATTCACTGTCTCACAAACTCACTCACTGTATCATTCAGTCAATGAGTCAGTTAGTCAGTCAGTCAGTGAGTCAGTTAGTCAGTCAGTCAGTGGGCCAGT
This sequence comes from Daptonema setosum, assembly GCA_964036265.1. Taxonomy (NCBI): domain Eukaryota; kingdom Metazoa; phylum Nematoda; class Chromadorea; order Monhysterida; family Xyalidae; genus Daptonema; species Daptonema setosum. The sequence goes on along the minus strand of OZ038444.1, from coordinate 14,382,261 downwards.
CAGTCAGTCAGTCAGTCAGTCAGCCCAAATGAGTACGAGTGAGTAAGTGAGTAAGTGAGTGAGTGTGTGTGTGAGTGAGTGAGTGAGTGAGTGAGTTAGTGAGTGATTCAGTGAGTGACTCAGTCAGTCACACTGTCCGTGAGTCACTCACTCAGTATTCATGGTCATACCATACCTTTGTCATGACTCATGTGTACATATGCTTCCGTAAGTCTTGGGCCTGGCCCTAATGAAATGAAATGAAAATGAAGTTAGTCAGTCAGTCAGTCAGTCACTAACTCACTCACCCAACAAACAGTCACTTTCTCACTCACTTAATTATTTACTCTGAACTCTCACTTATTCATTCAATTGATCACTCACCCATTCACTCACTCTCTCACTCACTGTCTCAATCACTCACTCATTCACTCACATATTCATTAATTCACTCACTCACTCATCTAATTACTCACTTACCTGACTTGCAACTTAATCTTGTTTTCTAATTGTGCTTATCGAACAAACAGTTCGCACAAATGTGTTTTGCAATTTAGTTAACTTTTTTTCCCAACACCATTTTACAAGCATCGCAGGACGTTTTGTGTTAACGATATCCGAGACAAGTCCTCGACCAAAACTCACCCGAGACAAGTCCTCGACCAAACTTTCATGCATGAGAAAAATCTTACAAAAAACTTAGAATTTAAATTGTCGTTTCTTCGTTCTGAGGTATAATAAATACAAAAAACGAGGAATAATATTGATAACAAGTTATTTCTAATATCACAAAAATTAGCCGAACTTTTTAGTAATAAATATTTATTTTTTACTTGAATTTTATAGGAGCAAAACGCATCAACAAAATTTTGTTCGGTGCCTTGTCTCAGTTGAGGAAAAGTGTTACAAAATTTTTTGTTTTGAATTTGTCGTCTGGTTTTCAATTTTCTAAGTCGTTTCTCAGATTACAATAATAACTATATTGTAACACTCACTCGCTCCGTCACTCACTTACTTACTCATTCACTCACTCACTCACTCCCTCACTCACTCTTTCACTCACTCACTCACTCACTCACTCAATCACTCACTCACTCACTCACTCACTCACTCACCCACTCACCCACTCACTCACTCACCACCACCTATCGCTCACTCACTTAGTTACTGATTCTATCATTCACTCACTCACTCACTCATTCTGTCACTCATTCGCTTTCTCACTGACGCACTCCCTTCCTCACTCATTCATTCACTCACTCACTCACTCACTCAACCACTCACTCATTCACTAACTCACTCACTCAATCACTAACTTACTCACTCACTCACTCCCATATCACTCACCCACTCACTCACTCACTCACTCGCTCACTCACTCACTCATGCACTCACCACCACCTATCACTCACTTACTAACTCACTCACTCATTCACTCACCCACTCACTCGCTCCGTCACTCACTCGCTCACTCACTCACTCCATGACTCACTTACTCAATCACTCATTCAGTCACTCACTCACTCACTCATTCCCTCACTCACTCTTTCACTCACTCACTCACGCACTCACTCACTCACTCACCACCACCTATCGCTCACTCACTTACTTACTGACTCACTCATTCACTCACTCACTCACTCCGTCACTCATTCGCTTACTCACTGACGCACTCCCTTCCTCACTCATTCATTCACTCACTCACTCAATCACTCACTCACTCACTCATTCATTCACTCACTCAATCACTCACTATTTCATTCTTTCCTTCACTCATCACTCACTCGCTCTATCATTCGTTATTTGACTCAATCAATCAATTACTTACTCGCTCATTCAATCTTTCACTCATTCACTTACTCACTTACCTAATCACTCACTCACTCACTCACTCACTCACTCACTCACTCACTCACTCACTCACTCACTCACTCACTCACTATATAACTCACTCACTCACTTACTCATTCACTCATTCACTCACTCACTCACTTACTTACGGTATGTAACAAAGATTCCCATGGCTATTCGATCATTGAACTCAAAAGCTGTTGCTCAAGTGTTACAAACTTTTTTTGCCGCTCATTTAATCTTTAAAAATAATGTTTTGCCGCAAAATTATTTTTGTAAACAAATCTCTATATCGTTAACACAACGCACCCATCGCAGGGCGCAAATGCAGAAGCTGATGTTTCAATTTTTGTATTTCCATGTTAATTTACACTTTGGAATCATGTGTAAACTACCGTAACCTTTGTATTGGATTCCAATGTGTGATTAATCAGATTTCTAAGAACCTAAAATTATTTTAGCTCCCGGCCGCTCTTGCTCCGTTTCTTCACAGCGTCACTCTGCTCTGGATATGGTTGTCAGCATTTCATTGAACATTTCGAGGACAGCATGAGTCGTTATAATCGGAAAGCTGAGACAGCCGTACTCGTTGACTTATCGGATGGTGCCGGACCCGAGAATGAATCAGACCAAGAGTCTAATGGTTGGAATCCTTTCTTGTTTAACTTAACTTTTGGCGATGGGGAACGGGGCTTAATCTACATAGTGACAACTAGTCCGCTCGATTTTTTTCGGATACATTGGCTGACTCCTCCGCTCCACCCTCGGCTTTCAGCATCTGGGACGGGATTATTGAATTGGAGTTACATTGTTCGGCTGGATTGCACTTTCGGGATCCGAACCCCTATTTGACCGACCCCTATTTGACCAGACCCCTATTTGACTAGTCAAATAAGGGTCCAAGAGGACAATAGACCCCTATTTGACCATGGTCAAATAAGGGTCCGGACCCCTATTTGACTGGTCAAATAGGGGTCTGGTCAAATAGGGGTCGGTCAAATAAGGGTCGGTCAATTAGGGGTCCAGCCTCCGTGGACCCCTATTTGACCATGGTCAAATAAGGGTCGGTCAAATAGGGGTCGGTCAAATAAGGGTCCAAGGGGACATTAGACCCCTATTTGACCATATTCAAATAAGGGTCCGGACCCCTATTTGACTGGTCAATTAGGGGTCTGGTCAAATAGGGGTCGGTCAAATAGGGGTCCATGCCTCAGAACTGATACTTTGAGATGGGACTTCAATTCACCTCAATGCCCCTGTTTCAACCAGTGGTGGGCAGCGGGGGGGGGGGGGCGGGGGGGGCGCCCCCCCCCCAAAAACAGGGTGGGAGGGTGCCCTTGATCGATCGACCGTAAGAGAGATTTTCAGAATTGACCCATTGACCGTAACGGTCAAAATTTGAGAGAATGTACTGTCAAAATGACCTAAAATTACACGAAATCGCCTAAAAAACGACCAAAAATTGGTCGAAAACGTTTCAAGTTTAAATTTTTTTCCAAAAATTCGTTGAAAACGTTTCAAATTAAAAAAACAACAACCAAAAATTGGTCGAAAATGTTTCAAGTTTTAAAATCAGTGTTCGTTGGATCGATTCGATGCACGATATGATGATTGATGTATGGTGCTGGATGATATACTCAGTACTGTATTATCAACCAACACTGCGCGCCACTAGATACGTTTCTAATACAAATCAGTGGGCTAAATGCTGAAGTTTCGATGCTGTGCACTCAACTTGTCAGTTTTCAGATCTTTCTGATACAAATCTGCGGGCTTCAAAATGCAAAAATTTCGGCGCTGGGCGCAACTCAGCCTGTCACTTTTCAGCTATGTTTCCAATACTAATCAACGGGCTTCAGATGCTAAGATTTCGGAGCTGTGCACCACTCAGCCTGCCAGTTTTCAGATATGTTTCTAATACAAATCAGCGCACTTCAAATGTTAAAATTTCGGCGCTGCGCACCAGTCAGCCTGGCAGTTTTCAGATATGTTTCCTATACGAATCAGCGGGCTTCAAAATGCTTAAGTCTCGACGCTGTGCACCACTCAGCCTGTCAGTTTTCAGATATGTTTCCAATACAAATCAGCGCGCTTCAAATGCCAAAATTTCGGCGCTACGCGCCACTCAGTTTGTCAGGTTTCAAATAAGTTTCTAATACAAATCAGCGGGCTTCAAAATGCCAAAATTTCGGCGCTGCGCGCCAGTCAACCTGTCAGTTTCCAGATATGTTTCTAATACAAATCAGCGCGCTTCAAATGCCTAAATTTCGGCGCTGCGCGCCAGTCAGCCTGTCAGTTTTCAGATATGTTTCTTATACAAATCGGCGGGCTTCAAAATGCTTAAGTTTTGACGCTGTGCGCCACTCAGCCTGTCAGTTTTCAGATACGTTTCTAATACTATTCAACGGACTTCAAAATGCAAAAAAATTCAGCGCTACGCGCTATTCAGCCTGTCAGGTTTCAGATATGTTTCTAATACAAATCAGCGGGCTTCAAAATGCCAAAATTTCGGCGCCGCGCGCACTCAGTCTGTCAATTTTCTGTTATGTTTCTTATACAAATCAGCGGCTTTCAAAATGCCGAAATTTCGGTCATTATTTCGAGCCATTACTGATGTTTTTGAGTTAAAAATTCGACTTCATTTAATGTTGACCGTCATGCCCCCCCCCAAAATCGAAACCCGGGAGGGTGCCTGACCGTAAGACCGATTTTTGAAAAAGTGTATGACCGTAACGCCATTTTGGCCAAATTCGCTGCCCACCACTGGTTTCAACTATCTATTTAGGAACGAAAAAACTGGCATGTCAACTCATTTTGGAAAAAAAATATAAACTGTCACATGCGTATGAAAAGGATACTAGTGAAAAAAGTTTAGTTAAAGAGTGAGTGAGGCAATTTTACAGACCCCACAGATTTTTTGAAAAGTTACAGTTTTTACCAAAAATCTGGGAAGCGAACCCGGGCTGCAAGATTTCTAAGTGCACTATTCTGAGAATCCAAAATTCAACACGTGCAGTGAATGCAACCAACGCGTGCTTTTACCGTCATATGTTGACATCAGCGTTTATCACATATAAACCAAAGCAAGTATGGCCTGGTGGTTAGCGTTAGGGTGTTGATCGCATGCGAGAGGTTCTGGGTTCGAAACCTTTTGTAAAATTTTGGTAAAATACTGACCGCAGACGAGTTTTTTTGAAGTTTTACTATTCGCTTTGAAGCTTTACTGTTCGTTAACCCCGATAACCTATCGTGAGGCTGGCTTGTCCGAGCGATAGCGAGGACAAGCGCGTTAGCACCGCGCGGAGCGCGGAGGTGGGATCCGTTTGAAAAAATAAATAAAGGATCAAAAATAAATACAATTTGAAAATTTCGATTCTCCAAAACACGTTTTTTAATCGCAAATTACAGGGTTGGGTTTGGCAATTTTGGATTTGGATTCTCAGAATAGTGCAGTTAGTAAACTCGCACCCGGGCCACTCGCATGCTAGGCAAGCGCTCTTGCACTGTGCTACTGAGCCGATGCAACTAATCTGCATATACCCGACTATAACTGGCTCGCTCGCTAGTGACTATGCTACAACACGTGCAGGAAGAAATATTGAAATCACCCCTGCGGGGCCTAACGCGCTTGTCCTCGCTCCGCTCGGACAAGCCAGCCTTACGATAGTTTATCGGGGCTCGCAGACAGTAAAACTTTACATGGAATAGTACTGTTGCTCGAGAAAAAACCAAATTCGAAAAATCTGTGGGGTTTGTAATAATGCGTGAGTGAGTGAGTTTGCTTCCTTATCTAGTTGCGGGCGCATCAATTGAACAGATGTATCAAACAGGGGATCCCCATTACCACATTATCAATTAGCGGTCTGTTGTCCTCTTGGACCCCTATTTGACCGACCCCTAGTTGACCATGGTCAAATAGGGGTCTATTGAGGCATGGACCCCCAATTGACCGACTCCTATTTGACCGACCCTTATTTGACCAGACCCCTATTTGACCAGTCAAATAGGGGTCTGGACCCTCATTTGACCATGGTCAATTAGGGGTCTGTTGTCCTCTTGGACCCCTATTTGACCGACCCCTAATTGACCGACCCCTATTTGACCACGGTCAAATAGGGGTCTATGGAGGCTGGACCCCTGTTTGACCGACCCCTATTTGACCGACCCCTATTTGACTGGTCAAATAGGGGTCTGGTCAAATAGGGGTTCGGATCCCAAAAATGCAATCCAGCCCTTTTTTTCAGGGTCGGGTGCTATCAGCAGGCGGTTACGTTCGGTTCGTTCAGAGGACGAGGAGGAGACCACGTACCGACGTGATGAGATCAGACAGCTAAATCATGAGGCTGCTATTCTTGAGAAACTTGGAAGTTAGTTGAATTGTTTTGTTTTATATGGTTTATTGAAGTCATTGTCGTCGTTTAATTGTTGTCTCACTGCTTCATCTCCCCGATTTCGCTTAATACACCCTTTATGTAAGCAGCACATCCTCTCATTTGAATTTCGCTATTCATTCGCAGGCATTTTTCTTTTTCACAAATATGTGTTAACTGATGTATGCTTTTTGAAATTGACAACTAAAAAATCTTCCAACCATCCCAATCAATTTGTATACTACTACCAGGTATGAAGCTATTCAGTATGACGGCTGTTTGGCCGACTTTCTAGATTCTTTTGAAGGTAGGCTGTCGGTCTATAGGAAAAAATTTCTGATGGCGTCTCGATTGACGGTGAAAATTGGCAAATTTAAGGAAAAAATACGGTTGATTTTGTTGCCAAAATGGTACTATATTGACGTCCCGAAAGAAGATCACCATTTCGACCTCATTTATCAAGTTTTAAAACTGAATGATATTAACATTTTCTGGGAGTTGAGTTTGATGCCTGGTTGATTTGAAAACATAAATTTTTGTGGAAGAATGGCATTTTTTCAGTCAGTAACGGCTGGTTCGCCCGAATAATTTTCGAGTAGGAATCTCCGCTTCATCCTTGGTCTTGCACTTCTCTAGTGAAACTGAAACTGACAATTAGCAAAATTTAAAATTTTAGTGATTAGTAGGTCATTTTGTTTCTAGTTCACGCAAGTTCGGTTCCTGAAACGCTGTTTCATTAGTCATATTTTGTTCCATCGAGTGACTGATTGAAAAGCTTGCTGAGTAACTGACTGACTGATTGATTTTTTGACTGATTGACTAACTTAATGACAGATAAAAAGCCGTACGACTGGCTGAAATACTGAAGAACTGGTTGATTACTTGACTGACTGACTTACGAGCGGAGCCGTTTGATTTATAACTGACTGTTTGACTTTTTGACTGACTGAGTGATTGGTTGACCTTGACCAACTGCCGGACGTTCCATGGGTGTGACTGATTGATTAAATTAACAACTGCGTGATTAACTGACCTGTTGTTTATTGATTGAGTGAATTATTGGACCTGAATGATTGATTATCCGATATTCTTGTAATGCAGGTCCACCCACGCGTATAATACGCCATAAATGTACATGTGTGTTGTATATGCCATGCAGGGCACATCATCGGTTGATTGTATGTTCCTTCTAGACGTTACAGCAGCTTTCAGTTGGGTGTCCGTTACTCAATCGGTCCATCCAACAACGCGTGTCACCATTCTTGTTTGTAATAATTGTTTCTGATGAGTAGCCAAATATTTTGCCGCGTTCATTCTTTGTTGTTGTTGTTTAATTGTAAGCTCATCAGTTCCATTATGTCTGTCTGTCATTCACCTGGTTAGCTCGGCTTGTTTTCACATGACGCTGAAGTATTGTGCATTTCGCAATCGCTGGTATCCATCAACCCAACTAAGTCGGATGTGGCGAACTGAATGCGCACGCAACACTGACGTATGATACCGATTTACCTTGGACTGCAGTAAGCATGAGGGGCCTGGTCCTAGTAAAACTTGATTGCTAAATAGAATTGTCTGGTGTATTGCGTGTGTCTGTGTGAGGTCTTGATTGTGTGCGCTCAAGTATGGCACAACGGTACAGTACGCGTCCCAGTCCCCAGATAGGTCTACCAAAGTTGTCTTCTTTTAGTGTCGTTAACATTAGAAATGGGTTGCATTGACTTTCAGGCTATCGAGTTTCAGTTTAATGGGTTTATATGGTTCATTCATAAAATAAGTGTCATTTTCTTTCTGATCCTATATTACTTCTCATTCACTACTTATTCAAGAATGCAGAGTAAATGTCAAGTAGAAGACGGCAGATTGTTTGACTATTGTGGCATGCATTATACATAGAGAGAGAGGGTGCAATGCAGTGCAGCGATGAGTATGATTGGGATGGTTGTGGCCCCTGTGGGAGTGACTGTTGGTTCAGCGTCATTGTGGCCATTGCCAGTCACTCAACTAGTGTTGACAGACAAACCACAAACGCGGATCACTCATGCTCCATGTTCACAGCATGAGCACTTTACATTGCCGCACAACTTTCCGTTACAGTCATTTGCTCATTTACTGATCAGAGGGCAATGTTTGGCATGACTCGACAGTAATGATCTAATTGTTCTGGAACTGTATGGCATGGAATGAAGAGGTCGGTTTTGCGCACAGGCACACCGCACATATCAATACAATACTCTGTGCGTTCCCAGCGCAAACACAACTCAGGATCACAGCTGCTTGCCGGCACACGTCCGTATTTTCTGATAGAGTTTATCACACAAAAAGTTGACTTATTCCATCAGTCGTTCTCAGTGAGCCTCACAACAATCAATTTTTTGCTTATTTTCCTAGTCAGGGAATTTTTTTTAGTTACGATCAGCCTGCATTTCAGACATAAATCAGTATGATTTGTGACTTGACACCCGTATCCCGCAACGATCAACCGGTTGGTGTCTGTGGGGTTGCCGAAATTCATCCCGCATTTGGCTTGCTTGACCAAAATCATGATGAACCTCTGTTCGGTGGTGTGTATATTGTGCCACTTGGATTGATTGCATGCATACAAATACGATGAACAAGTGCTGTTGGGCTGTGTACCACACACTTGTGGCCCACTGTCTGTCTGTCATCACTGCTTATAGACAGGCAACACAACACGTACAATCATCATCGAGTTATAAACCACGTTATGTGGCTTTGTTAGTTTGAAATGAGCACTTATTTAGAGTTTTTTATTTCTCACATAAATATGGCGTGGCACACATGCATCGCATCAGTGAACTTACCAACAAAATGTGGCAGTCCTTCAAACTCGCAAATGTTGCTGAGGTATCAGCCATTGTAATTATTTTTTGCGCTTACCCGCTTGGATGAGCTTGCATGATATTTCAGTTGAATGCAATGCCACGGGGTGTTAGTCGGACGGATTATTGGTTGCCTTGCTTGTTGTTAACATTTTTATACGTTCCCCATCCCCACTATGAATCTTGTTCTCACTCCTCATCATCCTCCTCATATGGTGGTAACATACTGCTAAAAAATACTTGGATTGTGGTTGATTATATTATATTGTTTTTGTTTATAATCGAGTTAATTGTGTGTGACTCATTCGTGGTACATGACATGGTCAATACCACGCCTAATGGATGCCAGTTTGTAGTCATATGCGTCGTTAATTCCCGAGCTCATGCGTTCTTTGCTCATAATGACCAGACATCGTCGAGTTGTTGTGTTGTATGTTACTTTGCAATCATGTTGGACGGTCGCCCTTCCTTTATTTTTTGTAGTTTGATTAGCATCACTCCACAGTCCACAGTGGTGTATATTGTGTGAAGTAAGAGCGGGAATGTGCATGGTAATGAAGACTAACCCAAGCTGGATGAATGAAGAGTGGTATATACATACTGTACAATAAGTATTTGTTGATTGTGAGTGTGTTTGTGTTGTTATATGAGTAATGCACTGCTGGCACACTGGCATGACGTCACTGCGTTCATTTAGTTGCCTGACCGACTGCCAGCCGACGACAAACCCATGTGTCTGTGCCATTTCGTTGTGTGCCATGTACAGGCTTATGTACATCTCATTCATGCTCATATCGTTTCTAATTCAACCGCTGCTTTCTTCCACTGCCGTAGTTTACCACGTTGCATATTTCACTTTGACCGTTTTGAGCAAACATGCTAGTTAGATATTTTTTCCCTTCCCCGAGAACCACAACTGCCGCCGATAACCAATATGCAGCTATCAGGAAGTAGAATAGACTCATTTTATATGATGGTTCACAAGGTTATCAAACTTGTGTTAACTGAATTTAATAAACTTAATAAATGTTATTAATGATAGACCAGAGTTTGATCATATCTTACTATTGTTTCATATTTAGATTGACTTAAAAGTTAGTTTTGTTCAAGACAAGATTATGGGGTTGACAAGTATTTGATTGTTAATTAACAAAGACTAATTTGCAGTAATCAATTCGACTGACAACTCGCCGGTGCACGCCGGATCACCCAGCCGCGCTCTGCTTCTACAATCCAACGATAGCCAACCGCGGTCACCAGCTAGCGCTTCTTTCAAAAGGTCTCTTGTTCTTGATAAATTTTTCAATCAGATCAAACTTTTAAAAATCCCATCTAGGTTTACCCAGAATTTTATAAACTTGTTGTTTGTAACGAAAAAATTGCAGCAGGACAAGCAACGGACGATTATCTGGTCCGACTAACGAAGCTTTGGTTGTGGCCGATGTTGATTTGGATGACGAAGACGACGATCAAGACGTGCTTTTTGATCAGGTTGGTGTTTAATTGTTGGTTGTAAACAAATATAGGTACAGGTTGTAATGTTTGGTGATGATTGCAGGATTCGTTGATTCGTTCATCCCACCTGGATTCAGAACAGTCGGAGTCGACGAGTGGCATGATGAGTGTCGAGAGCAGACGTGCCCTCTTCTGTCGGGGTGTGCTCATGTGCGTCGCGTTCTTTGCACTCGTTCGTTCACACTCACTTTTCAAAATTATATTTCACTTGAAGAAAACGCCGTTTTGGCCGACTAAAAGAGTAACCTACAGATCAATGGTATAATTATGTACGTTAGAGTGCCTTGTCTGTTACAGGGTCTATGCACAGCGATACTTGGTCCGACCCTGCCCGACTTACAGGCCAACACGGGCACAGACAAACTAACGTCTGTTATGTGTTGTGTGACGGCACTTGCGTTTGGTGACATGCTCGGTGTCAGCTCTGGTTCGTTTACTTGATAATAAGTCGTGTGGTGAACAAAAAAAGTTATTTTGCCTTCACTCAGGTATTCTCGATTTTTTATTTAAACAAAATATATGGTAATAAAATTTGCAGCTGGTCAGTTGCTTGATCGATTATCTGGCTATGTGGTAATGTGCACTGCACTTGTGTGCTGCTGTGCCCTGACGCTGTCGATCGCGTGGACGGCCAGTCTGAGTGGAGTCGCCCTGCTCTGCTTCATGCTCGGCGTCATGACCGGTGTCGTACAGAGAGGTTGCTACATTATAATTACTTGTTGTTGTTGTTGTTGTTGGTTGTTGTGGTAGTGGTGTTCAAGTTGTTGTTGTTGTTGTTGTTTTGCACTGGGCATCCCGGGTGGTCCAAAAATTGACCAAATTAATGAGACCAAAACCTTTCTGATGTTGTGTGTGAATCAGGGTTTGACGAATAAAAAGTAGTTAAAAGATGATTCTATTGGTTGTATTTTATATTATATTGTGTTATGTATAATGTATGTAACTATACTATATTACATGTAATTCTAGGTGGTTTCACGATGTACTACGCATTCTGGCGTCGTCGTCCCCGTGTGCTGCAGTGGCTGTACTTGTGCATGGCGTTCGGGTGCTGCTGCAGTGCACTCATCACATCGCCCTTTGTTGTTAATCAGGTACGTAGTTACACCGTAACACCCATATTAATTATTAGAGGGTCCAAAAATGAAGAACAACACTGCACTTAAGCGGTAATAAGTTTTTTCAAGTAAAATTTTTATGTGATTGCAGGTATCGCTGACTAACGTGTCATTGGGCAGTAACCTGAGCATGTTCACTACTACGCGCTCGCATGCCACCCTGTCGGCCATACGTCATAAACGTCAGAACACACCACCAATCATGATTACAACTATGGATGGTTGGTTGTGCAAATGACAAACATTACTATATTGATTAATGATTGTGATTAAATGTTGGTATTTGCAGATTCGTCGATTGACACGAGCACACCGTCGTCATCTTCTACCATTGAAATCATCCTCTCCAACAATGCAACAGCGCTTGCATACGACTCCAATACAACGCTATCTACACCCATCGGTTTGATTCTTACTCCATTCAACTTATTATTTGTATTCATAGGACTTTATTCGTTGATTAATTTAAACAGTTATATTTTTTCAGATGAGCCTGATCTCAAACCTCCTGAGATCTTGGCATCTGCACCTAAGAAACCTTCGGTCAGCCATGATCCAGGTTGGTCAATAAAATGGTGTGTCGTTTTTTGTAAAGCATACTCAATTTGTTACTTTATTCATAAAATATATGACTCAGTTTCCGTTTATAGAGAATTTACAGTAGATGTTTGAATTGTTTCTAAAATTTCAATTATGAGCTCTTTTCGAATCTTTCGGACATGCAGGAGGGTAGCCAAGATTTGTATCTGAATGTGTAAGAAGGAAGAATAAGTGCATATCAACCAGGGTATTGTTTCAGCCCCGAAAGACGATGCCCCTAAAGCACATCAGGCTGTTAAAGAGCAGGAGGCCATCAAACCTGATAACAAGACCCTTCCTACGCCTACCAACTCGCTATTGACAACGACTGCTGAAGAATGTTAGTGTCAAAATACTTGCCAGAGTTTTAAGAAAGTTTTGTTTTAGCATTATCAAAAACAAAGCAAGTTGCATCGCTTTTGATTTTAGCATCTGATACGGGCTCAACAACAAGTAGTTCGGACGATGGCGATCCCGAAGCAGCCGTTGATACGTCTTCCAGTTGGTCTATATGAGTAATGAGTAAAAGTACTCAATCAGCAACATAAACAGGTCTAAAATCAAACAAGTTCGGTTTCGGGTTTTGATTCTCCTCGACCCGCCTAAGTGATCAATTTTTACACCGTACATACTTTTGACTTGTTTTCGAGTTTTCACGAAAGTTCAAAGTTACATCGTTCCCTCTTTCACACTCTTCTAAACTGTGACCACTTCCCGGTTTTGGGATTTTTTTTGGCTAGTTGGCGGAGTATCCAAAATACCCCGAGTCACGTCATGGTAGATAATATCATGGCCGCAACATCGCTGGTTATATGGGCAGTATTTTTGCTTCAGCACCACCTCTCTCGTCCACTACAACGTCGACGACAACGTCAACGACCACTTCAACAACAACAACAACAGCAACTACAACAACAACTACAACAACTACAACACCACGAACAACAAGTACTACAACAGCCGAGGGGAGGCTGTTAGGGTCAACATCGTTCAAACAGGCTCATTCAACTGAGTCTTCAACTGAAGATGCAACCACGTTGGTTCAGTTAACGTATTGTAATTATTGCGACGCGTACCTTTTTCTTAATATCTCAAAAAGCTATTTTCAGCAGCAGCACTGAAGTGTTTTTGTTGATGCGAGATGCATGAATTAATGAAAAGTATGAATTAATGAAAGTATGTTTAAATGTGTGGTTCAGAGACGGACAACAGCAGGAGGATGAGCAGGCACACGAGCTCTGGCACAATTGGGTAACGTACGCCCGTCGATGGAATCACGCTCAGATCGCTTACACCATCGTATTTGGTTCGTTACACAATCACACTGTTGCACATGACATGTACAGTTTGCGAGGCTGAGTAATCAAAACAAATCAACTTGAAATTTTTTCAGTTGTTATGCCACAGTAGCAACGTTTGATACCTAATCACAAATATAGTGAAATAACGGTCACCCTATTTCAGTGGTGTACCCATTTACGAAAATTGTCTCTGCATCCTTTTTTACAAAATGCATTCGTAAAATTTCGTAAAAACTCCTATTTAGTGGGTCGAAAAGTTATGTACTAAAGTTGACCATATAAATATTTAAGGTTTGTGTGTGGTGTGCACAATGGCGTATATGCTCATGTGCTGCTGTGTGCCCTGCCGCTCACTGCACTACTTGCCCTCATCATCGCAGTCTTTCCTACATGCTCGTTCCAACCGTGAAACATCACCCAGCAGAATGTGCTCACATTACACCATCCGATCTGCTGTTGTGCTTGCCGTAGCATTCTGGTTAGGAGGAATGTTATGTTACGTAGGGTGCTTTCAGAGTTGGTTGCAGAAACAGTTGCAATGGTTCCGTAAACCTTCATGCCTCTTTCCAACATTTTGGTCCGCCAAAATCTTTACAATCAGATTCAGTTCAGATAAAAATGTGGCATGGAAAGGGTTTGTGGAAAAACATCGAAAAGAGTAGCAACTATTTTTTCAACTCACTGTGAAAGTGTGAATGCACCCCAGGTAAATGAAATCATTACATGGTGCTGGTATTAAATAATGCGAGATTGAAATCGTGTTGTGTTGCAGTTTCTGTATTTCGGCGATCGAGTCAACACTTGGCAGTCTGCTCACCGTCTACTACTTACTACGACCGCGTGATCTCTACTCCACTCAAGGCGTCTTCTCCTTGTCCAGGTTTCAGGTTGGCTATTGACAAGTGCATCCAGTATTCAGGCTTAATATTTTTGTGCTAAATATATGCTCAACATAGTGCTCAATAATTTATTTATTATTTCAGTCTGCCATTCTACACGCCGATGTGTCGCACAATCAACAGGCCAACGGAGTCCTGCTCACTGCCCTCTTCTATGCGTGTTGGTTTCATGGCTTCTCTGTTCACTACTCAGTTGCATAGTTACCTATTGGGTTGTGTTTGCAACGGAATTACGTGACATGGACTGCGGTCAACCTGTAACGGAACTGTCTGTAATGCTATCAATAAAGGGTTTATGTATGACCAACAAATGCAGAATCATAGAAATACAAAGAATTGGCCGCATCATTGATTCCTTTTCCCTGGGTCTCTTCTCTATTATTATAAATATTATAATCGTAATCGGGTAACTCTTGACATAACTGCAGGTTTATGTGCGGGACGTGTGGTGAGCGTTCTGGCCGAACGAAGGCTGATATCGTGTGGTCGTCTGCTGTGGCTGAGTGTGATCGGTGGGTGCGTGTCGTCCACGTGCTGGCTGCTATTCGGCAACGAACATGACACGGATGCCATTATGTGTGTATGTATCGCCGTACAGGTTCATTGCTCATTGCACTTCAGCTGTACTTGCGTTCCTATTTCAATCACTCACAATCTATGTATTTACGATCCACTAAGTAGCCTACTTAGTCCAGTGCGCAAGACGCTGGCCTTGAAAGCTGGTGATCCTGATTTGAAACCTGGTTTGAGACACAGAAACTGACGTCTGGCGATTAACTTTGAGGGTTCTGCTATTACCTTACAGTTTATTTAACCTCTCTTGCCACTAGGAAAACATCATTCCGAAATAGTCTTCGTGTGCCATGATGGCTTCGGTAAAAGAAAAACTGTTTGCAGGGTTTTTCTCTCGGGCCATTGTTCCCGTTGACCTACGTGTGGCTGGATGGACAGCTGCAGCTGAGCACCTGGTTTGCCGGTATCTGGTTGGTGGAAAATTATTATTATTTTACTACCTGCCATCTGAAAAATTATTTAGTGCACGGCACGGAGCCTCATCTCATTTCTGATGATGATTTCATGATTTAAACTTGATGACAAACCATGCATGAAAAAGTAACTGTAAGTACCAGACAGTGTTTGTAGCAACTTTTTTGGTTGACCTGGGTGTTTATTGTGTATTAGTAAGTTAGTGATGGTATGACGATCATTTGTTACGGTTCAGGTTGCTGTCCATGGACGTGGGTCGTGTAGTATGGCCGATCGGGACAACGATGCTGGTCAACGAAGAGCAGGCCCGTCTGGTGCCCATTGCCGTACTCGTTGCCTGGTCGTTAGGATGTCTCCTTTTCCTGTTCACTCGACGAACGGCCAGTGCCGCCAGTCATCTACTCGCCGTCCATCAACTATCAAATCGAGTCACGTTAGCATCATCATTTGTTGTTGTTGTTGTTGTTGTTGTTGTTGTTGTTGTTTGTTATCGTTAACCAGTCGTTGTATTCAGATACGGGGACGCAGGCCAGGAGTACACGAGGATACACTTCGATGGTGCCACCGAGATGCTGACCGGACTGGTCGACGATGCACCCATGGCCAATGGAGATAACAAGGTTTGCTTGATATATGATAACCGAACTGTGTTGTTATTGTTGTTGTGTTGATATTGTTGTTGTTGTTTCAGACGTATTGTTGGTTTCAGGTTGTCAACGGGGTTGAGGATGCAGACGACGATTGGCTGCTGGAAGAGGACGCAGACTGGGGAGCCATTAATGACAGGCAAAACAGCATATCACCTGCGTTCGATAAGTACGCACCGAGGAATGGTCTGAGATGATACGATATCCACTCACTACAGTACTCTAGTATTACGGTTTACTAGTTTGCTCTGAGATTATATGACTTTTGAGTGAATTGCGGGTTGGATCTGGTAAAAAAGTTGTTCCGGTGTCTGATACTCTCGGTTCACTGTGACTGTTGGTTAAATTTGACAAACGCTCAAAACGTGTGTATGAGTAACAGCCAGATTATTGGTCTGCAGTTTACTCCTAAATGTGGTGTGTTATATTATGTTGTGTTGGTAACATATTATGTTGTCTTCATGGGAAACTTGGTTATTATGATTATCGTCATTGAAATTGCTTAGCCGAACCCTTGGTTTGTAAATGGTCTCTATTGTGATACTTTTATGATATGTGTTATTGTTTAGTATTTATTATTGGTTGTGTGTGTACATATTTATATCTTTCAATGTGCTTGTTGTAAACCTTCCAGATGCACTCGCAAATTGTTTTCTCATGATCAAGTTTCGGCGGTTCTGTGTATACTGAAAGTTGACAGCAAGTGATAGACACATTCCCGTAAAATTAGATATATACGTTTTTTGCTCATTTTATGATGAAGTAGCCACTCTATGGACGGGGCAGGTCGTGTCAGGTAAGTCCTCCCCGGAGTAATTTTTTGTTTACCCACTCTTAGAGTAAAAAATTTTCAGGTTGGAACATGTTTCTTTCGTATAATTGTTTGTTTTAGCTCGGAATCTCACTGATTTTCAGCTCTAAGCATAAAAGTTTCACAGAAAACTGGCACTTTATAATGAATTTTGCCCCTGCCCGTACTACCTACTTCCTCCCCGCTTTTTGTGGGATTTTCGATGGCTACCCCGTCCTCTCTCTAACGCCAAAAAACGACCCACCCCTGCTCATTATTCTTGGCTTCAGTTTGCAGTGTCAGGGAGTAAGCTGTTTCGAGGTCTCTGGTCTTTTCGAGCTTTTTTGAGGTTTTATTGCTGGTTTGATTTAGATACGTAAATTTGTAATTCGTTGACGTGAATTTAAAATATTTTAAGTTGATGATCGGAAGAGTTTGGTCACAAACAGCAAATCGGTTCGTTTGCTTATTCGCTGAATCTACTACTGTTTACCCATTTCTTATATTCATCATTTGTTGTTTTGGATTTCTGTTTCGCTCCTATTTCTCATGACAGAAACTTTTTCGGTCACTGCAACAGCAGAAAGGTAGGTCCATTAAAACGACGACACTTTTCCTCGTTTGCATTTAATGAAAATACAGTAAGAAATTATTCTGTACATGCAGTGACCGCTGTAGTTTCATTTGTTTTATAAGTTTTGTTATTTTTAGTTGTCAATTTTTTCACTATATTCTTGTTCTTGTTACTGGGCTATGTTCATACACTGGTTAACCGTTTAGCACACTGAAGGCTGATGGCTCATCTTCCTTTGTATTTCTTACATATACATATATATTCATTATATTGCAGCTCCGCTAATTTATGGAAAAATATTTCATTTATGTTCCGTTTCCAATTGCCATTTCAAGTGAGATTCTATAGAGTTCTAAATTCTATCCATAATAATTTTTTTACTTATCTTTGTGTTTTCATGCCACAATGCCATAAACAATAAACAACTATAGGATTCTAAACTGATTACAATATTCAATTTAAAATGACGACCCTAATGGTAGTGAGGTTTTGCGTTGCACACACAGGCAAGACTGCAACCAGATTAGTCGAAACTCATATTCTACGTACATAAGCCTGCAGTAAGGCATGTGCGATTATGTTTTTTTATTAGCCGAGGAAAAGGAAGTGGACTAAATAACGATCTTCCAATCAATTAAGAATGCTGTAAAGAAAGTAGATTACAAACTAAAGTGTTTCAAACTTGATAAGCATATTAGCTGTTGCTAAACTAAACTAGGGTAGTCCTTTATTCCATTGGTCTTTATCAAAAGTGTGTGACACTTGTGTACCCACAATATATTCAGTCAACATTAATCATCTGTGATTGTAATGAGTATTAATATTATATATAACAGCAAATGTATTATGTATAAAATACAAACAAATCCCAATATTTCATTTTATTGTTCACATTTCACAGTCCGTTTAAGTGTGTAATTCAATGAGTTCGTTCGAAGCCATAGTCACTCTTCATTCAGTTTAAATTTCAAGGTTGCCGAAAACGTGTTTCGAAAACTAATGAATAATGAAATAAGGTTTTATTGAACTTACTCATCGTTTTCTATCAACGTCATTATTTATTGGTTACGATTCTCCCATGAGTTTCCGTGTTACAATGGTTTTTACAACGACGGAGACTACTGAGTATAAAAAAACTTATGAGAGTTCTTATTGTTTATCGTATGACGCTTACTAATTATGTATTTTCAGCTTTGGTGAGGGGTAATGTTCTTTGCGCTACATTTCGCATCTTATCATGCGCAATCAGGTGTACCAAACAATGAAATAATAATTTCCCATTGGATATTCAGAACATAGAAAGTAAAGAAAAATTCGAATTTAATAAACATCTATATCATCGGTTCTGATAGGTTGATAGTCAATCAGAGATTATCGCAGAAACAGCAAAAAGTTTTATAAATGTGATAAAATATGTTCTGTTAATAGCTCGAAATGTGTGTTTGATTGTTTATTCGCTGGCAGACACTGGCATGAACTCGTTAAAAGTCATGCGGTTACAAAATATTCTTTGGAAACGGAGCTGATTGGATACTTATAAGGTTGGTTTTGAGAAACAGAACATACAATCAAGCAAACATGAAAGAAAAGAGGACGCAAATAAACGCACTCCGGCAAGCTGAGTGTCTACGTATGTACATAAAAAATTTACGTATGCAGGTAACGTAAAGGTGAAGCTCATAAGAACGGAAACGGGAGTTTCTCCCTTCTTTGGTAATTCGAAATAAACATTTTTTTCTTTAAGGTGTATGTTAAATTGCCTCAAAACTGCCAATTCCCCATTTTGACGAAAGATTATCTCGTCCGCAGTGATGCAGTTTGCTAAAACCTACATTTGTATGTGCACATCAATGACTTGGATTAGGTTTTGCTGTTGATTGAGTATAACTGTTAACTCGCACTCGGCTGCATTCCCACCCCTATTCCATACACTTACGTAAGGGTCAACCATATAACGGTACGGTTGTTCTTAGGCAGCCGACACCGCAGCAATCACGGGGTGAATGGGTTGCAATATTTGAATGCCGCCATGCCCTTGCACTGCACCCTACCTACTACTGTATGTAACACTGGCGGACGAGCCAAACATCCAAAGGGAGGGGATTTTTTCCAAAGAGGGGGAATTAGCAAGAATTAGGTCATTTTACCTACACATTAACGAACAAACTGTCTTTTTTAAAACCGCCAAAGAGGGGGGAATTCCACTTTTCCGCCACTGGTATGTAATGCCACTGGCCGACGATGTGAAAAGGGAAAACTTGAATTCTCCCATCTTGGGCGGTTTCAAAAAGTTGGGTGTAGCTAAAATGCCGCTTTCTTTGGAAAGATTCCCCTTTGCAGGTGCGCTGTCAGGGCTGCAACATGGACTCAGTAAAAGTCATTCAAGATCACTCATTACAAGTTGCATAAGTCGCGGTCGCGCATTTAAAATAAATATCAACTGCTGATGTAAGCTCATAATTTAGGATTAGATGTTCAGTGAACGATGAAGTGACAAGTGCTGGATTCCCACCCCTATTCCATAAACTTACGTAAGGGTCAACCATATAATGGTACGGTACGGTTGTACTAAGGTGGCCGACACTGCTCTAGCAATCACGGGGTGAATGGGTTGCAGTACCTACATATGCCGCCATTGCTCATGCACTGCACCCTACGTAATGCAATACCGGCTACCGAGACGACTGTTCTCACTCAATTACCGAACGCGTGTCGCATTTATCACCTTTAATTGTAACAGATAGTTGTACCGCAAAGGGCGGCCCGGCGTCCAGCAGGCATGTCACTGCTACTGGTTCAAATCATATAAATAGCCCAAAGTGAATGCATGATTCAAACCAAACCAGTCATTCTACATATCCAATCACACAACCATGAAGTCGTTCATCTTGGCACTCATTTGTACTGCAGTTGTTGAGTCCGCAAAACTAGTCGATGTTTACTGGAATTCTACCAATACCGTGTTGGTTGGCTCACTCATTTACCCACTCACAACTTACTTACTCATTCCAGTCATGCACTCATGCACTCATTCACTCACTCACTCATTTCTTTTCTACAGTCTGACGAGTGGGTTCGCCGTTCTCTCGGCGTCCATCCGTGACTCGGTCGACATCCACTGCCCGTACTTTGAGTCTGATGCACTCATAGCCAACACGGAACAGTCAGTCATCTACAGGGTTAGTGAGTCAGTGAATCAATCAATGAAAGAGTGGGTTAATTGAGCTTGTGAGTATATCTATTGTTTATGATGTTTCAATGCGGCACATACTCACTTTCTCACTCACTCACTCATCAACTCACTCACTCACCCACTCACTCACTCACTCACTCACCCACCCACTCACTCACTCACTCACCCACTCACTCACTCACTCACTCACTCACTCACTCACTCACTCTCTCACTCACTCACTCACCCACCCACTCACTCACTCACTCAGTAACTCACTCACCCACTGAATTCGATTGCAGATCAGCCCGTCAGCACTGAGTAGCTGCCAGACATCAAGCTGGCGTTCCCAACCAGTGGGTCGATGCGAGGATCCGTTCCAGCCGACGATCATCAGCCACACATTCCGCTCGTTCAGCCCGTTCCCCGGTGGTCTCGAGTATCAACTCGGTGAATCGTATTACTTCATTTGTTGGTTGCATTTCATATAAGTAACTGGCTTCCACCTTGTTTTAAGTATCCGCATTTTCAGTCAACTTCATGCTCTGTTCTGTCGATTCATTTTGTCTGTCTGTCTATTGTACGATTACATTTCGGTTTGTTCAGCTCTGCATCCCGCCCTGCAGTCATCGGATCAGCTCGAACTGCTGTGTCGTGAGTACAAACACATGCTGATGCACATCCGTGTCGACATCATTGGTGCCGTTGGTTAGCGCTTTGCTCCATCATTTACTCACTCACTCACTCACTCACCCATTCACTCACTCACTCACTCACTCCCTCACTCACTCACTCACTCACTCACTCAACCATCTACATATTCATCAAGCAATCCACTCACTCATTGCAAAAGTAAAAAACATCTATTTCACTCCAATCATGTGCAGGTGAACGTTACAGTGATTCTGACATTTTGTTGAACTGTTCACCTTTAAGAGTCGTTGCCACTAAAAAGCACCCCAGCGAGCCCGATTTCCGAAATTTCCCAAAATCACGGATTTCACTGAAAACCACCCTATATGTGCCAAATTTTACGCTGATTTCAAATATCTTTTTAGATTTTGCTTAGGTGCTCCGTATAACTTGAAAACAAAACTTTTATGACAGCAAGTCAAAATTATTTTGAGAAAATGCTTGATTTTACAAAAATACGAATTGTGAGAGGTGGGAATGACCTACAGCGATGAAATTTTCTCCTGTAAGACCTGAGATGATAACCCAGATGTCATTGAATTTGCAGCTTGAAAAACGACGTCTTCGGCAGTTACTAATTCTGCGAAACATAGGTCGTTAGCTAAAAATTTCCCATAAAGATTTACGTTTCCAGATTTTTTCAAAGAAAATTCACATTATATACGCTCGCTTAACTAAAATCAGATGCAGTTTTTCACGGTGAATCAGGAAATATTGAAGACCTTGCAAGGTAATTCCTCTATCTCTCAGAATTAACCGCCGAAAACTGAAAATCACCGAAAACATCGAGTCCGGTGCATTGGCTGGATCACACGTTGGAACGCCAAACTGACGCTAGTACTCAGTCCTCGCGTATATAGTCAGTTTTTTAAATCCGCGCTTCGTCGCCTGCGTAGCTCAGTGGTTAAAGCGTCAGACTTATAAACCTTCAGTCCTAGGTTCAATTCTCATCGAGTCGAAGGAGGTCGGATAATGACGTTGTTTTTTGTTATTTTAAAGCGGAATTATATTGTTTTCGCTCAGAACGACAAGCCAGTTCCTCTTGCTCGTGTTTCTTTCTATAAACCATCTCAAAATACTAAATAACTAGCGTTTTATAAAATTTTGTCGAGCTGTTTGTGAACGAACTGATTTTCCATTGAATTATCAACGTGAAAACCTAGTTTTTGCGGTTTAATTCCATAAATTACATCCATTACCTTGCAGGATCTTTTACTAAGCCTGATTCACCGTGAAAAACTGCATCTAATTTTAGTTAAGCCAGCGTATATAATGTTAATTTTCTTTTAAAAAGTCTGGAAACGTGAAACTTTATAGAAATTTTTCAGCTAACAACCTATTTTCGTGGAATAATTAACTGCCGAAAACGTCGTTCTGTAAGCTGCAAATTGCATGCCATTAGGGTTACCATCTCAGGTTTTACAGGAAAAAATTTCATCGCTGTAGGTCATTCCCACCTCTCACATTTCGTATTTTTGTAAAATCAAGCATTTTCTCAAAATAATTTTGACTTGCTGTCATAAAAGTTCTGTTTTCAAGTTATACGGAGCACCCAAGCAAAATCTGAAAAGATATTTGAAATCAGCGTAAATTTTAGCACATATGGAGTTGTTTTCAGCCAAATCCGTGATTTTGGAAATTATCGGAAATTGGGCTCGCTGGGGTGCTTTTTAGTGGCAACGACTCTTAAAGCAGCTTAAACTGATTGCAGAGCCCACAATCGTTCACCAAACTACCCTATCCTCCGAGCCTGTGTTCTACCCGACAAGAGACAGCCACCGTTTCTACTCTGCCAAAGCAAATTACGACTGGTGGTCACCCACCGTCCCACAGTTTCATCAGGTCAGTTCTTTTTTTGTTTATCAGCAGCATTCACGGTTCATTCATTAATCTGTCAGTCATTGAGCGCATTCATTCAAACAGTCAGTCAGTCAGTCAGCCAGTCAGTCACACTCACACAGTCCAGTGTCAGTCAACCAGTCAGCAAACATTGTCTATTCCAGCAGCCTGACAAGCTCCCCGTTGCCCATGAGTTCGTCTCGGATGAAGACATTCTAGCACGACTGAGTTCGATCGTGAGCAGTCGAGCCCAGCGGCTGTACTTGGATCACTTTCATTATGGTTGGTTGTCATTAATGAATGAGCTTAAGCATAGTGTCTCAATGGCACTTGATAAATGAGTGAGCGATTGTCATTAATGAATGAGCATAAGCATAGTTGCCCTATTGCAGATGGTGAGCAGGAGTACATCGTTCTCACATCCAACAGCGCTACCGCATACACCAAGACCTTGCTCATCGTATGGCCGGCTTTCTATATTCTTGTGCAATTCATCTCAAATTATTGAATCATAACCTTATTTATGTATGCTCGTACAGTACAGGACAAAAAGATGTGGCCGGCTACGCGCAATTTCGGCTAATTCGCTGAAATTGCGCGTAGCCGGCCACATCTTTTTGTCCTGTACTGTAATTATATTGTTCGGCGCCCTTCTTCATACTTTTTTTTACAAATCTGACCACATTTGGTCAGACATATTTTCCCAGTGATATGTACAGTATTTTATTTGTATTCGACCAAGCTATTACTATCACAAATCCGAATATTATAACCTGTTTATCTGTGATATACTCAATGAATCACTTATGCTCATATTAGCTTTTCTTGCTATGAATTTCTTTGGCTCTGCAGTCAAAACGAAAACAACGTTTTTGGTTTTAGTAGTTGGATTTATTATAGAATAGTAGTTGGATTTATTATAGAACAAACTTACAAGAAGAAGGAATGTTGTTGACGTCCAACCCACACCTCCGAAACAATCGTGCAATATTATATGTTTGATATGTTTCAAGCGCAATCACACTAAAACAGGCAACAATACGACACTGATTACAATGTATCCTACTACCGTAACGCTATCAGTACAACCTGTCACTAATCACCCAGTTTCTTGTGATTGATTAAATAACTATTATATTTGTTTCAAACTCATGTCAGCAACCGACATACTGTTTATGAGAAACTTATCTTAAGCAAACATTTCCTTAGCCATGCACTTCAGTTCAGACCTACATAAACCGTATTATCACATGCATCTAAAAACACGACTTATGTAAAACGATTTTTTTGATTGTTTAACAATATGGTTGATTTTTATTGATGCATGGACTGAATGAGCAAGTTTTGTCACATGTACCGTCATTTAGAGTCATTTTATTTTAAGGAAAATGTGTGTTTATGCTTGGTAAGTTAAAAGATCTTTTTCGAAAACTCACTGATTCACTGGCTCACTCACTCACTCACTCACTCACTCACTGACTCACTCACTCACTCACTCACTCATTCACTCACTCACTAACTCACTCACTCACTCACTCACTCACTCACTCACTCACTCACTAACTCACTCACTCACTCACTCACTCACTCACTCACTCACTCACTCACTCACTCACTCACTCACTCACTCACTCATGCACTCACTCACTCACCCATTCACTCACTCAGTCATTCACTCACTCCCTAACGCACTCACTCTCTTACTCCGTCATTCATTCACTCACCAACTCACTCACTCAGTCACCATGTAACTCAATAAATCAATCAATCAATCAATCAATGATTTCCTCCATGAGCAGATAACTGCGTACATAACTGGGACTCACACAAAAACTTGCAATAATATGACTGATTACAATGTATGTACTACCGTAACGTTATGAGTACAACATGTCACTAATCATCCAATTTCTCGTGATTGATTAAAGCACTATTATACTCGTGTCAAACTCGAGTCAGCAACTAACATACTGCGGATGAACAACTTTTCTTCCGCAAACTTACATATCTTCTTAAGATCCGAAGTCACGAACAGTAAAAAATGCTGGTATTCGTAAAACAGAACTTGTAACATATTATAACTACATTCTGCTTTGAAAATACCAAAAAGATTATGTACGTGGGTGTGAGTGTTTGATGGAATGAACCGAATTCTTCGCACACTACAAAATAAATAAAATATTCGTAGGAAAAAAATCACAAACTAAAAACCTTTCTCACCTGATTTTTCCAGTATTTTCTAACCTATAAATTAAATACCCTGTACATATAGTATGGACCGGTTGTAACTTTTGTTTCAACTCTGAATGCAAACCGGAGTGTGACTAAACTTGACAACTGCAAAAACTGTATGTCTGAAGTGCGATCGTAAGATATGTAGTACATGCCTGTCCATTATATAACGCTTGACCTGTTCCACTAACCACACAACAACAAGACCTGCAATTAGTCCATTCGCTTTTCATTGTCAGAGCCACAAATATGTGAACAATTATGTATATGGGTTATAGTTGATTGATTCAACACTCAACAGTCACCCACCAACCATGCATGCTTGAATCTTTTACAATTGTTTCTTATATTTACAGAGTTGAATAAATGACACTGTGTAGGCACATCAGATATGTTGTTGCATAAGTGCGACTCCTACTCCAATCAACCGATTCCATATGATGAATACAACGTTGATTACTTAGATCATTCTTAGATCAGATATGTAGCTGCCCAATGAAAACAACATTACTGTCCGTTACTGTAATGAGTTTACCGTAACCGAATGCTATCTGACTTACAATAAAGCTTTCAGTGGCCGATGTAGCACTCATTCCGATTTTCAGATGTTCATTATGTCGTTGACGTGTTTGAGAAAATGTTGTTAAAATAAGTACGTAGAGCACTGTATGCAAATACTAATTAATGCAGATTGTCACGTGATGTATTTCAATGTGCACATTCCAGTCCGTCTCCCATTCCTACATCTCGACTCGATCCTAAATCGGTCGTGCAACAAAGTATTAGCCGTGTCTCACAGAATTGGCTTATGAAACAAGTTATTTGTCACAGAATGAAATTCCAGCTTTACATCATTCCTTAACTCCTTTGATCTTCCAGTTTGTAATGTTACAGATATATCACAAAAACCGGGTTGTGCGAAAAACTGTTGTACATATGCCCTTTAGTGCTGATCATGATGTTTTTTTAAAGTGTTAGAATATATGTAGTTATAGTGTTCAGCATGTCAATATTCCCGATGAGAATATAGTTCTGACAAACGAAAGTTTTTAGTTTCATGGAGTTAACATTAGGTTACATGAAGGGCCTGAAGATACGCGGGTGATTGGTGGTTTGAGAAGGAGACGGCTTTTGGGTGTGATTAACTGCAGTGGGCTGGACGGGCTTACCACCACTGTTTTAGTACATATACTCCTGCATTTACCAATTGGTGTGGCTGCTCACAGTGCCCTCGTATTCCCCCATTATGTACAAACACTTGTACGTTCAAGTCTTATAACCATAAAGGTGCCATAGCCGTATCACTGCTATATAAACACAACCAAAGCATTCACATAAGATGTATCATTTTGTAAACCAAACAGACATACAGACATACGGCTGGCTGTAATCGCAAGTCATAAATACTTAATGATGGTCATTCAGGCACCCGGCGTGTCGTTCATAATCCCCCGGTGAAATACAGTTATTTCAGCGGGACAATGTGACCAAACTTACAAGCTCGCCATCCCATGAACACGATTCTGCTCAAAAATCGTCTTACCGAATGCTCGTATGTGCAGAGACAGACTACGGTAGTGGAACACTGTCATTCAAATTGGATGCCTCCAAACTGGCGTCATGACATCGAATCAGGGTATATATAGTGGTACACAGGCTTTTATTGTGGCCTTCTGATTCCTCTATACCTACATATGTACATATGTAGATCTAGATGTTGCCTATTTAGTGTGTCGTGTGTAGCATATATCAAGTAGAATACAAGTTGCTACACATCACCCATTACGTGGACATTGAGTTTTGAGTTGCAAGACCACCGGAAGATTCAATGCCTCATGTTATCTGGTGGTTGAGTTGATTATAAAATACTTACCTTGCCTTCAGACATATTGATTAGACTAAAATGTGTTCACGTACACATCAAAGGACGGACATTAGTTCATTTAACCACCACATTCACGGGTTGTACAGTCACTAATTATTTATAGTCTGTGATACCACAAAAGAACGTTAGGATTTGACACCGTTTAACGATGGCTTTCTGCCAATGTATTTAGATTCTGTAGGTTTTGTAAACATAGAGTACAAAGTTGTTGGACATATATAAGTATAAACATAAAACAAACCTAAAATTGAAGGGATTTTAAGTTAAAATATTGGCTTTCAAATGAGAACAAGAACGATTAAATTGTTTGTTTATAGCTCGAGTTACTAATGATCAAAATAGTATGGTTTTTTGGCCCACCCTGTATGTATACCACCATGGAAGTATATGCTGAACATGATTCATTTTGTGTTCGAATCAAGTCATCAGTTACGGATCGCGGGTTAAATTAATTTAGCTGCTGCTACTCTTCACTACTTCACGGGTGGCTTTAAAATTCCCACGTGTTCTAGGAATAGTTAGCTTTGCTAATTTAACAGACAGTTGCGTAGCAATGGGTTTACCCTAATAGTACATTGTACCTACGTATGTACTGTATCAGAATCCGTTTTATGTAAAACGTTTTTTGTGTATGACACAATCCCTAGAATCGGAACCAGTTTATAGACATGGTGTCCTTTCAGGTTAAGCGGCATATAATCGTGGGTGTACGCCTACTATATAACTAATAAATTCCCAGCCATGAACACTCCATCGTTGACCGTATGTTTGGTGCTCGTAGCAGCTGTCATGCTCGTCTGTGTCAGGTATGATTTACCCATTCCGTTCACCTAAGCTGTCAGTCACTTACCACTGGTGCTCTCACTAACTCACTCACTCACTAACTCACTCACTCACTCACTCACTCACTCACTCACTCACTCACTCACTCACTCACTCACTCACTCACTCACTCACTCACTCACTCACTCACTCACTCACTCACTCACTCACTCACTCACTCACTCACTCACTCACTCACTCACTCACTCACTCACTCACTCACTCACTCACTCACTCACTCACTCACTCACTCACTCACTCACTCACTCACTCACTCACTCACTCACTCATTCATTCATTCACTCACCTACTCACTTACTCACTCCATCGATGAAAAAATCCACCTAAAGTTCTATCAAACACTCAATCAATCAGTCAATGATTTCCTCCATTTGCAGGTAAACGCGGCCCTCT
>OZ038444.1:14273754-14348754 GCA_964036265.1 Daptonema setosum | reverse complement strand
AAGACTCCATATGTAGGTAAAGTGAAGATACTTTTTTGCAGATTTTTGTGAAATTTTTGGGTTTTTGACCATTTTGACCATTAAAGCTAATTCATCTGGTTCAATTTGTCAACACTGCAACATACATACAGTTTTAACCACTGAATACAAAAATAACATCAGATTTCATGTAAAACAATGCATGAAAAAGTAATGATCACATGGTGATCAATTTTGGCAAAAAAATGATTTTTCGCTATCACAAAATGCATTAGATGCAATTTTGAACACAATTAGAATACAATTACTGGCGGACGAGAAGGGTAGGAAAAGTGGAATTCTTCGGCGTTCTAACTCGTACGCCAGTGACTCCAGCGCAAGTGACTTGAGCCCGACAAATATATTCACCTTAGGGTTATTTTATTTGAGTGCAGTGAATAAATGTTCACACATAAAAAAGATAGAAACAAGAAACAAAAATGCCCAAAGCATAATGAGTTAATAATATGGTTCTTATTAGAGCTGATCGTAAAAAAGTGAGAGACAAGAATTCGATGGCGTTACAACTAATTTTCATTTAACATTTTCTATTGACAATGACCGCCGGGAACTAAACTCTGTGGCTGACAACAAGGAATTTCCACATGCTTATCATCAATAAGAAGAGTAAAAGTTTGGCCTAATGATTACTCATTGCAAAAACCATATTCTGGACTTTTGTTGAGAAAATCATGCAGGTTACATCAACTTGTTTATGCTCTGATGATAATGAAATGTCTTTCCAGAAATTCATGTTTTGTTTTTATCGAGTTCTCAAATTCGGGTTGCTCTGTCAAAAACAACACATTGTAGTTAAAACATCTTAACAATTAGTTACAAACATCTAATTTGGCTTTCCAATAGGACCTTCTAAACGATTATGCGTATTAAAACTATTCAACACATGCGTTAACGATTCCACTTATTATGGGTTTTCACTGCCTATTGTTCAGCAGAAAATTATAAAATCAATAGTCCATGTACCTAACTATGTATAAAAAATACAAGTAACTAACAGAAATTTGGAGTAATAAAAAAGGTTCATATCTCATGACAAGGTGTTTAATGCGGTATAATGCACATTATCATATGTAAGTAATTAAAGTATTTTAAGATGAAAAGTGATCATTATATAACAAAACATACATAGATATTTACTTGTCGCATTCCATTAACTTGCGTTGCACAACTTCCCGAAGCTTACTCAAATAATGACAATAAAGAATTTACTTGAATTTTTAAACTGTTCGTGAAAAGTCCGGAATATGGTTTTTGCAATGAGTAATCATTAGGCCAAACTTTTACTCTTCTTATTGATGATAAGCATGTGGAAATTCCTTGTTGTCAGCCACAGAGTTTAGTTCCCGGCGGTCATTGTCAATAGAAAATGTTAAATGAAAATTAGTTGTAACGCCATCGAATTCTTGTCTCTCACTTTTTTACGATCAGCTCTAATAAGAACCATATTATTAACCCATTATGCTTTGGGCATTTTTGTTTCTTGTTAATATATATACAGTGGCAGTCAAAGGTTTAGGGACACCCTCAATTTGACCGGTTTTTCCCTATAAAACGGATTTGGATGACTATATCGAACTAAAACTAACAGGAGGTGTTAAAAACATGTGGTAGAGCCTGTTTTATTAGTATAGTTACGTTTAATTCATTTGAGGTAGCTTTTAGGCGGTAAAAATGTGATATCTAGAAGCACGCGTTTGTTCCTGGGTGACACGCACCGACGGTGGTTTGAGGGCAGTTACATGATTATGATCTTTACATTGAGACTGAAAGCTGCCTGATGATAGTTATTGGTATTAATCACACATACATACATATTTTTTATTGCGTTTAACACCTCCTAAAGCCACTGAGAGGAAATCTTGCAAACTGCATTGAAAGCCGCAAAGAGACTATTAGAAACCACTTCTTGAAGATCTTCTAAAATTGTGATTCGCTGCAAGAAAGTTTATCCATGACTCTACCTGGCGTATTCTGAAGCAAACACGTCGTTTTTGAGTGGTTCTTTAGTTTGATTAACCAACAAATCAATCTTCGAATGGTAAAAATTTCAACAGTATTGTTTTTCAGGTATGGATAAACTCTTAATAGGGCGACACAAGGCAACTTAAGGTTGATTCATTCCTGTTAAATGACAGCAATAGATACCGTAACTATCATTTAGTTATTTCTCATGATTAAAACGCGATCGAATACTTAATATTTATCTAACGGACCTCCAAACACCGTCGGTACAGATGAGCCACGTACAAGCGCGTGCTATACAGAATCCAATAATAAACTTCTAGGAAATTTAAATGCTTTTTGCTAATACTCAATTGTGTGACCTAAAAGGACTCTAACACATGTTTTGAAGTTTTCAGTCCAATTGATACATCCAACCGTGTTTTACAGGGAGAAAACACTCAAAATGAGGGTGTCCCTAAACTTTTGACTGCCACTGTATGTATGTAATAAAGACATAGTGTCGTATAACGTTAGTTTATGGATTCATGGATACATGGTGTCATAAATCCATAAACTAACGTCGATCCCTAATAATGTCACTTTTAATGTATGGCTAATTTTTAAGTTTATAACTGCATTCTGTTTAGCAGGCAGTGTTTTTTTTAATTCCGTCTTTCCACAACCCAACACGCAATACAAACGTAATCGTTTCATTTTTACATTACCAATAAAAATGAAACCCATCTGAAAGTCATGGAATCTTTTATTAGAACCATTAGGACAAGTCTTAAAAATAACTGACAGAGTAAAAACTTCGTCGCATTTTCAAATGAGTAGAAGTGTCATTACTAACCGATCAAAAAAGCGGTCGCAAAAAGAAGCGTAGTCGTTTGCATTGTTGGATGATGAATGTGATAGAATACCTGAAACCCGTTAAAATTACAATAAAGCACGCATGTTTGAATGTGAAACTGAAGCTGATGGAGAAGCACTTTTTACTTGAAAGTTAATTTTTACTAGTGCTAATTTTATTCTATTTTTAATCCAGGGTTTTAGTGTTAAGAATAGAACTCGGTTAAATGGGCGTGGTAGTTCTCCCGTTAGGGTTTTGATGTGAATTTACTAAGTACATACGTACATACATAAAACCAAACAAAAAAGCCACGGAAGGGCAAGTTTACAAATGCTCTGGCAAAACCTGATAAATCAAAAACCATCTATAAAGCACAATACCTTATCTTTACGATGTACATCGACATGATCGATTACAAACATATGTTAGGCTTGTTTTGTCTCAGTTTTTTTAGCCCGATTCACTCACACATTCGTACAGTTTTTAAAAAATAAATTATTCGAGAAAAGAGACTAGTATGGACCATGAATAGTTTGAATGGTGGCCCAAAAGTTATGTGCACTTTTTGAGTGTCTTTTTCGCCTGTGTATCAAGGGACGGCCGCTAGGCCGTTCCCTTAATATGTAAAAAGAATGGTTGGACTGGAAATACCCAAAAGATTCAAAAAAGCCCTCCGTTATTTTACCAGATGAGTATTTTTTTAGTTATGTAGACAAACGTGCGAAAAACATTTTTTTCTTCTTCATGCAGGTTTTCCCTTTTCACGACTTAGCTTATGTTTTCATCATTGTGATTATGATATATTATATCAGCATAACTGCTTCAAACAAAGTAAAATAAATGCTAAATAGTAACTCACACTACTGCAGATTATCCGCTCAGGCAAGACCGCAAAAACAATGGCGTTCAAGTGCATCAACTGCTATCGGCTTCCATCAGTGCTATTTTTGATGAAAAATCTTAATAAGTATGCAAATTTTGTTTATTTATCGTCCTCAAACTTAGTTCATCGGTAATAATAACCATTTCATAGAAAATAGCCGTGATGGAAAGCCGATTGCAGTTCACGTGCACTTGAAAATGTCTGGTATTGCAATTAACGCTATTTTTTCTTGTTTTGGCGGTCTTGTCTGGGCAGTATAATCTGAGGTAGCGTGAATTACTAGTTTGCCATTTGTTTCTACTGCTATTTGTAGCGATTATGCTGAAATATCACAATCAGAATGATGAAAACATGAGCTAAATCATGGTAAAGGGGAAAACCAGTGTGAAAAAAGGTGTTTTTCGTACGTTTGTGTGAATACTCATGACAACTAAATGTAGGAAATTTTTGGAAAGTTCAGCTAATTTCCAGTCCCACCATCTTTGTGTCGTTTTCATTTTTCATTTTTACACACGAGAAAAAGACAACCAAAAAGCGTAAATTAACTTTTGGGCCACCCTGTATTTAGCATTGGCGCTCCCCGTTACTTGAGTATTTATTTCATCTATCAGTGAGTATTTATCGAGTTTACAACCAGGAGCAGTGCTCAGCACTGAGAATATACAGTTGCAGTAACTGATCAATTGGTTTTGGTTTTGTTTCCCACCGAGTTCCAGTATAAAATACTGTAGACTCACAAACATGATAACTTTATTATATACATTCAATATAGATATACAGTCGTTATATGAAATTTTTTCACGAAGTTTCATGAAATTGTTGTTGAAATATAATCATTATCATCGTCTAAACATTGTTTCACGAAGACATGCAGACCTTAAACCAGTGTCAATGGCGGCTGAGTTACTTACTGATGCAGAAATGGGATGGTCAGTTGTTCGCCCGATGATAGTGTCTGGAAGATAAAATATCAATCAATGAGAAACAGTTTTGCTAAAACTATTCTTGTTTGTATACACTAATAATTATAATAGTAACATAAATAATAACATTATTTATTAGTAACATAATTAGTATTAATTATACGTAGTAACATAATTAGGAGAAAATTGTTGATGGATTTAACTAACAGCGATACATCCGAGCACACCATCGGTAGTGGGACACTGAGTTCCCTTGGGACAGCAGGTGCCAGTGCCTGTACCCGGGGTGGCCACAGACTGGCAGCATACACCACCTTAATACAGTACAACCATTACATGCCTACATTACTTGACATATCATTTGTTTATGACTGTATTTAAAAATAAAACGAGGTGATCTGTTTGTTTGATCAAGTCGTGCTAACCTGGAGCGGGACAGCATGAAGCAGTGCCCGTACCTGGAGCACCCGTCACACAGCAAACACCCTTGTCTTTGGGACACACCACACCGTTCTTGGCGCAGTCATTCTGAACCATATTTATCAACAATTAACAACAACAACAACAACAACAACAACAACAACAACAACAACAACAACAACAACAACAACAACAACAACAACAACAACAACAACAACAACAACAACAACAACAACAACAACAACAACAACAACAACAACAACAACAACAACAACAACAACAACAACAACAACAACAACAACAACAACAACAACAACAACAACAACAACAACAACAACAACAACAACAACAACAACAACAACAACAACAACAACAACAACAACAACAACAACAACAACAACAACAACAACAACAACAACAACAACAACAACAACAACAACAACAACAACAACAACAACAACAACAACAACAACAACAACAACAACAACAACAACAACAACAACAACAACAACAACAACAACCTTAACACATCCACCGGTTGTTGTAGTGGCACATTGTGTTTCAGGTGGGCATCCGATGCCATCGAGTACAGCACCCGTCGCATCATTGCAGCAAATGGCATTGGCAAAGGGCACACACTGTTTGCCGCAACAGGTAGTACCAGAGGGGCAAACATTGCCCGCCTTGGCACACTCGTCCAGTGGAGCAGCTGTGGTTGCCGGCTGAAACCACACAGAAAGTACGATATCTAATCCATAAGATCATACAAACGCAGCGGTCAGCGCTCATTTCATTACTTAAATGACTATAATCAAGTTATCCACTGCGTACGGAGCGGGCCAAGTAATAAATCGATTGTTATGAAAACATATGGAAAGCTTATTTGCTGCGAAAATGAAATAAAGGTAGTAGCAAACCATGTCGATGCAGTCTCCACGGTAACAAAGCTTACCGGATGGGCAGCACACAGATGCACCAGAACAGCAGACTGCGTTGACCAGATGGCAGCAACCGAAGTGCTGGGCATCCACTACACAACATATTGACGTGCTCTTGTCACACAGAGCTGCAAACAAAACAGATACACCAACACCAACAACAACAACAACAACAACAACAACAACAACAACAACAACAACAACAACAACAACAACAACAACAACAACAACAACAACAACAACAACAACAACAACAACAACAACAACAACAACAACAACAACAACAACAACAACAACAACAACAACAACAACAACAACAACAACAACAACAACAACAACAACAACAACAACAACAACAACAACAACAACAACAACAACAACAACAACAACAACAACAACAACAACAACAACAACAACAACAACAACAACAACAACAACAACAACAACAACAACAACAACAACAACAACAACAACAACAACAACAACAACAACAACAACAACAACAACAACAACAACAACAACAACAACAACAACAACAACAACAACAACAACAACAACAACAACAACAACAACAACAACAACAACAACAACAACAACAACAACAACAACAACAACAACAACAACAACAACAACACATACGGGCATCGTCACAGATGCTTGATTTGATAGCACGAAGTAGATTGGTGACTGGGTGTTCGACGAATCGGGTAGCTGGATTAGCAGTACTGTGTGCTGGAATGAGGTGTTATCTGTGAGTGGATAATATCAAACAGGGTCTATCAACAGAGTCATTCAATCGCACATCCCTTTACTCAACCAGCTGTTAAATTCAACATGTGTAAAATATTTCAAACTAAATGAAGCAAACACTAACTAATTTAAAACAATTCGAAAATTTTCTGCGAAAATTATGTTCAATCAATTCATTCTCTCATTCAACAAGTTTCGCTATAAGTTTATTTTCCCTGACTTCGAATTGGGAATAAACATTTTTTATGTTCTAAATTTTTGTGCATACTGTGAATTTTTCGACGAGTCACTGAAGCACTCAAAATCATGCAGTAGTGGTGTAGTATGGTGCTAAAAGTGTATGAGAATACCAACCAATCAGCATCAAGGCAATAACCACCGAACCCAGTGTCTGCGTCATCCTCGCAAATCACAGCTGTTCCTGCAACATGTGAAACGTGTTGCAATCAGAAATATCTTTCAATACTGTACAGTAAATATAGGCCTCATAATTTTATAAGAAATGAAAAAAATGCGACACCCACGAAGTTGAGAAACAAGTTCTGGGAAAGCCGGGAACGGATTCTCAAGTACTAGATCATCAAAAGCATGTTTTGCAAGTTATTAGAACAAGATTCTAAACTTCATTGGGAAAAGTTATATTCAGCGCGATTTCATGGTCGAGAACCGAATTTGTTTTTTCTTGTAACCAATTACGAGTCCTATAAATGGTGTATATTACTGGCATTAATGGGTATTGCGTATTTTGTTGTCGGTTATCAGTCACCGATGACTACCAACACTCAATAGCGAATCATCAAACACCTTTTTATTCCATCTTATCACGTTCAATTGCCACTATTATTTATCTTCATAAAACTGATCATTTCTACTAATATGTCACCTTGCTACTTTTTGTTTATTGAGATTTATGTAAAATTTTAGTAGATGCGCTACCTACAAAGTAAGAGGTAATATCATTTCAAAGTACGGAACGTACATAATTTAATGTGAGTGTGCCACACCTCTTAGCCACATTACATACATACTGTACATACAGTACATACAGTATGTGTAGCTCAGTGGCGGGTGAGCCATCTCGTCCAACTTTAAGATGATCAAATCGATAGGCAATGAATGCTCTTTGCAACGTCCAACACTCTCATTTTCAGAGCAGCAGAAGCATCTTAACCACGGCGAATGCCACTAACCAAAGTAATAACACTCAATTATGCACTTATCAAGCCAGAAACAACTATACTTTCTCAGGCTATTACATTTGTTTACCTTTACATCATATGTACATTGGGTACGGATGGAAATTGTTAGAAAGTGAAATACCGTATTTTTTGTAATTATGTTCAAGTTGTTAACAATATTGTTCACGCTTGTGTGCGATGTGTTGGATGTGATTTCTCAACAATTGTCCTCCTAATCAGATTACATAATTTGCTTTATTTATACACTTGTTTCGCCGAGTTTATGGTTGCGAGAATAACAAGTCATGTAGGAAGTACACTCTATTTACTTCCAATTATCAAGTTATTATTGGGTCTAAATTTCATTCCAATTACAGATTATGAAACCACATTTTTTATTCAAGACGGGAAAGAACGTCAAAAGAATCTGCCTAAACAAGGTAAACACGTAGTAACACAGAACTTTTTTCTAGTCCTTACTGGTAATGAACGATTACTTAAATTTACAACAAAAAATACAATAATAATAAATATTTGATTCGATTGATCGTGAAATAGCATATTCCCGTCGAACAAATGAGTTTTTAAAGGCAAATTATTAGAGAGAAAATACAATACTTGAATTATAAGGTAAAACTGAAAAATTAACTGAAAACAACAAAAAACTTTGGTTCTCATTTGATATTCATTCCACGTGTCAATAGATTTTTTATCCGCCTAAAAAGGATTATGTGTTTGTAAACCCTATCAGTTGCGTAAGCTATTATACAGTATGCTGTTTTACTCTATACTCTTGAAACTTGAAACTTCTGTTCGAATGTTCTAGAAAGTATGAAAATCAAAGAAGCTGGATAATATCTGTACGCAGTTATAAGTTTCACTTTTATAGTAAATGGTAATTAAAAAGAGATTACTGCATTTCGAATAGCAGCCTATAAAAATAGTGATCGGATGTGTTGATTCCCCTGGCCACCTTTGAGCAGGCATATGGCACACACGAGTAGCCAGGTGGACAACAGCTGCCAACGCCAGCACTCTCGGAACAGCAAACACCATCAACGTGGTCGCAACAACCGTACTTCTGAAATGTGATTAAATGAACAAATTATTATATTGCAACAATTAAGATTTTTCTAATTTGATGAAATCGAACATTTTTGAATACTGAAAAAAAGTAAATTTCCCTAAGGCGTGAAAAACCCATTAATTGAAGCAACTTTGCAAACTGGTCATGAACCTTGAACTCTCATTGGATATAGTCTCCATGAAAAATCTTATACGCTTTTTGAAATAGTTTAAGATTAAACTTTCTGGAAGTTGGTTGCCGTCAATAAAAGCAGATAAATTTGAGCAAGCCAAGTCATTAAAGCACATTACTTTATTAATTGAACGATTGAAAGGTCTCTGGATTTTATCTCTCAGGCTTTTGACCACCCACCAAATGTTGGGAGTAAAATGAGGCCTTATTATATATTTCTTTCATCAACACCCAAAAATTTATTGAGTTGAAATGTCTAATCAATGATCAAAACTTGTTCACTAACAACAGCAGTGTATTTACAGCATTTCTGGCTGACAGTGCATCTGCTGCATACAGGGCCTGGTGTTGTTGTCGTTGGGTTACCGGTTGTTGTGGTTGTAGAGGTGGTTGTTGTTGTAGTTGTTGGTGAGGTGGTGGTTTTCGTTGTTGTTGTTGTTGTTGTAGTTGTTGTTGTTGTGGTTGTTGTTGTTGTTGTTGTTGTTGTTGTTGTTGTTGTTGTTGTTGTTGTTGTTGTTGTAGTGGTTGTAGTTGTTGTAGTTGTTGGTGTCGTGGTGGTTGTAGATGTGGTTGTTGTTGTAGTTGTTGTAGTTGTTGTAGTTGTTGGTGTCGTTGTTGTTGTTGTTGTTGTTGTTGTAGTTGTTGTTGTTGTTGTTGTTGTTGTTGTTGTTGTTGTTGTTGTTGTTGTTGTTGTTGTCGTTGTTGTTGTTGTTGTTGTTGTTGTTGTTGTT
Source organism: Daptonema setosum (assembly GCA_964036265.1). Taxonomy (NCBI): domain Eukaryota; kingdom Metazoa; phylum Nematoda; class Chromadorea; order Monhysterida; family Xyalidae; genus Daptonema; species Daptonema setosum. Next base: position 14,338,837 of record OZ038444.1, on the reverse strand, counting down.
GTTGTTGTTGTTGTTGTTGTTGTTGTTGTTGTTGTTGTTGTTGTTGTTGTTGTTGTTGTTGTTGTTGTTGTTGTTGTTGTTGTTGTTGTTGTTGTTGTTGTTGTTGTTGTTGTTGTTGTTGTTGTTGTTGTTGTTGTTGTTGTTGTTGTTGTTGTTGTTGTTGTTGTTGTTGTTGTTGTTGTTGTTGTTGTTGTTGTTGTTGTTGTTGTTGTTGTTGTTGTTGTTGTTGTTGTTGTTGTTGTTGTTGTTGTTGTTGTTGTTGTTGTTGTTGTTGTTGTTGTTGTTGTTGTTGTAGTGGTTGTAGTTGTTGTAGTTGTTGGTGTCGTGGTGGTTGTAGATGTGGTTGTTGTTGTAGTTGTTGTAGTTGTTGGTGTCGTTGTTGTTGTTGTTGTTGTTGGTGTTGTTGTTGTTGTTGTTGTTGTTGTTATTGTTGTTGTTGTTGTTGTTGTTGTTGTTGTTGTTGTTGTTGTTGTTGTTGTTGTTGTTGGTGTCGTGGTGGTGGTTGTGGTCGAGGTTGTTGTTGTTGTTGTTGTTGTTGTTGTTGTTGTTGTTGTTGTTGTTGTTGTTGTTGTTGTTGTTGTTGTTGTTGTTGTTGTTGTTGTTGTTGTTGTTGTTGTTGTTGTTGTTGTTGTTGTTGTTGTTGTTGTTGTTGTTGTTGTTGTTGTTGTTGTTGTTGTTGTTGTTGTTGTTGTTGTTGTTGAGGTTATGGTAGTAGTAGTAGTTGTAGTAGGAGTAGTAGTAGTAGTTGTGGTAGTAGTCGTTGGTGTTGTTGTTGTTGTTGTTGTTGTTGTTGTTGTTGTTGTTGTTGTTGTTGTTGTTGTTGTTGTTGTTGTTGTTGTTGTTGTTGTAGTTGTTGTAGTTGTTGGTGTCGTGGTGGTGGTTGTGGTCGAGGTTGTTGTTGTTGTTGTTGTTGTCGGTGTTGGTGTCGATAACGTTGTCCTAAAAAATTTTAACCGTAAGCACATCTTTGTTTTGAAATTTATGCAACTCAAACTATTTAAAATCTTCTATTTTTATCAGAGCAAATGTACATAATTATATATAATGGTATATCTTAAAATATTTAGAAAACAAAGGATTGCAAACGTGTAAGTGGCGGTAGAAAAAGGAGGTGCCGTTGCTACCTTCCCCGTAACGCTGGATCCATCCTGGTCATGTTGCTGCTGACATGCACCACATTGAATAAGACCTGTAGTGAGTGAATGAGTCAATAAATACGTGAATGAGCAGGTGAGTAAATGAGTGAGTGAGTGAGTGAGTGAGTGAGTGAGTGAGTGAGTGAGTGAGTGAGTGAGTGAGTGAGTGAGTGAGCGAGTGAGTGAGTGAGTGAGTGAATGAGTGGGTGAGTGAGTGAGTGAGTGAGTGAGTGAGTGAGTGAGTGAGTGAGTGAGTGAGTTAGTGAGTGAGTGAGTGAGTGAGTGAGTGAGTGAGTGAGTGAGTGAGTGAGTGAGTGAGTGAGTGAGTGAGTGAGTGAGTGAGTGAGTGAGTGAGTGAGTGAGTGAGTGAGTGAGTGAGTGAGTGAGTGAGTGAGTGAGTGAGTGAGTGAGTGAGTGAGTGAGTGAGTGAGTGAGTGAGTGAGTGAGTGAGTGAGTGAGTGAGTGAGTGAGTGAGTGAGTGAGTGAGTGACTGAGTGAATAAGTGAGTGAATGAGAGAGTGAGTGAGTGAGGGATCAGAAATATTATTTGATGCTTACCGAAAACGAGTGCACTTAATGAGAACAAGTATACAGTCTTCATGGCGTCTTGTTGTCGACCTGGTCGATTGCGTTTCACCTGGAACATAATCGAACATATGGTTAGACTTTAAGCATGGCACAAGTCGTTAAAGTTTCATTTTAGTGAAACTTGTCTCATCATTGGGTTTGTTCAATTGTTCTTGAATGGAGGTGGGCTGGTGAGGACAGTACAATTAAAACTCTTTAGGACAAATTAATAAATGATTTATGAAAAAATTTCTTTTTGCTTTTGTACGTCAATAGAATGAAAATAGTTTTGCAACTAAGTAACAAATTTGCAGTATGAAACGTTGTTGGGCCGGACTGTTAAGAATGGATCATGCATGAAACTGTTAACATAGGAATTATGATCTAGGAACCCAATCAATGATAAAAGTTCGTTTTTGCCATGCCGAAATGGACGTTTTTTGTGAGACAGCGAGAGATTACGACTGTATAGTTTGTCTATAGATCATGTTGATAGGCACTCTAGGAACTATTTGCATGTAAATTCAGTGGATCGTTATCAGTGGTCAATGTACTGTAAATGCTCTACATTTGCCCACATATCAACCATTATGATACTTTTTGTGCACACCAAACATTGTAATGCTCCGTTCACAAGATTGAACAATATGGGGATCGTTGTTGAGTAATGCATCTATTATTGACTGCATCATCATACTGAATCAATAATCATGATTCATGACTGACTGAATAAACCTACCGGCACACTTGGCCCCAATCTTTATCATTTAATCAATAGAAAGCGAAACAAATTACAGCCGGTCGCGTGAAGAACTTATCCGACGAACGCCGTGCAAGATTAATTACTTAAGCCCTGTTTATACTTCAGCGTAAGCCGTAGCGTAGTGGGGGCGGAGTCTACGGGTGTAGGCAAAGCGTACATCTATGCCATAGATCTACGCGTAGGTGAAAATTTGAGTATAAATGCTCGTTCGCTACGCCTCAACTATATTCCGAAAAAATTATTTATGGGATCGAAAACGCAAGAAAACGTCGGATTTATTTTGCCTTTGTTTTTCTAGTGCCGGCGGGCTCGTGTGTCTGATACCAGCGCGTGTTTTAGGGCTTGTTTGCCGTTTTATCAATTTACCGTGCATGGTCGGTTTAGCTCGGGTGTTTTGGGCCAACTTCGGATTTAGTTTGCACAGTAACAAAACTTAACAGAAAAGTAGTCAGAGGGGTTTATTGACCTCCTGAAAACATCTGTGATTTTTTCAAGCTCGAAAAATGAATTAATTTCGGTCGAATTTGCTCAGCGAAGTAATGCGTGTTTTCTTCATAAGCTGGGGCGAAATCTGCATAGCGGCGTGGTGACCAATTGAATTTATTTTTCATCAATAACTCTATTTATAGGTTTTCAACAACGGTGAGAAGATCTCTGATTTTTTCAAGCGTCAGAAACCGCTTAAATCACCTGAAATTAGCCCATACAGAAATTTAGAGACATTTGAACATCTTCGAAAACAACTTCTCAGCAAATTTTTGCGAGTAAAATGAATTTCTTATGAGTTAGAATTGATTTCCCAACATATTTTAATATTTTTGGACGTTTTTCTTCGAATTCCCTTATTTATCTACGCGTAGAATATCAAATCAATTTGATATTGAGCGTACAGGAACAAATTCTATGCGTAAGCAGGAGGCGGAGCCTACGCATGATGAGAATGCAAATCTACGCGTGAGCGAGTATAAACGGTTGACCCGTAGTCAGGCGTATATAGCGTAGATCTACGGCTTACGCTGGAGTATAAACGCGTCTTTAAAGTATAGTAATGTTGTAACTCAATAAAAAAAATATTGTGGTTCCACTCATTTGTTACTGGACATAACATGGAGTTGAATAACGCGTTTAAGCATCGTATGGAAACGCTGAAGTTGACATTCTCCATTCTCCATATCGCACATTCTGAAAAGTTTGTCATTTTCTCCCCTCCCCCATATTTCAGAAGTCAACATCAGCCGCATTGTCGGTTGCTCTGGGGTATGTACATAAATGCATTCAAAACTTTAAATAGAGACATTAACGAAAGTCTTATCACACCGTATTACCAGTTCAGAACAATTTTACTGTTTGTCTTTGTGACAGCACCTGTTGCGTAATGTTTGATGAAACCAAACAAGTTATACAGGGCAGGTGCCGTTTATATATACGAAACGAAACAATGCACTTCACAAATGGATTAAACAATCTAATATATTAAAATCCATGTCCGTGTGTGTGTGTGTCTGTCACGCTAAATTTAGTATAAATATCAGAAACAAAATGTTTAAAACCTCCTTTTGCCATTTTTACGAAAGATTTTTATTCATCATCACCCTCTATCGACGAATTAATATTTAATTTGTCATCAACACTCTCTCAGTCGCAACCCATACTGAACTCATCTACAACATAACATAAAAACCAATCATCGCGTACCCCTCATTTAAACGACCTTTTAACAATTAAGAAAGCCATCTCAACCAGTAATTATGTAGGTCATAATTAACATTGCGGGTCAAAATTCGGAACCAGAAGCTTTTTGCAAAAAAATCATCCTCAACAATGAAAGTCATCAACACCACCTCACATGTCCCGTCAACTGAACTGCGACATGACTTGGGTTTTTAATGAACGGGTGTTAGATCTTCACCGGACGAGTGATAACAGTAAATCAATTTTTAGGATTTTTTTATCAATTTACATAACTTGGATTATACCGGACGGGTTTGGGTTATGTTAACAGTACTGATTAAATTTTGTAAGTTTTTTTAATTAACGGGTGTGTGAGAGTGCATCTCGACGGGACGGGTAATAACAGTTCAAAATATATATTTTTGGGGTTACTGAGACGGGTTGAGTTAACAAATAACACGAAATAGCTGTTGTGACTGAATTTGTTGAGAAGTAACGGGTATATTCACAACATTAAATTTGGTTGTTGACCACTCTAATTTTAGGTCATGTTACATCACAGATCAAATAAAAAGTTTGTTGGAATTCTTTACTTACGGGTAATACTCTCAGTTGCGCAGCAACGGGTTTGAAAATAAAAAAATTAGATTTTTTGGAAAATTTGTATTGTTAGTTAAATGCAGATAATTAAGCAACCGTTGCTTTGCAACGGGTTTACCCTAGTCTATATATAAATTACACAATGTATGTATGTCTGTGTGTGTGTGTGTGTGTCACGCTTCAGTATAAATACCAGGAAAGAACATTAAAACACCTTTTCTTACTCGATGTCAGAATCAAAATAAATCATCACGTCCCCTCCAGTTGTTTTTCCAATCTGACCTCTACATAACTCAACAGGCCTTAACGTGTTGGACTTTCATAATTACTCTCAATTGGTTTACTCAACTTTTATTACGAAGTCATCAACACCCGTTCAACTGTTTTTCGAAACTGAAATCTCAACATTCCTGAAGGTCATAATAATGGCCTTTCATGAGCAATTTTATTATTGTGGTAGTTCGAAATAAAAAACTTTTTAATAAAAAAAGATCGGGTAAAGTTTGAATATTTCAGCTGGTCTTCCTTCATTACGAATTATCCGAAGATCCTAATTGTTTTATACGGGATGGGTAAAACATGATTCTTCATTATAGAAAATAGCGGGTTATTTGATTTTTTTCACGGGTCCTTTTTAGTGTGTTCCTGGAGTTAAATTAATCTCAAAACAAAAAGTATTTGGACAATAAACTCCGAACTTAATGAGTCGGGTAAGTTTAATGTATTGAAATCTCGGCTCGGGTAGCGAGTTTTCAACGGGAGGCTATATAATGTTTTTCTAAAAATATTGTTAGAAGTTTTAACTTGAACTATAAATCAATGATAACTTGAGTTGCATAGCAACGGGTTCGTGGTACATATAACGAAGCTAATTTTGTATGTTGACGGGTTTACTTCGATAATATTTTTTGTAAACTTAACACTCAGTTGCGTAGCAACGGGTTTACCCTAGTAACATTAACAAACAACCCACGTTTCAATGGGACTCAAAAAGATGTTGCTTTTTTATCGGCTCAACACGTTTTTTAAATAAAAAAAACGCTTTTTCATTAACCAGAGAGTTACATACCCCCGCAAAAAACCGTTTGTAGTGAATCATAAATATTTGAAAAAAACTGTATCCATTTGATAAAGATTCACTTCTACCGCGAATTCAAGACAGACCGCAGATTTTTTCAGCGTATGACAGCTTTTCATTTCTTCCCGAAAAAAGAGTCCCTCACTCGATTCTATGTTTTCTCTAACCTACATATTATTGTCAATTTATTCAACCTCTACGAAAACACCATTCAGATGTGGTATTAGTTTTGCCTTAAAAATAATGAATGACTAAGTACACTTTTTTCTTCTAGAAACTAATTTGTAGAAAATTTGCTGAAATAAGAAAAAATTGGATTCGAATGATTATCCTTGTTGTCTTTTGGTCTTTCATATGCCATAAATTCACGCGTTTTTTCATGTCATTAATTTTTTTATCAGAATTGGAGATAATACGAGGTTAGCGAGTTTTTTAGGAATCAAAACCTGTCATTGAAAATTGGAAATTGTTTCAGTTCAGGTTTCGGTTTATAATGTTGCAAGTGAGTGAGAAGACAGCTCTATATTGGCTCTATAAAGTACACGTTAGTCAGTTTTATAAGTTACTTATTGTGTATGATTGGAGGGAACAACGCGATGGGAAAATACGTTGATAACACAACCCCGGGGGAGTTTTTATGGTCAACATTGAAAGGTGTAACAAAACGGTTAAAGAATCATATTGGCACGTGCAATTGAGTCACTATGATGTCGAATACTTTGATAACAACAGGTCAGCTTCCAGAATTACGTATCTAAACAGCATTTTTCGAGCTTTCATCCGCACTAACATAAATAAGTATATATTTTGCTCACATCATTGAACGTGGAGACATGTAAGTTATCACATCTCGTTTAGTACAGGACTGGTGATTGCCGTATTTGCATGCACTCATGGGGCATTCATCCGGATTGGAGCAGAACTCACGTGCAATCCACAATGTGATCATAGTCAGACATGTGAGTGAGTGAGTGAGTTGGTGAGTGAGTGAGTGAGTGAGTGAGTGAGTGAGTGAGTGAGTGAGTGAGTGAGTGAGTGAGTGAGTGAGTGAGTGAGTGAGTGAGTGAGTGAGTGAGTGAGTGAGTGAGTGAGTGAGTGAGTGAGTGAGTGAGTGAGTGAGTGAGTGAGTGAGTGAGTGAGTGAGTGAGTGAGTGAGTGAGTGAGTGAGTGAGTGAGTGAGTGAGTCAGTGGTACAACAACAACAATTCGAAATCAGGCTGTGGACCCAAGTTCTGCTGCAATATAGCGAATGCGACATGTTGCAGTGAGCATTCGTGCTGTCCAGCTGGTTCGATTTGTGCCAAAGACGTGACTGGTGGATGCAGATACCCGACCACGGTTAGTGAGTTACATAGGTCAGTTACTGTTCATACATGTTTTATTAGAATACTTTAAATATAAAAAGGGTGTTGGGTATAAGCGATAGTTTAACCTGCCAAATAACGAATAATGCGTTAGCCATTCACAACGACGACGGGACCACCACTCGACAACTGTACATTGGCCGGCAATTTCTGTTGGCCGCCCGAGACAACAACATGCTAGTTTTTTATCTGGATATTTTTTCTATAATTGGACAATTCCGGATTGGATACAGGTTGTGGCACCAAATGTTGTCCAATAGCTAATGCAACATGTTGCGGCACGTCGGGCAGTTGCTGTCCGGAAGGATGGATCTGTGGCAATATTGCTGGATGTATGCCCAAGACTACGGTACCAATTCACTAAACCATTAGCTCACTCATTCACTCACCCAATCACTCACTCACTCATTTACTCACTCACTCACTTACTCACTCACTCACTCACTCACTTACTCACTCACTCACTCACTCATTCACTCACTCATTCACTCACTCACTCACTCACTCACTCACTCACTCACTCATTCACTCACTCACTCATTCACCTCCTTACTTTCTCACTTGCTCACCCAGACTGGTCCCATGACAACTACCGGCCCACCGACCACTCCCAAAGATGGTTGTACAGCTGTCGGTCATCCATGTGACGAGTCGATACAAACGTGTTAGATTACCTATTTTATACAAATTTAACAAGTGAACATCTACGTTTACATTTTGAAGTATTTACTTATCTAGTTACATAATTTACGTATGTTTGGCAATCAATGGAAAAGTCTTGAAAATAATGGCCGTGTTTCAAAATTACTCTTAACTGAGATTACAATTGCTATGGTACATAATTGGTCAGCAGCCGTAAAACTGTATACATAGATTAGGAGTGAGTATTGCAGGTTGTGGCAGCAAGTGTTGTGGTATCGTCAATGCCACGTGCTGTTCGGTTGAGGGCTCATGCTGTCCTGCCGGCTCTGAATGTTCCACTCATCAGGGCTGTTTTACACCGATAACGGTAATAGTTTTAACCGCTTTTTATTTTACCAACTCTCCTACTTTGAAACTGCTTTCTATGTTCACTGTTTATAAGGGTTCATACCCATATGGGCGAATCCCACTTGGGCGACAACCACTTGGGCGATTCCACTTGGGCGAATCCCATTTGGGCGAATACCCACTTGGGCGAACGTCTACTTGGGCGAATCCCATTTGGGCGAATCCCAACTGGGCGAATGTAAATGAAACTGTTCACAAACGCAAAGAATATCTCGATGTGTTTCACTCATGTTGTACACAAGTGAAATTTGATTCGACTAACGATTTACATGCTTTCAGATGTTTCCCCTTGCTTGAAAAAGAATAATTTTCTAAGAAGTTGATGCTAACGGTCCAAGGCGGGGGCATAAAACTTAGGTTTCAGTTTAGGCTTAGGCTTAGGCTGTGTATTTGGCAAAGGCTTGAGCGCTGCGCGCCCAAGCCCATCCCAAACACAGAGCCTAAGCCTAAGCCTAAACTGAAAACTAACTCTTAGCCTCATACTAGGCAATCTCCTTTACTAACGTATAGTCTGTGTTCATGACTAAGCCGAAGCCGTACGTCAATGAAAGGAGTGCTTGAAATGATATGGTGGGCTACCAATATCAATTTTGGAAACCAACTTTTCTTATCAACTTCTTATTAGCAAAATGAAGATTGAAATCGGTGACTTAATCGTGACACTTCTCTTGTAAAACAACTTTCCATTCGGACAACTGATTAATTTTTTCAAAATATGTTTTCGTCTACATTCGCCCAAATGGGATTCGCCCAAGTGGGTATTCGCCCAAGTGGGTATTCGCCCAAATGGAATTCGCCCAAGTGGAATCGCCCAAGTGGTTTTCGCCCAAATGGGATTCGCCCAAATGGGTATACACCGTTTATAGGACCATCTCATGTTTCAGTTATAGCCCTCAGTACTCGTATTTTCAAAGACATTTTATTACCCATGAAATGGCCTACTTGATACATACTACATAGCTCTTATCTTGCATACTTCAATCGAAATCGAAACTATTCACTATTCGCTTGCCCACCACTTTTTCCGACACAATTTTCTATTATGATAATCTTTTTTCGATCCATTACTCACTCTGTTACTAAAAATTAGTTTTTATTTAAACTCATAACTGAATAAATTATTTCTCCTTAACTGTTTCACTCTTTTAATAACCTCTTCATTAATTTACTCTCATTTAGACGACAACTCCACATCCCGATCCTTGCACAGTTGCTGGCAATATTTGTGACCAAACATGGGAAATGTGTTAGTTACATACACAAAAATACATGTGGCATTATATCAAATATAAAACATTGAAAACGTTTATAAGTATTATCGTACCTTTGGATGCAAAACTGACTTGAACTCGCAATGAAAAAAAAAACCGAGAAAACGTTTCTGAAAAGCCGATTGAAATAATAATGGATATTCAATGGTACGTTTCGTTTAATCAAGTGTTGATTTGAGGTTGTGGTGATTCGTGCTGTGATTTAACGAATATGACGTGTTGCAACAACCAAACCTGCTGCCCAGTGGACTGGCAATGTGTCAATGGATCGTGCATCCAACCAACCACTCAGGTACATTGTATGTATAGTCCATTTGCCAAAGCTTGATATTCATTAATTCATGGGTAAAAAGTTTAAAGAAATTAAAAATAAAAGCTGAATTGCTGGATTCAAACTCAATAATCAATGATGTGAGACTGTGGTGGCAGCTTTCAGCCACCAATTACGGAAACGATGCTGCCGATTGTGGACGGGTGTGAAGCCAACAATATCACATGCGATAACCAATCACAGTCATGTTGGTATACTCTATTATTGATTGTGCCAACTATACCTTCAACGTAATCCGATCCTGTTAATCTTTTCTTAATAACCTATTAACCCAATGAAGTAATTAGAATTAATCGCGCTATTAACCTGACACACGTACGTACATAGTATGTTACTCACCTCATAATCTTGTTGGTCTATAACTCACTTCGTGAAGATGTTGGTTGATTTACTCTTTTACTAATAATGTTGTTGTACTGCAAAACCTGACAATTTTTTATAGCAGCAATGAATCAATTATATAAAATACAGGTTGTGGTCGCCGTTGTTGTGGCTGGCAAGAGGCGGTGTGTTGTGGCGACGAAGGCGAGTGTTGTCCCATCGGTATGTTGTGCAGTAAGAACGGTGGCTGCTCATTGCCCACATTCACCACTAGCACCACAACAACAACAACCATCACAACCACAATCACAACAACTACAATCACCACAACCACTACCATCAAAACCACAACCCTGGTCAGTGAGCTTTTCATTGAAGGTATGTACCTGTTAATTAATACAATATTGTGCTTGTTTTTGCAAGTGAGTGCACGATAACTTCGGAGTTTCAGGACCCATTCCAAGCATGTGCTGTTGCAGGCCGCTTCTGCGATAAGGCAACCGAAACATGTTGGTTAAATTACTCAGCACTAACTATAACTATGTTGGATTATATTTGTGAAACCCGTGTGAATCTCAGGTTGTGGATCGCACTGTTGTCCATTTCGGAACGCACGGTGTTGCCCCGATTCAAACACAGGTTAAACTATGGACTGACGTGTTTTTGTTGGCTAAAAAACTATACTACATAAGTTATAAAGAGTTGCCTGATACGAAATAACAAGCTTAGCTGTATACTTAGCATAATGTTTTCGATTGAAAGGTGCTTGCTGCCCGGCCGATACTCCAGATTGCGTGACACCGACGGGTGGTTGTGCTCCCATCAAACCCACCATTCACTAAAGACGCTTTCGAGATTCTAGTGAAATATCAAGTGCTATTTTCGCTCAGACGATGAAACATCAAACTCACTTTTGGTCCACACACTTGGCTAACGTGCGTGATGGTGATTGGGCCACAACTCAACCGGCCAATCATCATCACCCAAGTTCAGCCAATCACGCGAAAGAACAGCAGAGTATTGAACTCGCTCGTGGCCCAACATCTGAGTTCAGTGTAAAAAGTGGTGTTTTACGGGCTATGATGTTTTTTATTAATCAGAATTTGTGTATTGTTCTTGTATGATTTTGCTTGCATTAATTTTAAACAAAATTAGGTTTGATTTTACCCAACAATGTTTTCAACCTGATGTTTCATGGTCGGACCAAAAATGGTGCTTCTTTTTCACTAGAATCTCGTAAGCGTCTTTAATTATATATTATATTTTTGTTTACAAGTCAGGTTTTGTTCGTTTTACGGACGATTGTAATTGAATAAAACTTAAAATAATTTCATTGGCTAGTTTAAAACTTTCAGGATTATGTATTTGCATTGTACAAAACATTCATAACATAAAAAACCAGTATAATAGCAGAAATTTATATTGAATAAAAGCAAATAATAACTGCTTATCACAAGCGAACGATGAAGGAAAATCGGCATAACAACATTACTTTCATTTTTATATAACTTAATGGAGTACCTAGGCATTTTTCGACGTATCTTCTTTGAGCAACAGCGTCCGGTTGAACACCAGCTGAAAAACACACTGGTCACTACTTGCCACTGGCAAACGAACTAACCTCCCGAAGAGGAGGGGAATTTCGTCAAAGATATGAAATCGACAGTTTTTAGACCATTTAACTACACCTCAAACAATGAAATATACTTTTTTAAAACACTAAAGAGGAGGGAATTATACTTTCTCCTCACCCCTTCTCGTCCGCCAGTGTCCACGGTCACATGGTGATTGCGAATCTAACCTGTTCGTGTGTTGAATCTGGATCCGCACTAAAGTAACCAATACGTTCGAACTGGAACTTGTCGTACACTCTGGCACCCCGTACCCTCACATCCACCAGCGCGTTCGGGATGATTGTTAACGAATCCTGCATGTTTGGTCGCAATCATTCAAACAATCAAGTTAAGAAGTTATATACACTAAGCTCGTTCAATACAACAAGTATACAGTCGCTAACCATTTACTATAACCAATCTTATTTGTTGATGCAATGTTCTTACATGATTTTATGACTTTTCTTATACCAATTTTCCAGCTATACATAAAAAAATTGGCAGCAATATAACGAGAATAGTGTGCCATCTCATTCCTTATTAAACTTTGAAAATTGGCTGAATTCATCTTTTGGAACAAATTTGTGTTCGGCTTATATGAACCAGATCAACAACGCACCTTGTTGCAGTCCGAGATGAAGCCTCCAGGAACCTCAGTTGCGTCTTCCGGATTTTTATGTTTGAATCTGAAACACACAATCCATCAATAAAACGGATGCATGTAAATTTACAAGTGATGTTTGACTTCACTATGATTCTCATCATACATATTGAATATAAAAATAATAAAAAGCCAAAATTTCTTTGAGCGTGTCGCAACTTTTAGGACTAGAATGAGACAAAAAGAATTTTCGGGAAACAAAACGTCAGCGGAGCCACACCACTAACAATCTATCATAAAGTCTGACTTGACATTCGATCGGTTTGGCCACCCATTGAATGAATCCCTTTGGCTTGTTATCGGTCGTTAACACTTCTGCCGTACACACGAGTTGGGTCACATTACCTTTGCCATCCTACAAAATCAAATAGAATTCTACATACAATGTATGTTAATGTTTGTACGTATGATTTAGTGCTAGACAACATTCATAATACCTTTTGCACATCAGCCACAGTCAACACCAGTCCCACGTACTTCAGACCGACTGGTTGGCTGCTGGTCAGACGTTTGAACGATTTGTCTGCGGTCTGCAATTTAAGCACCATAATCATCATAATTAAAGTTCTTCACATGAACAGCTATTTGACAGATAACACACTAAAATACTAGATTATTCACTCACACTGACTCGGAAACTCACAAATAACAAGTGGGCCAAACAGCTGTGAACAAAACTGCATAGAGTATTCATCACATACTATCCAGCTATACAGGTAATACGATAAGTGTTCTCGACTCAAACCAGCCTCTCTAAAGTCTTCGGCATCGATGTACAACACAGAATCGACGGGCACCGAACGTTCGCCCCTCTCGGGTTCAGCCGGGTAATCGGGGACGTTGACTTGATCAGGCAAGTTAAGTGATGAGGCGTTGCTGATGAGCACACGAATCGGATGCAGTACGGCCATCACTCTGAGATGATGATGATATGATAACTAACTTCATTAAGATATAATATAATATAAATAAATTTCTACCGTAAAATACTGCTTACCTGGGTGCAGTGTTGTTGAGCACATCCCGAACATGCGACTCGATCATCACCGGATCAACCACCGTCTGAAAATACAATATCATAACTGAACAACTGGAAATAAATGTAGTGCTTCACGCCAAAACTAGGCTTAACTGAAGTTCGGACATTTTGGCGACAAATGGTCGAGTTATATAAGCCTTAACCCATGCGCCTCACCGGCGAAACTTGAGAATATGAGAAAAGTTTTCGGGCTGATGATTTCAGTTCACGTAAAGTTTAGCGTCTTTTGTTCCCTGAAATTGAATAAAATGAATGTAATAAATACCTGTGCCATGGTGACGCCCATCTGAGCCACGAAGTTGTTGATGGCCTCGGCTGGGAAACCGCGACGACGCAGGGCAGTCAGGGTAAAGAGGCGGGGGTCGTCCCAGTCACTGAAATGTTGATGCACTGTCCTTTTAACAACAACAACACCAACGACAAAATTGAACGACATTAACAACAACAACATTCAACAACAGCATCAACATTCAACAACAACATTCAACAACAACATTCAACAACAACAACATCAACAACCACATTAACGAAATCGACTAACGCGCAAATGCCTTCAGTGATGAGTTTGGCAATCTTTCGTTTGGATACAACAGTGTAGTTAACGTTGAGTCTACCGTACTCCCACTGAACAGGACAATAAAGCCCGACTGCATTACACAGCCAGTAATACGATGATCTGCGTGACTGGAATTCTTTAGTGCAGAGCGAGTGGGTGATGTCTTCCAATGAATCGCACAGGCAGTGTGTGTAGTCATACGTGGGATAGATGCACCTGCAATATCATATATTAATTAACAGTGTGTGTAGTCATACGTGGGATAGATGCACCTGCAATATCATATATTAATTAACAGTGTGTGTAGTCATACGTGGGATAGATGCACCTGCAATATCATATATTAATTAACAGTGTGTGTAGTCATACGTGGGATAGATGCACCTGCAATATCATATATTAATTAACAGTGTGTGTAGTCATACGTGGGATAGATGCACCTGCAATATCATATATTAATTAACAGTGTGTGTAGTCATACGTGGGATAGATGCACCTGCAATATCATATATTAATTAACAGTGTGTGTAGTCATACGTGGGATAGATGCACCTGCAATATCATATATTAATTAACAGTGTGTGTAGTCATACGTGGGATAGATGCACCTGCAATATCATATATTAATTAACAGTGTGTGTAGTCATACGTGGGATAGATGCACCTGCAATATCATATATTAATTAACAGTGTGTGTAGTCATACGTGGGATAGATGCACCTGCAATATCATATATTAATTAACAGTGTGTGTAGTCATACGTGGGATAGATGCACCTGCAATATCATATATTAATTAACAGTGTGTGTAGTCATACGTGGGATAGATGCACCTGCAATATCATATATTAATTAACAGTGTGTGTAGTCATACGTGGGATAGATGCACCTGCAATATCATATATTAATTAACAGTCTGTGTAGTCATACGTGGGATAGATGCACCTGCAATATCATATATTAATTAACAGTTCGAGCAACCATGATCAAAACTAATTCATCAAACATATGAAAATCCTTTTGCTAAAGCATCATGGTGATTTCGTGAGGTTCGGGTGAAAGAACTTGTATGCTCAACAACAACAACAAACTAACCATTTATCGCCAGTCCTATGGTGTGTGGTGTACTTGATTCTGTATGCCACCGGGTCTTGTTTGCCCTCCTCCAGGGTCAACTTCAAACGCAGCGTCGCCTCACCCTCATCAAATTTACCAGCACGCATCGCCTGCAAGCACAGTAAAATCGCATCATGAAAAAGACATTTCTTATGTGTTCAGACCGATTTCGTGATTGATGGTCAACATGTTTTTGATTAGAACCACAAACGAAAACCTACATAGAAGAGGGTCAGACTCTCCGAAGTGGGTCGTTCTCTGTACGGACTGGGCGGCGGGTTGAAACCCTTGATTTCCTCTGATTTCTGATGACAAACGTAAGCCAGATCCTTTTTGATCAGCTGGACAGCCCATTCAAACAATTGGTCAAAGTTGTCGGAGGAGTGCGTTACCCGCGATGGCTTGTAGCCTGAAACCGAAATGTTAGTCTGACTCACAAACTACTTACCTATGACTCGTAGTGAGTCAAACTACAAGTCTGACTAACAAACTACTATCTATGACTCGTAGTGAGTCAAACTACAAGTCTGACTAACAAACTACTATCTATGACTCGTAGTGAGTCAAACTACAAGTCTGACTAACAAACTACTATCTATGACTCGTAGTGAGTCAAACTAAAAGTCTATTCACAAGCATTCAATCAAACCCACCGAGCCACTCTACCATCTCACGAATGTTCACAAAGAACTTTTCCTCCTCCTTCTCAGGGTTTGTGTCATCATATCGCAGGTTGCAGTCGCCGCCAAACGCCTGTCAATATTTTCATGTACGTTTTTATAATGTGCAATAACTCACTACGTGAAATTGGAACAGAAAACTGCGAGTATAACAAGGCAAATGCTGCTAACCTTGGCATAACCGAAGTTGATGTTGATGGCCTTGGCATGTCCAATATGCAAGATGCCGTTCGGCTCCGGTGGAAAACGAGTCACAACCTGTACGAGTATCAACCATCATTCAAGCTAAAACTTTTTTTCGCAAGCATACAAGTATTGTTACGTTACATATTTGTTTTGAAAATTAGACGAAATTAATAGGGCATAATGAGTGTTTGATGAGAAAAGATAAGTTACACAAATACAAATGAATTAGGGAAACGCAAATGTCGAAGCGGGGAATCATTTCACCTTTCCGCTAGTTCGTTGCAGGTGTTCCTTGAGCAATCGTTGCGTGTCTTCGGTGCACACGTAGCCATCTGTTTTATAATTTTCACCCACTTTGTGAAATTGAACTTTGCGTTTCATCAACTCTTCAATGGTTCGGGCACCTTCCTCTTCGACGCCTAAAAATTGCGCTTTATGTGATATAAGATTGACAGATAACCGTTAGTGAACGTAAAGATCGCTTAAGAAAATATAGGTTTTGAATTGTAACTGTCCTAACCATTGCTGACTGGCTCTTTGGTTGTCTGTACTTTAGTGGGAGCAACCTTGCTCTTCCGTGTATCGTCACCAGCCGTCGGTTTGCCTTTCTTACCTGGCATTAACTCTTCGGCAGTCTTCGGGCCCAGAATTTCTAGTACCTGTAACTCGGTAACAATACAAAGCTAAGATCAACAATCATTGCATAAAAATGCACTTCAAAATCAATGATTACACTTACTGAAATGAAATTGAAAAAAATCAAAACCTGACATGAGATGAACGGGTTCGATGATTACCAACCTGTACGTCAACTTCTTTCTTCACCTGACTGCCGTCGGCCCACTTTAGCTGTTGTTTGATTTCACCTGCATTTGAAAGGCATTTTTATTACAAAACAATTATAACACGATGATATTATAGCACATCAGTGAATAAGTTTGCTAAATAAGATGTGAGAATATCATTGGAACTCTGTAATGCAAAAGCAACAACAGCCTGTCTCTTTTCTGAAAGTGCATACCAACCAAGGATGCGACCGAAGTTGTATGAATAACGGGCTTTTACCAGTTCGGTTTTGTGATTGGCCATGACTGCCGTAACCTGCAAATAAACAAAGTCGGTTATTTATATGTCAAAATGAGAATAAACCGGTAAGCTGATATGTGCAGTGACACCAACCGTGTCTTCGATGTGTTCGGGTGTGACAACGACTCCGACCCCACATGCTTGCTCGAGTGCAGGTACATGGATGTGACCCGAGGGTGCGTGGTGCACCACATAGTCCAGTGCTGCCGTTAACTGCACCTCCGTTTTGATACCTGTACAGTAAAAACAGATGTTATGCAACGTTTCAGCTAAATTAGCAATAATGCAGAACGCACTATGAAAACACTAATCTGATATGGTATCAGTGTGCCTTGATGGCTTCAGTAATAAAAAAGTTTTATAAAAACTGAAATATGTCAGATACTAAGAGGATAAAAACGCAGACTTGCCTTCATTAGCAATCAGTGTAACGATTAGAGGCACGAACTTGGACACCTGTTTCTTAGCTCTGGTACAGAGTTGATAGAGAAGATTGCCCTGCGTTTTGTTAGCCTCAGACAGACCTTCCGATTTGCACTGGAAAGAATAAAGTACAAAAATTAATTTCGAAATATGATAAAACGTTTCGTTACTATCAATGTACCATTCATCATATTTCCAAAAGGTAATCCAGTATGTCACTGTCACATAATCCTGTAAAAAATTGTAACATTTTTGTATAATTAAGTTATCTCATGATAGCTAAATTTATATGCAAAACGTATTGTAGCCTAAGCCTAGTCCTTATCATTACCAAATTCCGACCTGTTTGACGACATCACTGATGGCGGCTGTCAACGCCGTATTCTTCAATGTTTCTTGGGCCTTTTGTTCAGCCAGACCCACAAACAGCAGATCTTCCATGTTGTTGTTGATAACGATTAGACTCTGCCATATACAAAATACATGAGAAGATGATAAAATACAAATTCGCACATCAACGATATAGAGCATCATAGCACCGTAGATACGAAGCTGATCGTTTTTATTTGTTTGCATTAAATCCAAAATAAATGAAAAAGGTAACCATTGGGATGTTAGAAAACAATTTTTAAACTGTTAAAAACTTGTTTTTGGATTAGACCACCCTTCATCATTCATTTCATAATTACCATGAAACAAAAATACTTTGAACAGCGCCCGATACAACTGTATACATGTTAAACAGTGAATCAAATCGAGCCGAAAACCATTGATTTGTATATTTCATTTGAGCAAAACTTCGACAGGTTGGCAGAAACATAATATTCTCATAAAGTAACAACATTATTACACAGTTTTATTAGTTGCTTGTTTATGTTTGGGTCGGAGTGATGACCAGACGGCAGATTGCAGCATTTCGTTTGTTTCTGCATCGCGCGCCATTTTGTCGTGGAATACCTGAAGTTAATTTACATTATTAAATTAAACGTAATGAATCTTGTGGAGACCTGAATAAACGTAACAGGAAAATGTTGAGTCTGACAGGAAGATTTTGCAAGATTGGAAAATACCCTGACTGAGTTGTGATTCCAGGATGCCTGAATCAGACTGACGGCCACTGGAAACAATGAAGAATACTTCTGAGATGCCAATAAGCCGGCAAAGTTGTTGACATTGCGATGGTGCCACACGGAACGATCACGAATGTTAAGACCAGAGGAGTCGATTGGTGATGGCTGCAATCACAACCAAACGTTCATTCATTTATTGAGTACGTCTACTACATACACTTATACTCGGCGATGAATTACTCCAGGATAAACCCGATAACAAATGCACCAAATTTAACGGGATATACACTCAGATTTATCGATTTAATCATAATTACGATTCAAGGGTGCCGCACTAACCGTGTGTGGTATACTTTCTGACTGTTGGAAAAGCATGGCGATGTATCTGGAAGAACACTCTATTCAAATTCAGTATAATAATTATGCTAACGTAACGTGTAAACTAGCTGAATCGGTTGTAAAGCCCATTTGCTGTTTCTGCAAGCAAAAATATTGCCTAAAACTTCTGATAATGAAACATCATTAGCCTCAACTCAACTCGGTTGACACCATAGTTTAACACAGTACAGCATGGGGTGATGATGATTGATGTGCGTGTTAACACTGATTGTCTGATGTTTCATTATCAGATGTTTTGGGCACTATTTTTGCATGCAGAAACAACATATGGGCTTTAATGAGAATCAGCGAAAACAGTCGTAGTGAATCAGTAAAAAAGCATTGTAATGAGATTAGTGACTATAAAGAATGACACCTGTGTGGAGGACCAGGCGGTGGACAGCATGCTAAGTACTCCATATGGATGCAGTCAGCACCGAGCTTGCCCAAATCATTCAAATCTTCTTGCCGAAGGTTAATCAGCCACCAATGAATCCAAGCACGACGCGCACCATATTTGTTAAGATGCATGTCCTAACATGAATAAACAAGGAACCTCTTTCTGTTTGGTTCACTTCCCGCTCATCTTTTACCTAAAAGTTGGCCACAGATCACGTTTGATCAAGCAGCCAATGAGAGGTTCGAAAAAGTGTTGGTCCATTCAGGGGTGGGCCGGGTTTTTTGGCGTTTTGCAGGGAGCGGGGGGGGGGGGGGGGTAGAATTTTGAAATCTCAGATTACCTCCCTCACCCCGAAAAGTGGGTAGGAGTGGGGGGGGGGGGGTAGAAAAAAAAGTTCGCAAAAAAGCCTTGTTTTTGCTTGTTTTTGCGAAAAAAAACTTTCTATTATACTCGTTATTCTTATTCTTGTCTATTTGCGTGCAGAGGAACAATTCTACGTACCCTATCCAATAGTCTAGTGATCACTAACGAAACGAACCTTATCGAAACTTCCGAAACGAACCTTCCTCCCGAAATATGTTACTTCGTTTCGATATTCTCGAAACGAAATTCCATAAGTTTCGTTTCGATTGCTACCGAAACGAAAAATTTCGATAAGGGTTTCGATTCGATTTGTGGGTTTTCAGTAACTGTGAACAACCTATCTGACCGTTCACTTACTCACTCACTCACTTACTCACTCACTCACTTACTCATTCACTTACTCACTCACTTACTCACTCACTTACACTTACTCACTCACTCACTCACTCACTTACTCACTTACTCACTCACTCACTTACTCACTCACTCACTTACTCACTCAATCACTTACTCACTCACTCACTCACTTACTCACATACTCACTTACTCACTTACTCACTCACTTACTCACTCACTTACTCACTCACTCACTTACTCACTCACTCACTTACTCACTCACTCACTCACTCACTCACTCACTTACTCACTCACTTACTCACTCACTTACTCACTCACTTACTCACTTACTCACACTCACTCACTCACTCACTCGCTGACTCACCGACTAATGTTTTATATAATGGAAGTGTCTATGAAACGTGAGCTATACGTCTCATGTGTCTATGGAGGTTCGGTTGTAAGAATAAAATAGTTTATTAAACCTTATCGAAACCCTTAACGAAACTTTCTTCGTTTCGGTAGCTAACGAAACGAAACACGGAATTTTCGTTTCGAATCAATCGAAACGAAACTCAAAAATTTCATTTCGTTTCGTTTCGTTCGTTAGTGATCATCATCCAATACACAGGAAAGCTGAAACATCTAGTTACTCGATGTTTTAGCCTTCCTGTTTATTGGATAGGGTACGTAGTATTGTTCCTCTGCATGCAAATAGACAAGAATAAGAATAACGAGTATATAAGGTATAAACATCACATATACCGGTTTTTTCAGGTTTTAACCAAGAAAATTGACCAAGAAAACGTGTTTGTTCGAAAATAAATTCTCACAGCCAAAATTTTTTGAAAAATGAGCCTCAAAATCGAGGTTTTGAGTCCGATTTTCTCAAAAATTTCGAGTAGGGGGGGAGGGGGTAGGCGACCTAAATTTTTGTCTAGGAGGGAGGAGGTAGGCCACCCGCCGACCCTGAAAAGTGGGGGGTAAACCCCTCCCCCCCAGCGGCCCACCTCTGGGTCCATTAATGAAAGGCATTAAGACGCGTTCTCATGGGATTTCGCACATTCAGATAATGCTCCCACCCGCGGTCGAAAAATCGAAGTCGTCGGAATCGGCCCATAATGCGTCTATATATAGTCCATATCAATGCTAACACACATGCAAAATTTTAGAGCTCAGTGACTTATACAACAGCCGTGAGCACCGTTCAAAAAATCTCGACCCTGAACTTTTCGACATTTTTCGGTTCATTTTTCAACACCGGTTTTTTATCAAAAATGTTGGGTCTATGACGATGAAAACAGCTACGTATATGTAAATTGACCCAAAAAATACAATGGTGTGCTCCATTTTGTTTCTTATGCAAGATTTACGTGTGAAAATTTGCATCCGGATAAAAAAACTAAAATGTTGAGGTTTTAATTTTTTAAACTTGTTAAAAAATATTTACTCAAAAAGTTCGGTACCAGTCTAGTTCTGCTTTTATTCAATTGCCTACACATTCACGCGATTGGGGAAAAAATTTAGTTGAAAAATTTTAATCATCCATTTGGGGTATACGCGATTGAGCAACAGATTTTTATAGTCCACAAATAAACATGACGATAAATTTGGTCATAACTTTTTATATAGTAATCCAATTTCAATTTTGAAAGAAGCGATGAACGCAGAATTAAATTTTATTTGGGGTAATCTCCGACAGTTTTTATCATTATGTTACGTAATTTCGGTCAAAATAGTAAAAACTAGAAAAAAACGACCATTGACGAAAAAAATTATTTCGGGTTTTAATTTTTCTACAAAAATCATTTCCCAAAATTATGGTACAGCATTTTTATTTATTTTATTGAATTGTTTACACACGCACGCAATACAGAAAGAAATTTGGTTGAAAAATTTTGGTGCTTTATTTGGGTATACGCGATTGACCAACAGATTTTTATAGTCCGAAAATGAGCAAGACAAGAAATATGGTCATAACTTCTCTTATGGTAGTTCAATTTTAATTTTGAAAAAGCAATAAACGCAGAATTTAAATTTATGTGGGGTAAACTTCTACAGTTTTTTTCATTATGTTACGTAATTTTGGTTAAAATTGTGAAAAACTAGAAATTAGAGACCATTGACGAAAAAAATTAATTTAGGGCTCCATCTTTCAACAAAAACCATTTCCAAAAGTATGGTACAGCATTTTTTTATTTTATTGAATTGTTTACACACACATGCAATCCAGAAAAATTTTTTGGAAAACTTTGGTGCTTTTTTGGTATGCGTGATTGAACAACATATTTTTATAGTTCGAAAATAAGCAAAACAAGAATATGGTCATAACTTCTCCTATGGTAGTTCAATTTTGATTTTGAAAAAAGCATTAAACGCAGAATTAAAATTTATTTCAGATAATCCACAACAGTTTTTTAATAGGTTACGTATTTTTAGTCAAAATGGTGAAACACGACGAAAAATTTCAAATCTTGAAACTTTCCTAACTTGAAATCATCGTATCAGGGATTATCGGTCAGAGTTAGTTGAAAGTCAGATTCGATTAAAATTTTCAGTTATTATCATCAACATATTAACTTAGAAAAATATATAAAACCAAGGTGATCGGACAATCACAGCGGCCACCACGCATTAATGCTCACGAAAATGCGCATGGGTCAAAAACCGCCTAATCGTGCATGCATATTCAAGAGATGATATGCACGTAATAAAAGAAACATTAGATTTTGCTAGCCATTGATAAAAATTCCACGTTTAATAATATTTTACCGTTGGTAACTAAGCATTTGGTTCAATTGGTTTTTATTTTTCGTTTTGCGTGGTGGCCGCTGATAATACATGTTATAATAGTATGTTGATGATAATACCTGAAGATTTCATTCAAATCAGATCTTTGTGCTAAGAGTTATTCAGCTTCAAAGTGTTTTCATTTTTTTGGAGCACCCTGTAGAAATTTTTTTACCCTTTACTGAAATTGCAAAGAATTGAGAATCCACTGTTGAAACTTGTCTGTTGTGGAGAATGCTGGAAGTTTTTTTTGAACAGCGCGCGCCAGCCATATACATGCAAGTGAAAATGTTTACTAGAAAACTTTTGAATTGCAACTAACTCTGACCGATGATCCCTGATACGATGATTTCAAGTTAGGAAAGTTTCAAGATTTGAAATTTTTCGTCGTGTTTCACCATTTTGACTAAAACGTAACCTATTAAAAAAACTGTTGTGGATTATCTGAAATAAACCTTAATTCTGCGTTTAATGCTTTGTTTCAAAATCGAAACTACCATAAGAGAAGTTATGGCCATATTTTCTTGTCTTGCTTATTTTCGAACTATGAAAATATGTTGTTCAATCACGCATACCAAAAAAACACCAAAATTTTCCAACAAATTTTTTTCTGGATTGCATGTGTGTGTAAACAATTCAATAAAATGATTAAAAAAATGCTGTACCATACTTTAG
The DNA here is from genome assembly GCA_964036265.1 of Daptonema setosum. Lineage (NCBI taxonomy): Eukaryota > Metazoa > Nematoda > Chromadorea > Monhysterida > Xyalidae > Daptonema > Daptonema setosum. The sequence goes on along the minus strand of OZ038444.1, from coordinate 14,315,314 downwards.
GAAATGATTTTTGTTGAAAGTTGGAGCCCTAAATTAATTTTTTTTCGTCAATAGTCTTTAATTTCTAGTTTTTCACTATTTTGACCACAATTACGTAGCATAATAAAAAAAACTGTTGAAGTTTACCCCACATAAATTTGAATTCTGCGTTTATTGCTTTTTTCAAAATTAAAATTGAACAACCATAAGAGAAGTTATGACCATATTTCTTGTCTTGCTCATTTTCGGACTATAAAAATCTGTTGGTCAATCGCGTATACCCAAATAAATCACCGAAATTTTTCACCCAATTTTTTTTCTGTATTGCGTGCGTGTGTAAACAATTCAATAAAATAAATAAAAATGCTGTACCATAATTTTGGGAAATGATTTTTGTAGAAAAATTGAAACCCGAAATAATTTTTTTTCGTCAATGGTCGTTTTTTCTAGTTTTTTACTATTTTGGCCGAAAATACGTAACATAATGATAAAAACTGTCAGAGATTACCCCAAATAAATTTTAATTCTGCGTTCATCGCTTTTTTTAAAACTAAAATTGAATCACTATATAAGAAGTTATGATCAAATTTATCGTCATGTTTATTTGCGGACAATAAAAATCTGTTGCTCAATCGTGTATACCCCAAATGGATGATTAAAATTTTTCAACTGAATTTTTTCCCCAATCGCGTGTATGTGTAGGCAATTGAATTAAAGCAGAATTAGACTGGTACCAAACTTTTTGAGTAAATATTTTTTTACAAATTTAAAAAATTTAAACCTCAAAATTTTAGTTTTTTTATCCGGATGCAAATTTTCACACGTAAATCTTGCATAAGAAACAAAATAGAGCACACCATTGTATTTTTTGGGTCAATTTACATATGAGTAGGTGTTTTCATCGTCATAGACCCAACATTCTTGATAAAAAACCGGTGTTGAAAAATAAACCGAAAAATGTCGAAAATTTCAGGGTCGAGATTTTTTGAACGGTGCTCACGGCTGTTGTATAAGTCACTGAGCTCTAAAATTTTGCATGTGTGTTAGCATTGATATGGACTATATATAGACGCATTATGGGCCGATTCCGACGACTTCGATTTTTCGACCGCGGGTGGGAGTAATTTCATCGTGTGTGAGAACGCGTCTTAACATTTGAGTTGAGTACATGGCTATAGTTCATCCGACACTCGAGCTATTAGTAATAAACATGTAAGTAAATGATAACCTGTCCGTCCGATAGTCTCAATTCCACATCGATATCAGCCATTATCAAACTGAATAACACATCATCACCAAATTCTCCGCCCAGGTCAGGAACAACCACTAACTGAAATATATCAAATTTTCCATGAAACCTTTATAGGGAAAAGTTATGAATCTGTTTCGAAATCTAGAGTTATGATGTGTTATGATATGACTCGCTACCGACACAATATAATGTAGAAAATAACTGATATTATTAAAATCCTTTGAACAACTGATTGCCTCATTTGAAGGATTTTTGGTCGGGTTGAAGCAAATACATCCAATCAATATATATCCGGATATATATGAATATATCCGGATACATAACCATATTGAAATATATCCGGATATATAGCGAAATTGCAATATATCCGGATACTTTGATATACATGATTTTTGCGGCAAATTTATAACCTGATACATTTATATATATCCGGATATATTTTTGTAAATACGGATATATTCGAAAGTTAGTTTTTGCGGAATTCGTCAGCTTAAAATTTGTCAGCTTTTAACATTTGGAGGGCGAGGGCCCATTTGATTGTTTGTATGGCTTCGGCTTAGTCATTAGCACAGACTGTTCGTTCTAAGCGAGATCGCCGAGTATGAGGCTAAGAGTTAGTTTTTAGTTTAGGCTTAGGATTAGGCTTAGAGTTTGGGAAGGGCTTGGGCGCGTAGCGCCTGAGCCCTTCTCCAAAGGCTAAGCCTAAGCCTAAGCCTACACTGAAACCTAAGTTTTATGCCCCCGCCTTGGAACGTTAGCACCACGAAGCGGAGGTGTTCAGCGTGGTTTCTCTTGTGATCACGAGCCGAACCATTAGCCAGAACTATATATAAATTAATATATATGTTATGTTATATTTGTATATATCCGGATACTTTCAAATATATCCTTCTTGACAAAATATTATTGTCAAGTTTTTTTATATATCCGGATACTTTGATATATATCCGGATATATTGCGATTTCGCTATGTATCCGGATATATTTCATAGTATCCGGATATATTCATATATATCCGGATATAAATTGATTGGAGGTATTTGCTTCAACCTGACCGGATTTTTCTCATTCAAACAAGCGGCGTGTACTGACTGATATTACAGAAAGATAATGATTTGGTTTTGCTGCTCACTTTTTCTGGCAATGTCTCTGTGACCGCTGTGATCTGTGTCGTTAGGTGGCTTGATTCAGGTACATCCAAAGACTGAACTGGAAACAATTTGAAATGCCGAAGGGTTTCTGGTGATGGTACACCGATGAATTGCAGAGCATCGGTCAACGCATTATCCATCTGCTGAGAGGATGAGGAGCAAAACCCATGGATTTGACCTGAATAAGTGAGTGAGTGAGTGAGTGAGTGAGTGAGCGACAGAGTGAGCGAGTGCGCAAATGAGTGGATGGAGCGAATGAGTGCGAGACGCAGAGGGCCATCCGATGTCACATTACAAATCGACATGACTTTTACGTGTCTGAACATGACAGGTCGCCGGATGGCAAATGAAAGTCGTTACCCTTTACTAAACAGATTTCACACCCACCTGCTGTCACGATTCTCCGTCCACCCCGTCTCGCCCTAATTGAATTAGGATTTCCCATCCTAAATCCAACCGCCAAATTGAACCACAGTTTTCCACTGCTAACCTTTCGATACTGGAGTGTTTTTGGAGCATATATTATGATGATGGCACATCTCAGACAAAACGCAGAGCAACTTTGACGGGCGTGTACGTCCAATCCAGGTTAGAAGTGATGGTGACATTTCAGAATTTTTGCGTTTTTGGATGCCTATTTAGTGGTTTGCAACTGGAGTTCGAAAGGCCGTATCTGGCCCGATCTTTTTGGTTTTAACTGTATTATTATTTTCCTTCAAAAACTTCAGAAAAGTTGCAAATAATTAAAAAAAAACACGGTGGTCCTTTTATACTGTGATCGAAGCAAAAAACGGGAATGACTAAAAGCTCTTCTGGAAAAGCTCTCTTGGATAACCTCTCGGAGAAAAGCTCTCCACGAAAAGAGCTTTTAGTCAATTTGCTTGGAAAAGCTCTTCACGAAAAGAGCTTTTCTGGGCAAAAAGACTAAAAGCTCTTCTGGAAGAGCTTTTCTCCGAGAGCTTTTAGTCAATTTGAAAAATTGACTAAAAGCTCTCGTGTACAAAAGATAGGCTGTGAAGAGCTTTTCTCTGTCAATTTGACTAAAAGCTCTTCACGGTAATTGGTACACAGAAAGGTCATTTGAAGAGCTTTTCCAGTCGAGTTGTGTCATAAAATTTGAAGAGCTTATCCCCGAGAGCTTTTGTTTTGACAAAAAGACTAAAAGCTCTCTTGGAAAAGCTCTTTTGGTGGCGGATGGTAAAAATTGTTGAAAGTGATAAAAAGAAGGGTATAGACTATTTTAAACAGCTAAGAAGGAGCAATATAGGATTAGAGTATGCCCAATAGTCACAACCTAATGTTTCATTGCATTTGAAAGTTTATAAGTGTTACATTCACCTCATGTTTATCTTCCGCCACCATGTTGAGTGCACTGTTATGTACTGCCAGTTCTGTTCTTAACGGAGTTTTGATGAGTGCGAGCGTTGTGCACCATGGCTTAACGGTTAGTACACTAGTCCAATAATCCACTAATCTTAAAGTTATCGGTTCGACCCTCAAGTCATGGTGTACCGATCGGTTAAACATCTGTTCGTCGAACAGAAGGTGGTGGGTTCGATTCCTTCATGCGGTATGATAAAAAAATCGTTGTATGTACTAACGGTTGGATAAAAACCGATCTACTGCGTTGCTCGTGGTTCATATTTTACAAAACGTCTGCTGTGTGATAAGTTAGAATCTGAACGGATTTTTTTAATGTAGAAACACTCATATTATTTATTGATGATGAAGTGGTGAGTGAGTGAGTGTCCTTTTGCATGTACATGAGCTTGCAACCAGATCAATTGCTTTTTTATATTTCATGACCAAAATATCACACATGGTATTTTCAAGATCACTTTGAGTGAGTGAGTGAGTGAGTGAGTGAGTGAGTGAGTGAGTGAGTGAGTGAGTGAGTGAGTACGTAAGTGAGAGAATGAGTGAGAGAGTGAGTGAGTGAGTGAGTGAGTGAGTGAGTGAGTGAGTGAGTGAGTGAGTGAGTGAGTACGTAAGTGAGAGATTGAGTGAGTGTGTGAGTGAGTGAGTGAGTGAGTGAGTGATTGAATGAATGAGTGAGTGAATAAGTGAGTGAGTGAGTGACTTTTCTCATGTACATGAGCTTGCAACCAGATCAGTCGCTTCTTTATATATCATGACTGAAAAAATCACATGTTGTATAATCAAGATAACTTTGAGTGAGTAAATGAATGAAGTGGATGAGCGGGTGAGTAGTGAGTGATATAGTGAGCAAGTGAGGGAATGAGTGAGTGAGTGAGTGAGTGAATGAAGGAGTGATTATTTGCATTGAATGTACATGAGCTGGCAACCAGAGCTTGCTTCTTTATATACAGGGTGGCTGTAAAGTGACGACGCGTTTTCCGGCCGCCCCTTTCTCAAAAAAAATATATTGTGTGATCAGTGTTTTTACAGTAAAACTGGCGTAAAAACACCTGAAAAATTAAACTATGTGCTCAGATTTGACCTGTTATGATGTATTTGTAGGTCTTTTGTGGAATTTCTGCCAAAAAACATTATTTTTTTTACTTCTTGGGTCCTAGACAGAGTTTTTTTCAACATAAAAGGATTTCAAAAGTTTACACACTTTTTAATAAAGATTTTAAAACAATGTCATTGCCAAATGACACTATTGGTGTTATCTAATGGTGAATATTAAGCCAGCTTTCACATGTCACTTTTTACATCAGAATCTTATTTCTGTACTTTTCACCAATTATTATGCTCCTTAATGGTGTCTTATGACACCAGAATTGTGTTATAGGAGTTATGAAAGTATGATAATTCTGCTTAGGACCTAAATCTTTGACTTTCGAAATTTTGGAAGTTTATCGAATTTTGCATTTTTTCTTTATTCGTTGAGACTTTTTGGTACTGAAGTACTATGAATTCTTATTCTTTCATCAATTCTTTAACACAAAACTCAACTTACCATTTGTTTATACCAGTATGAATCCTGGTTGAAACCAATTGATACTTAATTCGTATTACTATGGTCCGTTTTCATGGAATTTCCGTCAGTTCTGTTGAAAAACAACGACATTTTTGGAAAAAATTGCGAATCTTAGGCTCACTAAGTTAATTGCGTGCACATAAAAACAGTAAGTTTAGAAAAATCTCCTCAAGGGGGTTTTTAAAGAGCTTTTTCGAATTCGCCAAAAATTGATAAAATGACATGTGTGAGTGCTGTTAAGCTCGTGGTAAGTAGAAAACGTTGAATTTTTGATATTTTTTTCAAAGCTCCTCGGGGCTTTTTTGGAGTTTTCACGAAAATACATCTAAATTCGCTGACAATTTTGCTTTAAACTGGTAAAATGACCTGTATGACTACTGTGAGGCTTATGGTCGGTCAGTGGTTTCTTACTTTTTGATAAATTTTTAGTAAAACTCAAAAAACCTAATTTTTTTTGAAAAAAATCTAAGTTGCTCAAAGTGGAAATTTGGGCATTTTCGATGACTCTGAAGTACATGGCAAGTCTGCAACACGACATATTGTTGTATTTGCAGTAAAAGGCAAAAAAACAGTAATTTAAGAAAAAGCTCCTCATAAGGGTTTTTGTAGAGCTTTTTCAAAAAAATCGAATTTGCCAAAAATTGGTTAAACGACATGTGTGAGTGCTGTGAAGCTCGTGGTGACTCAAAAACGTTGAAATTCGATTTAAAAAAAAGCTCCTCGGGTCTTTTTTAGGCGTTTTTACGAAAATACAACTAAATTAGCGGACAATTTTGTTGTAAACTGGTAAAATGACTTGTATGACTACTGTGAGGCTTGTGGTCGGTCAGTGCCTTGCTACTTTTTGATGAATTTTCAGTAAAACACAAAAAACCTCTTTTTTCGAAAAAAAGGGCATTTTTTATTACTCTGAAGTACATGGCAAGTCTGCAACACGACATATTGTTGTATTTCAGCAGAAGAAGGCTAAAAAACAGTAATTTTAGAAAAAGCTCATCAAACGGATTTTTGAAAAGCTTTTTCGAAAAAAAATCGACTTCGCCAAAAATTGGTAAAATGACATGTGTGAGTGCTGTGAAGCTCGTGATAAGTCAAAAACGTTGAATTTCAGAAAAAATATATAAAAAGCTTATCGGGGCTTTTTTAGGCGTTTTCACGAAAATACATGTAAATTAACTGACAATTTTGCTGTAAATTAGTAAAATGAATTGCATGACTACTGTGAGGCTTGTGGTCGGTCAGTGGTTTGCTACTTTGCGATGAACTTTCAGTAGAACTAAAAAACCTCATTTTTCAAAAAAAATCTAAGTTGCTGAAAGTTGAAATTTAAGCATTTTTGATTACTCTGAAGTACATGTCAAGTCTGCGACACGACCAAGAGTAATAAAAAAAGGCCCAAACATCCACTTTCAGCAACTTTGATTTTTTTTCGAAAAATTAGGTATTTTTGAGTTTTACTGAAAATTCATTAAAAAGTAGCAAACCACTGACTGACCACAAGCCTCACAGTAGTCATAAAAGTCATTTTTCCATTCTACAGCAAAATTTTCAGCTACTTTATTTGTATTTTCATAAAAACGCTTAAAAAAGCCCCGAGGAGCTTTTTCAAAAAAAAATCTAAATTAAACGTTTTTGACTCATCACGAGCTTCACAGCACTCACACATGTCATTTTATCAAAATTTGACGAATTCGATTTCTTTTTTAAAAAGCTCTTCAAAAACCTCCTGGAGGAGCTTTTTCTAAAATTACTGTTTTTTAGCCTTTCACTGCTGAAATATAACATTATGTCGTGTTGCAGACTAGCCATGTACTTTCGAGTAATCAAAAATGCCCAAAATTCCACTTTCAGCAACTTTGCATTTTTTTCGAAAAATGAGGTTTTTTACGTTTTACTGAAACTTTTTCAAAAAGTAAAAAACCACTGACCTACCACAAGTTTCACAGTAATCATACAGATCATTTCACCAAGTTACAGAAACTTTGTCAGCGAATTGAGATGTATTTTCGTAAAAGATCCTAAAAAAGCCCCAAGGAGCTTTTTAATAAAAATTCGAAATTCAACGTTTTTGACTTATCACGAGCTTCACAGCACTCACACATGTCATTTTATCAAAATTTTGGCAAATTAGATTTTTTTTGAAAAAGCTCTTCAAAAACCCCCTGGAGGAGCTTTTTCTAAAATTACTGTTTTTTAGCCTTTCACTGCTGAAATAAAACATTATGTCGTGTTGCAGACTAGCCATGTACTTTCGAGTAATCAAAAATGCCCAAAATTCCACTTTCAGCAACTTTGAATTTTTTTCGAAAAATGAGGTTTTTTACGTTTTACTGAAACTTCTTCAAAAAGTAAAAAACCACTGACCTACCACAAGTTTCACAGTAATCATACAGATCATTTCACCAAGTTACAGAAACTTTGTCAGCGAATTGAGATGTATTTTCGTAAAAAAAGCCTAAAAAAGCCCCAAGGAGCTTTTTAATAAAAATTCAAATTCAACGTTTTTGACTTATCACGAGCTTCACAGCACTCACACATGTCATTTTATCAAAATTTTGGCAAATTTGATTTTTTTTGAAAAAGCTCTTCAAAAACCCCCTGGAGGAGCTTTTTCTAAAATTACTGTTTTTTAGCCTTTCACTGCTGAAATAAAACATTATGTCGTGTTGCAGACTAGCCATGTACTTTCGAGTAATCAAAAATGCCCAAAATTCCACTTTCAGCAACTTTGATTTTTTTTCGAAAAATGAGGTTTTTTACGTTTTACTGAAACTTCTTCAAAAAGTAAAAAACCACTGACCTACCACAAGTTTCACAGTAATCATACAGATAATTTCACAAAGTTACAGAAACTTTGTCAGCGAATTGAGATGTATTTTCGTAAAAAAGCCTAAAAAAAGCCCCAAGGAGCTTTTTAAAAAAAATTCGAAATTCAACGTTTTTGACTTATCACGAGCTTCACAGCACTCACACATGTCGTTTTATCAAAATTTTGGCAAATTTGATTTTTTTTTGAAAAAGCTCTTCAAAAACCCCCTGGAGGAGCTTTTTCTAAAATTACTGTTTTTTAGCCTTTCACTGCTGAAATACAACATAAGTCGTGTTGCAGACTAGCCATGTACTTTCGAGTATTCAAAATTGCCCAAAATTCCACTTTCAGCAACTTTGAATTTTTTTTCGAAAAATGAGGTTTTTTGAGTTTTACTGAAAATTCATCAAAAAGTAGCAAATCACTGACCGACCACAAGCCTCACAGTAGTCATACAGGTCATTTTACCAATTTACAACAAAATTGTCCGCTAATTTAGATGTATTTTTGTAAAAACGCCTAAAAAAGACCCGAGGAGCTTCTTTTTTTTAAATCGTAATTCAACGTTTTTGACTCACACATGTCATTTTATCTAATTTTGGCGAATTCAAATTTTTTAAAGCTCTTCAAAACCCCCTTTTGTTCAAAGGTTTGCTTGGGTGCGGTAGGTGTATGAGTATTAGTGAGAGAGCGCACTTAAGTTCCGATGCGTGGTTATGTGTGTTGAGTGCATGGGTGCGATTCTATGGCCAATGCGTAAATTTGTGCTCAACTTAGTTCCGGTTTTCTCGAAGTTCAGTGTAAACCTATTTAAGTTATTCTTGAAGAAATCCAGTTTGAGAAAATAATTGAGGGATCCGATGCCGTGTAATAACTGAGTGTTTCAGTCAGTCACTAAGTCAGTTATTTATTCAAAAAATCGATCAACTAATCAGTCAGTATTTAAAAAAGCAATTACGTCAGTCAGTGAGCAAGTCAATCAGTTAGTCAGTCACTCAATCAGTCTGTCAGTCACTTAGTCAGTCAGTCAGTCAGTCAGTCAGAGTCAGTCAATCAGTCAGTCAGTCTGTCAGTCAATCAGTCAGGCAATTTTCCAGACCCCACATATTTTTCGAAAGTTTACTGTTTTTATCAAAAATCTGGGAAACGAACCCCGGGCCACTCGCACTCACACACTCACTCACTCACACACTCACTCACTCTCTCACTTACGTACTCACTCACTCACTCACTCACTCACTCACTCACTCACTCTCTCACTCATTCTCTCACTTACGTACTCACTCACTCACTCACTCACTCACTCACTTATTCAATCTATGACTCACTCACTCATTCAATCTATCTATGACTCACTCACTCACTCACTCAAAGTGATCTTGAAAATACCATGTGTGATATTTTGGTCATGAAATATAAAAAAGCAATTGATCTGGTTGCAAGCTCACTCACCCACTCACCCACACACTCACTCACTCACCACTTCATCACCAATAAATAGTATGAGTGTTTCTACATTAAAAAAATCCGTTCAGATTCTAACTTATCACACAGCAGACGTTTTGTAAAATATGAACCACGACCAACGCAGTAGGTCGGTTTTTATCCAACCGTTAGTAAAAAACATTCAGCGATTTTTTATCATACCGCATGAAGGAATCGAACTCACCACCTTCTGTTCGACGAACAGATGTTTAACCGATTGGTACACCATGACTTGAGGGTCGAACCGATAACTTTAAGATTAGTGGATTATTGGACTAGTGTACTAACCGTTAAGCCATGGTGCACAACGCTCGCACTCATCAAAACTCCGTTAAGAACAGAACTGGCAGTACATAACAGTGCACTCAACATGGTGGCGGAAGATAAACATGAGGTGAATGTAACACTTATAAGCTTTTCAAAAATCCGTTTGATGAGCTTTTTCTAAAATTACTGTTTTTTAGCCTTCTTCTGCTGAAATACAACAATATGTCGTGTTGCAGACTTGCCATGTACTTCAGAGTAATAAAAAATGCCCTTTTTTCGAAAAATGAGGTTTTTTGAGTTTTACTGAAAATTCATCAAAAAGTAGCAAATCACTGACCGACCACAAGCCTCACAGTAGTCATACAAGTCATTTCACCAGTTTACAACAAAATTGTCCGCTAATTTAGATGTATTTTCGTAAAAACGCCTAAAAAAGACCCGAGGAGCTTTTTTTTTAATCGAATTTCAACGTTTTTGAGTCACCACGAGCTTCACAGCACTCACACATGTCGTTTAACCAATTTTTGGCAAATTCGATTTTTTTGAAAAAGCTCTACAAAAACCCTTATGAGGAGCTTTTTCTTAAATTACTGTTTTTTTGCCTTTTACTGCAAATACAACAATATGTCGTGTTGCAGACTTGCCATGTACTTCAGAGTCATCGAAAATGCCCAAATTTCCACTTTGAGCAACTTAGATTTTTTTCAAAAAAAATTAGGTTTTTTGAGTTTTACTAAAAATTTATCAAAAAGTAAGAAACCACTGACCGACCATAAGCCTCACAGTAGTCATACAGGTCATTTTAGCAGTGTACAGCAAAATTGTCAGCGAATTTAGATGTATTTTCGTGAAAACACCAAAAAAGCCCCGAGGAGCTTTGAAAAAAATATCAAAAATTCAACGTTTTACTTACCACGAGCTTAACAGCACTCACACATGTCATTTTATCAATTTTTGGCGAATTCGAAAAAGCTCTTTAAAAACCCCCTTGAGGAGATTTTTCTAAAATTACTGTTTTTATGTGCACGCAATTAACTTAGTGAGCCTAAGATTCGCAATTTTTTCCAAAAATGTCGTTGTTTTTCAACAGAACTGACGGAAATTCCATGAAAACGGACCATAGTAATACGAATTAAGTATCAATTGGTTTCAACCAGGATTCATACTGGTATAAACAAATGGTAAGTTGAGTTTTGTGTTAAAGAATTGATGAAAGAATAAGAATTCATAGTACTTCAGTACCAAAAAGTCTCAACGAATAAAGAAAAAATGCAAAATTCGATAAACTTCCAAAATTTCGAAAGTCAAAGATTTAGGTCCTAAGCAGAATTATCATACTTTCATAACTCCTATAACACAATTCTGGTGTCATAAGACACCATTAAGGAGCATAATAATTGGTGAAAAGTACAGAAATAAGATTCTGATGTAAAAAGTGACATGTGAAAGCTGGCTTAATATTCACCATTAGATAACACCAATAGTGTCATTTGGCAATGACATTGTTTTAAAATCTTTATTAAAAAGTGTGTAAACTTTTGAAATCCTATATTGCTTTTATGTTGAAAAAAACTCTGTCTAGGACCCAATCACCCAAGAAGTAAAAAAAATAATGTTTTTTGGCAGAAATTCCACAAAAGGCCTACAAATACATCATAACAGGTCAAATCTGAGCACATAATTTAATTTTTCAGGTGTTTTTACGCCAGTTTTACTGTAAAAACACTGATCACACAATATATTTTTTTTGAGAAAGGGGCGGCCGGAAAACGCGTCGTCACTTTACAGCCACCCTGTATATAAAGAAGCAAGCTCTGGTTGCCAGCTCATGTACAGTCAATGCAAATAATCACTCCTTCATTCACTCACTCACTCACTCACTCATTCCCTCACTTGCTCACTATATCACTCACTACTCACCCGCTCATCCACTTCATTCATTTACTCACTCAAAGTTATCTTGATTATACAACATGTGATTTTTTCAGTCATGATATATAAAGAAGCGACTGATCTGGTTGCAAGTTCATGTAAATGAGAAAAGTCACTCACTCACTCACTTACTCACTCACTCATTCATTCAATCACTCACTCACTCACTCACTCACTCACACACTCATTCAATCTCTCACTTACGTACTCACTCACTCACTCACTCACTCACTCACTCACTCACTCACTCACTCACTCTCTCACTCATTCTCTCACTTACGTACTCACTCACTCACTCACTCACTCACTCACTCACTCACTCACTCACTCACTCAAAGTGATCTTGAAAATACCATGTGTGATATTTTGGTCATGAAATATAAAAAAGCAATTGATCTGGTTGCAAGCTCATGTACATGCAAAAGGACACTCACTCACTCACCACTTCATCATCAATAAATAATATGAGTGTTTCTACATTAAAAAAATCCGTTCAGATTCTAACTTATCACACAGCAGACGTTTTGTAAAATATGAACCACGAGCAACGCAGTAGATCGGTTTTTATCCAACCGTTAGTACATTCAACGATTTTTTTATCATACCGCATGAAGGAATCGAACCCACCACCTTCTGTTCGACGAACAGATGTTTAACCGATCGGTACACCATGACTTTAAGATTAGTGGATTATTGGACTAGTGTACTAACCGTTAAGCCATGGTGCACAACGCTCGCACTCATCAAAACTCCGTTAAGAACAGAACTGGCAGTACATAACAGTGCACTCAACATGGTGGCGGAAGATAAACATGAGGTGAATGTAACACTTATAAACTTTCAAATGCAATGAAACATTAGGTTGTGACTATTGGGCATACTCTAATCCTATATTGCTCCTTCTTAGCTGTTTAAAATAGTCTATACCCTTCTTTTTATCACTTTCAACAATTTTTACCATCCGCCACCAAAAGAGCTTTTCCAAGAGAGCTTTTAGTCTTTTTGTCAAAACAAAAGCTCTCGGGGATAAGCTCTTCAAATTTTATGACACAACTCGACTGGAAAAGCTCTTCAAATGACCTTTCTGTGTACCAATTACCGTGAAGAGCTTTTAGTCAAATTGACAGAGAAAAGCTCTTCACAGCCTATCTTTTGTACACGAGAGCTTTTAGTCAATTTTTCAAATTGACTAAAAGCTCTCGGAGAAAAGCTCTTCCAGAAGAGCTTTTAGTCTTTTTGCCCAGAAAAGCTCTTTTCGTGAAGAGCTTTTCCAAGCAAATTGACTAAAAGCTCTTTTCGTGGAGAGCTTTTCTCCGAGAGGTTATCCAAGAGAGCTTTTCCAGAAGAGCTTTTAGTCATTCCCGCAAAAAACGTATAGCCGCACAAGTTTTTTTGTAAACCTTTTTTGACACGCTAATCGCGTCGCGTTGCGCAACGTTCATTCGCGGAACTGTTCGCTGCGGAACCGTTAAGTTGGGATCAATGCCCAGCGGAATTGTTATATAAGCGGATCCGTAAAACCCGGATTTCTATAAACCGGATCGTTTTTTAGCGGAACTGTAGCCAGCGGAATTTTTCATTTCCGGATATTTCGAAGTAAAAAATCGGAAGTAAAGAAATCGGAACTGTTAAAAATGGGAAGTTTTTTAACGGAACTTTAAAAAAGCGTAACCGTCAAAAGCGGAACTGTTATAAAAGCGCCCTTCATGAGTGGAAAACCACGCTGGACACCTCCGCTTCTCGGTGCTAATGGTCCAAGACGGGGCATAAAACTTAGCTTTCAGTGTAGGCTTAGGCTTAGGCTTAGCCTTTTGAAACCCTATGAAAACTAAGGCCATGTGCACGTATAAGCTTCAGGCTCATAATTATAACAAATTAATAAACTCCACGGGTTGTACTTTCGACTATTTTCCACGGGTTTTTTACTACTGTTACCCTGTAATTATGCTGAGTGGGTATAAAGTTAGGTTTAAAAAAGTCTGGTAAGTTTAACGGTTGATATTGTGAGTTTTAGAGTTGACTTTTTACTCGTGATGTTCGGGATATAATATGAATCAGCAATACATAAATGGCCCGTGCGTTATATATGTCAATAGATAGTAGAATAACGGGCAATACTTGATATTAGATATGCATATATCGACTCTTCCCCTATTTTAATGATAAACTAGGGTAAACCCGTTGCTACGCAACTGTTTGTTAAATTTACAAAGCTAACTATTTTAAAATAAATATCATAACCCGTTGTAGATAAATATCACACGGCAAACTTACCCGATCCTTAAAAATCTGACTTATTTGCTTACGTTTTCGTTTGGATTTTAGTTCAAATTAGAGAATTACTGTGAGAAAAACCCGTGGAAACTTTTAAAGTTTGGAATTCATTACCACTTGTTTTTGTTCACTCAGTTTTTTTCGTCCCGTTGGTAACACCTAACATATTCTAATTCATGACCTGAAATAATAATATATAGTGAAAATAAGCCTAAATAATTAGTCTTGTCGTAGGATAAGTTCAAATACATAATTGACCTCTACACCGTAGTGAAGAGTAGTAGTAACTTAACTTGACCCGACCCGTAATTAATGATTTTATCTTTCGCGATATTTATACTAAAAGCGTGACAGACAGACATCGTCTAATTTATATATAGATTATTATTCGAACAAACCCGCCGATATAACCCGTTGTTTAAATACGTTAAACTTACCCGATCCATTGAAATCTGACTCAATTGTTAACGTTTTCATTTTGATATTAGTTCAAATTAGAAAATTACAGTGAGAAAACCCGTGGAATATTTTAAAGCCACCTGTAATTTCAAACATGCCACCACTTGTTTTTCGTTCATGGAATACCGTTTTTAGCATTCTCGTTGGTAACGCCTAACATATTTTTAATTCATCACCTGACATGATAATCTGTAATGAAGATAAGCTTGAACAATTTGAATTGTCTTAATATGAGTTCAATTACAGTAATAAAAACCCGTGGAAAAAAGTACAGCCAACCATGAAAGTAACAACTTTTTAGCGCCTATTTTCCGTCAATAAAATATCATCTTTTCACTTGTCCCGTTGAAAACCATAGCCTATTTTTATCTCATTACCCGACCTCTCATCAGTAGTGAAGAGTAGTAGTAGCTTGAATAACATGACCCGACCCGTTAAAAATGAATTAATGATTTTATTTCATTACATAAAAGAAAATCTGTTGTGAAGATAAGCTTGTTTAATCTGACTTGTCGTAAGATAAGTTCAAATTCAAAAATACAGTAATAAAAACCCGTGGAAAAAAGTCAGAGTCACCCATAAACGTTTTTGACAACTTTTTAGCGCCTATTTTTCATCAATATACTTTTATTAACATTAAAAACCATAGCATATTTTTATCTCATTACCCGTCCTCTAATCAGTAGTGAAAAGTAGTAATAGCATACAAAACTTCACCCGACCTCATTACCCAACCTCTAATCAGTAGTGAAGAGTAGTAGTAGCTTAAATAACTTGACCCGACCCGTTTAACATTAAAAACCATAGCATATTTTTATCTCATTACCCGTCCTCTAATCAGTAGTGAAAAGTAGTAATAGCATACAAAACTTTACCCGACCTCATTACCCAACCTCTAATCAGTAGTGAAGAGTAGTAGTAGCTTAAATAACTTGACCCGACCACCCGACCCGTTTTTTATGAAATGATTTAAACACAGATTTTCAGTTGAAAAATATAATTTCATTCAGCAGTTCAGCATATTTATTCCATGGTGGTTAATGATTCTCGATGTAGATGAACAAATTAGTAAGATTGGCACCCGTGGCACAAATTTTACGGCACCTTCAGTTGAGGTCAGTTCAGTTGAGGTTGGTATTTCCAGATCAGCATATTGGGAACAACCTTCAAGGGTGGCGATGACCATCTCTCCTCAACTTTTATGAAAGAAGGTGATGATGACTACACTCTTGGAAAGAAATTAATAAAAGAGTTTTTCAGCGTTTCACTTTTGATATTTATACCTATTGCGGACTTGCGGACATACCCACCTACCCTAGTGTTTTAGTATATAAGATTAAGCTCTCAATCATCTTATCATCATGATCAATGTCTCTACAGTTCTCTGGGTGGTTTTCCGCTGCAGTCAGCTCGCCATTTATATACCATGATATACAGTTCAGATCTTCTTTCTTCTTGATCTTCACAAGAGCGCCTGTCTGCCGATGTTGTACTTCGAACAGTTTCACCTTCGGTCCACGTCGTCTCCGATCTTCACTGCGACTATCGCTGCTCCCGGGTTTCACTGGTTTCACGTTGGCTGGTTTCACCTCCTCCCCCGCCAATCGTTTGGTTCCGCTACGTCCGGTGGGCACGACGCAAAATTACAAAACCCAGTAATTTTTCTAGAATTTTTACTAAACGCCGAAAAAAAATTCACCATAAATATATTCCATATACAGTTTTACTGTCCGTTAACCCCCGATTACCTATCGTTAGGCTGGCTTGTCCGAGCGGGAGCGAGGACAAGCGCGTTAGGCCCGCGCAGCGGTGCTATTTCAGTGATCACCCACCTTATAAAAATTCTAGGAAAATTACTGGGTTTTGGAAATATGCGGGCACGACACGTTGTACCTCAATGGGAGATTTCGAGAGAACGGGTTTACTGCTACTGGACTCGATCGCTGACAGCTCTGACTTCTCTCTGACTGATTCCTGCTTTGTTTGACGGAGCCTATCCTCACGTCTCTTCTCTTTCTGATTCTTCACTGACTGCTTCTTAGCTGGTTCGTCTTTCTGTTGCCTTTTTACTGGTACATCTTTATTAACCGAGAGAACTTCTTCTGACACTTTCTGACTTCTGTTCGGACACTGACCTTCTTCGGTTTCCTTCCTCCTCCGCAGATGATAGCAGTCGGCCTCTCCGTGGGATCCTAGGCCATGGAGCGGGCAATATTTCTTCTCCACTCGTGCGCTCCTCCTCTGCAGTCCCTTCAGAGCTTCGATCAGCTTCATCTTCATACCTCCACTGCGTTCCGACATTTTCTCCAGATGCTTCATAAATCCAGTGCGCTCTCGTTGCCATTGCAGACGTTCTTCTTGCAACATTTTCCGTTCTTCGCGCCACTCTCGCTGCATGCATAGAAACATGTCGAACATTTGATTCATACTTATACCCTCACTGCCACGCATAAAAGTGGTTGAGTTGAGGTGAGCGTTTTCCATAATGCGGAAGTTAGCTACGTGTGATGACTGAGTGGTACACGATGACTGTTGTGTTTATTTGGTCGTGGTCGCCAGTTGACTTTTTACTCGTGATGTTCGGGATATAATATGAATCAGCAATACATAAATGGCCCGTGCGTTATATATGTCAATAGATAGTAGAATAACGGGCAATACTTGATATTAGATATGCATATATCGACTTTAGATTACCCCATATCGTGTAATCAGTGAAATATATATTAGGAGTTGGCAACCCGACATATGGAAACAATATTGATTGACAACCAAACAAAGATTGATCTCAACATTCTGGTTGAAAGTAATGAATTATTTGAGCATAAAAGGCTATTTCGCTCAATATCCATTGAGACGGCAAATAAAGCCCGTATGTTGATTCTGCGAACAAAAATCGTGCCCAAAACTTCTGATAATGAAACATCAGACAATCGGTTTTATCACGATCACGCACATCACTCATCATCACCCCGTGCTCTGGTGTTAAACTATGGTGTCAACCGAGTTAACTTGAGGCTTCTGATGTTTCATTGGCCCTGTTCACGTATCTATCCGAGGTCTCAAAGTTTAAGCCGCGGCTTAAACTTTGAGACCTCGGATAGAAACGTGAACGGGGCCATTATCAGATGTTTGGGCAGTACGTTTGCTTGCAGTAATAACATACGGGCTTTATGAATCAAATGTTCGACATGTTTCTATGCATGCAGCGAGAGTGGCGCGAAGAATGAAAAATGTTGCAAGAAGAACGTCTGCAATGGCAACGAGAGCGCACTGGATTTATGAAGCATCTGGAGAAAATGTTGGAACGCAGTGAAGGTATGAAGATGAAGCTAATCGAAGCTCTGAAGGGAATGCAAAAGAGGAGTGCTCGAGTCGAGAAGAAGTACTGTCCGCTCCATGGCCTGGGATCCCACGGAGAAGCCGACTGCTATCATCTGCGAGGAAGGAAACCGGAGAAGGTCAGTGTCCGAACAGAAGTCCGAAAATGTCAGAAAAAGTTCTCTCGGTAAATAGAAAGACGAACCAGCTAAGAAACAGTCAGTGAAGAATCAGAAAGAGAAGAGACGTAAGGATAGACTCCGTCAAACAAAGCAGGATTCAGTCAGAGAGAAGTCAGAGCCGTCAGCGATCGAGTACAGTAGCAGTAAACCAGTTCTTTCGAAATCTCCCATTGAGGTACAACGTATAGCACCTACAGCTTATACGTGCACAGAGCCATACAAATTGACGTTGATCTAGCCCTAGCTAATTTTTTGGTTGTTCACAACCATATTCTTACAAAAGTAACAAGAAAAATTTTAAAAAAAATTTATGCGGGTTTGCGGTATTTTTTATTTCGGTTTGATTATCGGATTACCGAAACACCGTTCTGAATTATCATGACGGGAGGACAGAATCGTAATTTTTTTTGAACAGATCGTACATTAGAAAGTTTTTCTGAAAAATTTCAAATGTTCAACATGTTCGATTTTTTTGGTCGTCTTTTTTTTAAATCATTTTCTAGCACAGCAAATTGAACAGAAAGATAACTTTCAAAATGTTCAATTTTTTACGATCGCCTTACCAGATGTTTCAGTCTTTTGTGAAGCGTGGTTTTGCCGGTATATGATGAAATATGTTCATTCTAATTGTCTGTCTGTCTGTCTGTCTGACTGTCCATAGATCTGTCTGTCTGTCTGTCTGTCTGTCTGTCTGTCTGTCTGTCTGTCTGTGTGTTTGTCTGTCTCTCTGTCTGTCTGTCTGTCTGTCTGTCTGTCTGTCCGTCTGTCTGTCTGTCTGTCATGACTGTCTGTCTGTCTGTCCATCTATCTGTCTGTCGGTCTGTCTGTTTGTTTGTCTGTCTGTCTGTCGTCTGTCTGTCTGTCTGTCTGTCTGTCTGTCTGTCTGTCTGTCTGTTTGTCTGTCCATCTATATGTCTGTCTGTCGGTCTGTCTGTTCGTCCGTCTGTCTGTCTGTTTGTCTGTCTGTCTGTCTGTCCATCTATCTGTCTGTCTGTCGGTCTGTCTGTTCGTCCGTCTGTCTGTCTGTTTGTCTGTCTGTCTGTCTGTCTGTCTGTCTGTTTATCTATCTGTATGTCTGTCGATCTGTCTTTTTGTCTGTCAGTCTGTCTGACGGACTGTCTGTCTGTCTGTCGGTCTGTCTGTCTGTCTGTTTGTCCGTCTGTCTGTCTGTCTGTCTGTCTGTCTGTCTGTCTGTCTGTCTGTCTGTCTGTCTGTCTGTCTGTTTGTCTGTCCATCTATATGTCTGTCTGTCGGTCTGTCTGTTCGTCCGCCTGTCTTTCTGTCTGTCTGTCTGTCTGTCTGTCTGTCTGTCTGTCTGTCTGTCTGTCTGTCTGTCTGTTTATCTATCTGTATGTCACTCAACCACACCAAATCTAATATTATTCATTTTGGACAAAAAAATCAGGAATACCTGTACTTGGTTGATAATCATCCTATCAATTCGGTTAGTCATATTAGAGATCTAGGCATAATCATTGACAACAAACTATCCTTTGATGAACACATATCTAACCTTACCCATAAGGCTAATCAAAAAATTGGTATACTTCGTAATGCCTTCTTCTCTAAAGACCACAATTTTCATATCCAATTATTCAAAACATTCATTATCCCGCTTATTGACTACTGCTCCCCAGCAATCATGTACTCTACTAAGAAACAAATCAAAAACCTTGAATCTATTCAGCGAAAATTTTGTCTCTATACTCTCAACCTTTATGACATCCCTTACGCTGACAGGCTTCGCTACATTAACCTTCCAAGCATTGAAACTAGGATTCTGTGTGGTGACATTTTTGCTGTCAGAAAATTTTTTAAAGGCTCTTTATACCTTAATATCAATCCATTCACACCAAATCAATCTAATACTCGTAGTACTCTTTTCAAACATAGATGTAATACTACGTTATTCTCTCGTTTTTGGTCTAATAGAGTCATTAATCTCTATGAAAGGATTCCTCATGAAACTACACCCAACCGCCGTACTCTTATTAATTTCTTGGAATCCATTGATTGTTCGTTCTTTAACTAATTGCTATCTAATTTCATATCATTGTTTTTTTTTTTATCTAATTCTTGCTAATGTTTTTTTTTCCATCCACTCCAAAATCAGTACTTATTCACTCATTTATTATCGTCCTCTCTCAATTTTCTGTACATTGTTTTGAAGTGAGAATAAATAAATAAATAAATAAATAAATATGTCTATCATTAATGGTATGTCACTCAACCACACCAAATCTAATATTATTCATTTTGGACAAAAAAATCAGGAATACCTGTACTTGGTTGATAATCATCCTATCAATTCGGTTAGTCATATTAGAGATCTAGGCATAATCATTGACAACAAACTATCCTTTGATGAACACATATCTAACCTTACCCATAAGGCTAATCAAAAAATTGGTATACTTCGTAATGCCTTCTTCTCTAAAGACCACAATTTTCATATCCAATTATTCAAAACATTCATTATCCCGCTTATTGACTACTGCTCCCCAGCAATCATGTACTCTACTAAGAAACAAATCAAAAACCTTGAATCTATTCAGCGAAAATTTTGTCTCTATACTCTCAACCTTTATGACATCCCTTACGCTGACAGGCTTCGCTACATTAACCTTCCAAGCATTGAAACTAGGATTCTGTGTAGTGACATTTTTGCTGTCAGAAAATTTTTTAAAGGCTCTTTATACCTTAATATCAATCCATTCACACCAAATCAATCTAATACTCGTAGTACTCTTTTCAAACATAGATGTAATACTACGTTATTCTCTCGTTTTTGGTCTAATAGAGTCATTAATCTCTATGAAAGGATTCCTCATGAAACTACACCCAACCGCCGTACTCTTATTAATTTCTTGGAATCCATTGATTGTTCGTTCTTTAACTAATTGCTATCTAATTTCATATCATTGTTTTTTTTTATCTAATTCTTGCTAATGTTTTTTTTTCCATCCACTCCAAAATCAGTACTTATTCACTCATTTATTATCGTCCTCTCTCAATTTTCTGTACATTGTTTTGAAGTGAGAATAAATAAATAAATAAATAAATAAATATGTCTGTCGATCTGTCTCTTTGTCTGTCTGTCTGTCTGTCTGACTGACTGTCTGTCTGTCTGTCTGTCAGTTTTTCTGTCACATTTTTCTAATCCTGACAATCAAAATACGACTTTTTGAAGAACTTTCAAATAAAAGCCTATATTACGATTCTGTCCCCGCACCATTATCATTAATTTCGGTGCGTTGTGTTAACGATATCCATGTGTTGGAAGGTGTTTACACTTCGGGACATGACAAGACAAATTGAAAAAGTAGTACATGGGAAAAATACTATCGTCAAAAACAACTTTATTTACTGACCTATTGGTTTACACAAATCTGATACAGTTGAAAGTTTTCTGATAGGTGTAATCAACAATCTTCATCATTTGGTCACACAGTTATCACACACACCTCACTCACTCACTCACTCACTTACTCACTCACTCACTCACACACTAACTCACCCACTCACTCACTCACTCACTCACTCACTCACTCACTCACTCACTCACTCACTCACTCAGTCACTCACTCAATCACTCACTCACTCACTCACTCACTCTTTCACTCATTGACTCACTCATTCCCTGCTTCCCTCACTCACCCACTCCTCTTTCCTTCATTCGCTCCCTTAGTCACTTCCTCATTCAAATATTCATCCACTCACTCACTCATTCACTCACTTGTTCACTCATTCCCTAACTCACTCACTCACTCACTCACTCACTCACTCACTCACTCACTCACTCACTAACTCACTCACTGACTTACTCACTCACTCACTCACTCACTCACTCACTCACTCACTCACTCACTCACTCACTCACTCACTCACTTATTCACTCAAAAATTTTACCATTCGGTTACTCACTCACTCCCTCACTTGCTCTCTCCCTTACTCACTCACTTCCCTCATTCACACTAAACCACTCTGTCACACTCCCATTCACTCACTTACTAACACGCTAACTAGATCACTCACTTCCTCTTTCAGTTCAAACACTCAATCACTCAATCATTTACTCATATATTAACTCACTGGCTCGCTTAGTCACTCACTCACTCTTCACTCAATCACTCATTTACTCACTCACTCATTCACCGCATATGACCTTACTTCTTTCCTCACAATGTTTCCCTGAATCATTCGATACTAACCAACCTTTAAAAACTCATTGTTTTATTCGGTTTTTCAGTAGCCATTTTCCCACTCACAAAATAAAAAATGAATTTTGGATTCAATAGTTTGTATGGCAAAATAGGACATGTCCTATCTTGGATTTGAGTGGCAAAATAGGACAACGGATTTTACTATGGCAAAATAGGACATCCATCATTAACACAAAACGCCTTAATTTCACTTTTTTGAATTTTCGTTATAATACCGCGCACTGTTCTTTATCTTGAGTGTGAGTCAAACAGCGTAAATCAACCTTCATAAACACCTCTCTGAATGGAGTTCCGGGATATTCTGGTGGCCCATGAAATCGCAGAAGATGATCACCGGACGACGGATGTTCTGGCAGAGGGAGGTTCGACCGACTTCAGCGCGCTTCTGTTGAGTCAACCCGTCCTTGATGGACTGAAGTCAGCCGGTTTCAAGCGACCTTCGCCTGTTCAGAAAAAGGCGATCCCTGTTGGACAACTAGGATTTGGTTTGTTCAGTTACAGGGACAGTGATTCTGACTCAGCCATTTTCCGAAATTTATATGGCTTGATTTCTCGTTGGTACACTTCTTTTTGTTACCGAAAACGTCGATAGGCATGCAATTTACTCTCTCTCTGTGAGTATTTCCGAGTATGAAAGAAGCCTGCAAGTTTTATCCTCGAATTAAAGTAAATAAGGCGTTTTCATACTTCAAAGCTCACTATCTCATTCACTGACTCACTTACTCACGCACTCACTTACTTCGCTCACTCACTCCTCGTTATCATCTCAACGTAGATGCTGAGGATCGTTCCCGACGGCCATCTCCGTCAAATGACCTTTATCCCTTTACTCACTCACCCCACCAATAACTCACATACTTTACACTCTCTCACTTATTTACACACTCATTCACGCACTTATCACTCACTCATTATTTCACTGTCTCAGTCAGTCAGTCTTCACCTATTTACTCACTGAGTCATGGGCGGAGACAGAGTGAGTAAGTGATTGAGTGTGGGAGAGACTTAGAGTTCACTAACGAAACTGACCTAAACGAAACTGTCGAAACGAAACTTCCTACCGAAATGCGCTGTTTCGTTTCGGAGTATTCGAAACGAAATTTTTTAATATTCGTTTCGTTAGCTATCGAAACGAAAAGTTTCGGTTGGGTTTTCGTTTCGGTTCGCACTAACGAAATTTGAACGTTTCGTTAAGCGTTTCGATAAGGTCTCCAATGATTTAATTTAATAATATCGACAAATAAAATTTCTAAATAAATTCAAATTCAAATAAATGAAGGTATGAGTAAAATTGATAGAAAAAATCTCACTCACTCACTTATGTACGTACTTGCTCAATCATTGAAACACTAACTCACCCACTCATTGAAATATGTACTCACTCACTCACTCACTTACTCCATCACTCACTCCATCACTCGCTCACTCACTCCTTCACTTATTCAGATAATCACAGACTCACAGCTCCCGATAAATGAAAAATAAGTGAGATTTTTTCCTACCAGGTTTACTCATACCCTCATTTAAAGGCCCGTACATACTCCACCATAACACGTAACATAACAAGGGATCATAACATAGCAAGTTATGCTACGGCGGGCAATGTTATGTTACGACGCATGAAGTATGTTCGGAAATCCACCATAACAAGGCAATTGATTTCTTCAATGCGGCCGACCAAAATTTTTCTTTCTAAATAAGCTTTAATTAGCCATTAATACTTCGAAATTAATAATTCTAGAATGTTTTGTATTCCCTGCTGATAGGAATATACTGTTTTATTGTTCAGCTCACCAGCAAATGCAGCTCAGCTTGCCTGGGCTTGACTTGGGATGGATTACCTAATGTTTCATAGTGTTTGGAACCTTCTCGAACGTTCGCGGGCGTGTTTATCTTTCAGCTTCTGGAATATTAAACATAAATTTAGATTCTTTTCCCATGGCTACCCAAAAAACAACTTGGAACGGATAATTAAATTATGGAGCATCGAAACATGAACTGTCGTTCTCCAGGATGTCGACTGAAAGATGATGCAATCAGCGTTTATCGCGCTGAACTGATGAAAATTAATGTTAAAAAGTATGAAAAGATAATATTCTAGTTTCAGTTTGTTGAAATTAATTTTTAAGCTAAATTTGTTTTATTTATCTCATGTGTTATGGACGAAGTTATTCCAAAAAATTCGAATAACACCATAACAGAGTTTTTCTTCCTGCATGTTATGATGCGTGTTATGTTACGATGGGGGAGTATGTAGACCCACCGTAACAGGCTCCGCCTCCATAGCATAACATGTTATATTACGGTGTTATGGTGGAGTATGTACGGGCCTTAATTGAAATTTGAACTTGAATTTAATTTGAAATTTTCTTCGTCGATATTATTAAATTAAATCATTCGAGGCCTTAACGAAACCCTTAACGAAACTTTCTTCGTTTCGGTAGCTAACGAAACGAAACACGAAAATTTCGTTTCGGATCAATCGAAACGAAGCAAAAAAGTTTTGTTTCGATTGGATCGAAACGAAACTCAAAAGTTTCGTTTCGTTTCGTTTCGTTCGTTAGTGATCACTAGAGAGACTCAGAGAGTGAGTGATGTGTGATGACAGAACAGAGGATCAGTGAGAGAGAGAGTGAAGGAGTGAGTGAGTGAGTGAGTGAGTGAGTGAGTGAGTGAGTGAGTGAGTGAGTGAGTGAGTGAGTGAGTGAGTGAGTGAGTGAGTGAGTGAGTGAGTGAGTGAGTGAGTGAGTGAATGTGAGATGAGTGAGTGAGTGTGAGATGAGGGAGTGAGTGAGTCAGTGGTATGAATGGGCGAGTGAGTGAGTGAGTGAGTGAGTGAATGTGAGATCAGTGAGTGAGTGAGATGAGTGAGTGAGTGATTCAGTGGTATGAATGGGCGAGTGAGTGAGTGATATGAGTGGGCGAGTGAGTGAGTGATATGAGTGGGCGAGTGAGTGAGTGAGTGGGCGAGTGAGTGATACCCTTGACTTGCAGATATGATCGTGCAAGCCAAATCGGGAACGGGTAAAACCTGCGTGTTTTCGGTGTTGGCTCTGGATGCTGTTCACTGCACGTCTAGTTTACCACAGGTTTTTAACTCATGTCATTTCTTCGTCTCTATTGCCCAATATATGATTTTGAATGAGATACTTGGTGTTATGTTGAAGCTGTGCTGGTACATTTCTTAATTCAGGTGCTTGTGATAGCTCCAACCCGTGAGATAGCTGTCCAGATTCATCAGTGTATGTGCGCCATCGGGTCTGTGCTCATGAAATCGCCCACCAATCTACGTATTGGGTAAGGGTTACTTTTTATTAGCGCTACTTAAGACTAGTACACCTACACGGAAAACTGTACCTGATTTCGAGATGAACTCATCGGCTGTTGCAGGTGCTTTATCGGTGGGACGGCATATAAAATGGATGTGGGGTTGCTTCGAAGTCGATGTCAGATTGTTATTGGCACTCCGGGTAGACTCTGTCAATTGGTTAGATTACGTTGAAATATATGTGGAACAAAAACTTTATTTCATGTGCTTGCTCCAATTGTGATTTCCCAGAGTTATTTGATATGATGTTTAATAATTCATTTGATACAGGTTTATTTATTTCAGGTTAACCAGAATGATTTGAATCTGTCCAACATTAAACTACTCGTGCTGGATGAGGCAGACAAGCTTATGGAGGAAACATATCAGCAGCATGTCAAGTTCGTGCCTATCCTTGTTGTAGTTAATGATTAATGACACGGTGGGTTTTTACTGTTTTCGTCCAATTACACCTGCTTGAAAATAACACCAAAATAACCTGTTAATCTCATGTATGAGAAGTAGTTCAGGCAGCTGTGACCTGCGCACTCTTGTATATGATACTCAAGTCATAGTATTGAATGTTTCATGACTGATTATAGCTGGCTTTTCTCGCAATTGGGCGGCTCCAAGCAGGTAACGGTGTTCTCGGCCACATACCCACAGGAACTGGACTCATTTCTGTCTCGATACATGCGCACACCAACTCTCATCCGACTCGATTCACGCAATGTACAATTGCTCGGCATCAAACAGTTAGTCCTTTTCTACTTGCCTATTAGAAAAGCTTAGAAAATAGCGCATTTGTATAAAGGCAGGACGATAAGAACAACTCTATAGTGGTGGAAGGTTTTTCACATTACTCGATTTTGCGTAAAAACACCAGGGACGTAATCGAGAAGCTAAATTTGATATCAAAAGCTTCATTTGGTTTTTTCTTAGTAGATAAATTCCAGGTCATGTTTTCACACCACACTTAATTTCTGTCTAAATATTTTTAATCGTACTTTGTTTTCAACTTTTGTCTTCAGATACTTGCTAGTCGTGCCACTTTTGTCCAAGGAAAAGTCAGTTGGTGCCGTATCGGATGTGTACTTGGCGAAGCTTGAAGCGTTGAAGACGTTGCTAACACGTGTCACTTACACACAGTGCATGGTGTACACAAACTACTTAGACAAGTTGGTTAATAGGCAAGCAAACCGTTAGATTCGATCGCGTTCGTGAGGTCACAGTCTCTTCTAATCGTGTTTTCTGAAATTGTTCGCGTTCAATGGAACCATTCACGTCATGCTACTTTACAGGGCTGAATGGTTGTCGAAGGAAATGAGCGCGGCCGGTTTTGACTGCGAGTACATTTCGAGTGGACTGCACATGAACGATCGCATTCGAGTCATGAAAAACCTGAAGCAGTTCAAGAATCGTTTGCTGATTAGCACGGACTTGGTTGGTTCTGTGATTAGATATCAATGTATTGGCAAAAAAGTTCTGGAGACCAACACGTGACAGACAAAAGTTTTATCAAATAAAAAAATAGGTAATATACAAACACGCATTCAATGCCTGTGGGCTGGGTTAACTTTGGAACAGTTCTTGATCAAAATTAAACCCGCTTAAGTAGTTTTAGACCAGACGTAAATGACGGAGATGGTGTACCAATTTCTGCCAAATCAGCTCAGAATTCGAAATATAACACTTTTGTAGATGTCGTGTTATTACATTATTGAAAAACATTTTATAATATTACACTGGCTGTTAAAGCATATCACATTTTGTCAATAAGTTTATCCAATAATTTTTCATGTTTATCATCAAAAGTTGTTGATCCTTACAGACGGCCCGTGGCATCGATGCCCAGCAAGTGAATCTGGTCGTCAACTTCGAAGTGCCCACACAACCCGAAACCTATTTCCATCGGATCGGGCGTGCTGGCAGATTTGGTTAGAAATTGAAAATTCAAGTGAAAATTTTTTTCCTGGTTGTTGCTTGTCTCAATTTATTATCACGAATATAAAGCAATGGGGCACACACAATGATTTTTTTCTTGTTTTAACATGCCCTGGTGAAATACTTAAGTCGGATTTTTTCCCGATACTACTGCTTTTTATTTTGTTTTAGTAGTATTTTCATGAACAAATTGATGTTTCTTATTTTAAATAAATTGATTTCAGGTGGTCAAGGTGCGGCCATCTCATTATGCATGCGTGGCGCTGACGAACGACGCTTTTATTGGTGAGTCGAAACTACTAACAAATTTAGTAGGTATGTGCTGAAAAATTTATCTACATTTTAAATTTTATTCTTCAGTCTGGGAGCTGAGGGCGAATTCCTGACGCGTTGTTTGTCGGAAAACATATCATCAATCCCGACCGATTTGTGCTCAAATAAGTGTTTTGCCGATTCTTTGGAGATGATTGATTTCGCGACCAAGTCTGCAGGCAGTCGGTCATATAAGCGACCTGATCTCGATAATTTTCAGCAAAGGACAGGTACATTAACTCCGCGTGAAGCTGACCAGAATCACAACGGCAAAGGTTGAGTTGAAAGTTGAATTACTGATTTGTTTTCAATGTTTCTAACGTTTTCATGCAACCTTCGAGTTATTATTGTCAATTTCAAATTAATTTTTGCTTTTAGCGTTACAGCCTACAAACTAACGTGGATATAGCTTGAGTGACGTGATGAAACTCTGTGACGTAAAACAATCAGAAAGTCGTATTGTTCTTTTATTTTCTTGATTTTTAGATGAAATGGTGCTCGGATCTTTTTCGACTACAATCAGATCTCATGGTGAGGACAGTCAGGATGCCGGGTATGAAGAAGATGGTTAGTCAACTGAGCGTTTGTAGGATACATTCACTACGGCATGTTGTTATTGTGAACAATAAATTCATTTTTATCAGATCTCATATCAATCCGGACGAAATAAATATCCGAACATCATAAGAGACACGCAAATTTTAACGCATTTCCTACCCACATACTTTTTGGCGTGATTTATGTTTATGTAGCACATGTTTTCACAAATGCAGAAAGTGGTGGTCGCACGCTAGTCAACTACAGTGATATGTGCATGTTCGATGATGTTTACGATTCAAAACCCGTGTTGAAGAAGAAGACAAATGTTACGTCGGAGGCGGATACACCTCCGAAGGTTGAACTCTTTATGGTGAAAACACATTTATCACTGAAAAATGTTTTTTTTAGCTTTTTATCATCGCTTCTGTTAGCTTGAAGTTGAAATGAAACAGCGAAAACATGAATTTTGTTCAATTCAGATGGAGGACACTGGTACACTACGGCCTGAACATGACGCACCACCGGTGGTGGATTACGAGGACGAGCACAATCAATCGACCGGTTCTGTCGTGTTCTATGGCGATTCGTCCATGTGCGAGTTGTGGTCCAAATGTGATGAGGAACGGGGCCCAGGTTTGTCAAATATTGTTTATTATTTAAAGTTTGTGAATTAGTAATTATGAAATAGGTTCAGATGTGTCGACCAACATTGACGTGGACCAGGTTGTGCCCAAGCCACCTGTCGAATGGCGTCCCGTCTACCGAAACAGGCCAGCCAAGTACAGCAAACGCATCGATCCCGGTTTTGACGACTGGATGAAAACCTGGAAAAACGTGAGAAAATGGTTTGTTGTACAGGGTGTTTATTTATTGATCGTAGTTTTAGGCACTGGTATTTACGGTATTCGGTTTGTGAATTTTTGAATCAAGGTATCTCTATATAACTTTGATTCTTTTTCAATCCTATGAACACTTCTCTCGTTGTTCACCCAACCGCGCCAATCGTTCAAACAATGAAGTTAACATTATATATTGTGAATGAAGATCGTGTCCTGGTACAGATTCAGATGAACACATTTGACTATTTATGTGTGGTAATGTTGATATCACTGCCTGATTTTATAGAATTGTTTGTTCAGGGCTGATACGTTGTCGACAGTTTATCGGCCGTACTGTGCTCTCAGTGCCCAACCTGACTCCAATAACACCGTAAAACGTTATGACAGAACACAGCTGCTGGATATTGGCGATAACGTGAGTTTTATCATCAAACGTCCGTTCTATTTCACTGAAAAGAGCGTCATAAAAATCGTACATATAGTTAATAATCAGTGTATTTCAGGTAATGGATGAATGTTTCAACCGTAAGCCAGACACGGCCAGCCATTACCCAACGTCAAGTACCTGCTCAACGCAATCCAGTACGGCTACTCGTACAGTCGCTCAGAAACTCGTCAACTCGGCCGCATATCAGAAGCTCAGGCAAATGGCCGGCTTTAGTGATTCGCGTTGCGTCTCGTCTGGCAGTCCGACCGTGGACGATGGTGAAAATGAGGAGGACAAAGTTGGGTCCGGTCCAGTCTATTTTGATCATTTTGTGCCCACTGAGTTTATATAAGCCGTCCGTGTCGTAAAAGAACTACGCAGATACACTGAACACTTTTATGGTCCGTTCATTATTTCTGTATGCGCTGTTAAAAGTGTTATTTAAATGGAAAATTCCAGAGGAGCGGCAGTGCCGGTGCCTACCCCCGAGACACAGTAATGCAGATCGGTTCGGACACACCCAACGTGTTTGTGGAACGACTTGATCCCGCCGACTACAGACGACTCAGGGAGTCCGACATCCTCGGACATACTCTTGATGAAGCCGAATGGATGAACAGACACATACAGATGGGCAAACAAAAGGTTACTTTTATAATTATATAGAGTAATGGCAAACATTTCGGTTTTCCTTGAAGCATTTTTAATTCAATTTCATGGTTATGATCATTTTTTTCTCTTGAAGATAGCGGATGCGTTCAAATCTCACTACGACCGGGATGTTTTACTGACATTGCGCTCGAGTGATATCGGTGATGTGGACTTGGATGATTTGCGCTGTCGAGTGCCTGAACTCATAACTGGCACACTCAAGACGCAAAGCGTTGGTGTACATATTATTCAGTTATCTCTTTCAAAGATTTTGAAGTTATTGACATCTGGAGGTATCATTCCAGTTTGGCAGTAATCCGTGGCAGAGCGCGATCGTGTCCACCTGCAATGGTGATCAGCCTGTTCAGCAACCAGGTTACATTTGACTGTCCTCAACATCTTTCTTTTTTTTCGATTTATGTATTCCGCTTGATGAAGTATGTAGGATTGATTGTTTTTATCGGTGTTAATCTGCGTTCTTTAATAAATCATTTCTTACAACACGTTGTTACACTAGCGGACGAGAAGGGGTGGGAAAAGTGGAATTCCCCCCTCTTTGGCGTTTCCAGAAAGTAGAATTTGTTCCTTAAGGTGTAGGTGAAATGGCCTGAAAACTTCCAATTCCCCCTCTTTGACGAAATTCCCCTCCCTTTGGAGGATTAGCTCGTCCGCCAGTGCGTTGTTATTATCATTTTTTATAGCTTCAGCATACACCGGAAACGCGTTTGCAAACCCGTTCAACACGCAACCCCAGCAAAATCAACGCAACCAAAACAAACAGCAACGTAAACGTGGCAACAACAAAACCAAGAACATAAATACAGATGGTGGTATCTTGACGTACTCCCGACGGGATCTTATCAAGATTCGGTTGGTTATGCTATGATTTATGCCGTCAGAAATCCATATGTACAACGTCTACTCAAAATAATATGGCTTGGTGTCTCTCTATCTGTCTTAGACCCTTTTTCCTAATCCTCCCGGCTACCAACCCGGCTTATGCAGGCGTAGAGCCATACGATTAGAAAATGACTTTCGGGTAGAGAAGAAAGGTAAATGAAAAAAATTATAATTTGTCATATTTCAATTACGCAAAGATCTAGCTATTACGCGCGCGAAATTAGCTTTGACGCACCTACATTCCAGCCTAATATATTTTAATTGTTTGTAAAGTTAATCGAATCTGACTGTAACTGGTGTTTTTTGTTATAGTAATCAGCAGGACGTGCACGGCTGGCGCGCCCTGGCCAAAGAGTGGTTTGACACGTTGGGAGTGGGCGAGCCTTTCGTGGACGAATATCGACTCAGATGTCCGTATCAGCTGCAACGCAAACGACGACTCGAGATACAACGCGAAACGGTTTGATCAATTACTTTTCTTCTGATCTCTCTCAAAGCATGGGCAAACCTTGTTTTTTATACGAAAAACTTATGGTTCATTATTTAAAGTAACGAAAATTAAGAACGTTAGGTGACGAAGGTCATTCCGATGATTGTCCTAGCCACGAAATTAAATATTTGCAGGAAGAGCAGTTCTTTATGAACCTGACACCTCTTCCCGTTGATGAGCAGCAGTTGAGTGGTAGTAGTGCACCGATTCATCAAGTATTCGGACCCGATCTGATGGCTGACTTGCGCAGTGATGCCAATGCATTCCGGGAACAACGGTGTGTGTGATACAGCCTTGTTTAAATCGCGTTGCCTGAGAGATTCTACGGCTTGTATGGGGTTAGCGGTCCAAATAACAACTTCCCAGTTTATTGCCGTTTTTGATACATCTATGGGTGGTTATTCACCATATAAGACGATTTTTCGATTAAAGCATTATTTAGGTGAAAAATAAGCTCTCAAAGTTCGAAAAATTCGAAAAAATCGGGTTTTTCATTTTTTGACGTTTTTTGCGGAAATCGGTTCATAACTTTTTATTGGCTCATTCCATTGACCTGAATTTCCATAAACTATTTCTTGGCGTCACTGCGGTCAGTTTGAGCTATATTTGAAGTGGATTCCTAGGAAATTCGTTCTTGAAAAAATCACTTGAACATTGGGAGTTGAGCACTGATGGTGTCAACTTTAGCTCAAAATTCCAAGAAACCCGAGACACCGCGGGACTAGCGGTATACGGGGTTTTATACCTTATATCTTCCTTATAAACACCTGATGAATGCACCCCCCCCGCATCGCCTTATTTTTTGGTGAAAAAATCGATTTTTTGAAAAAATTGCCTAAAAATCACGACTTTTTTGGATTTTTAGCAGTTTGTCACAGTGCTGCTGAAACACAAATTGAGGAATGCTTCTCAAACTCTAGATAATTGTTTCCCCATTAATTAGCTTTCTTTTGAGCCCTAAACAAAGAGTTTTCGTGGATTTTTCATAAACGAAAAGGCGGAATGAAGTCTTCTGATTTGATGTTTTTACTGTAGTTTGATGTTGAATGAGATGTTGTTGAACGCGTGATGATCATGATGCTTCATAGACGTAACTGTGCGATCGGTAAAGTATATTTCAGTCCTATTTTGTTTTGAACATTGATTTAAAAGAAACTGAAAGATGTTTTTGCTCGTATTTTATTACATTATTCCATGAAAATTGGCCGTATCTCGCAATATGTTTAGTACTTTGCGCGGAAAAGTACTCCCGAAGTTCTCAGCTGTTCCATACATTGTTCATTATGAATTTTTCTTGTTTTTACAACTATTTACTAAATTATGGGTTAACTCTACTTACTAAATTATCTTTATTGCGTGTTTTACACTCCGATTGTTGGTTATGTATGAGTAAGAACGATTTTTTATGTGCATTGTGTATTACGGAGAACTTATTGAATTGGAGGGCACAAAATTGTAATCAGAGGGGGGCGCTAGGGGTAGGGGAGGGGGCGTTTGGAAAACGACCAGCTTCCTTATCTGAAAAAATCTCCATCCCCTAGTGACATGCGTGGTCAAAATCTTAGCCCAATCTTGATTTTAATATATGGAAAATGTTAAAAGGATAACTTGTAGGGCTATATATTGAATGAATTAGGCCAGGCAATGGCCAGGTACCGTGCCCGCAAGAAGTATGAGCTGAATGAAGACCAAACTAAAGTCATCAATAAAGTTACAGGATTACAATTATTGAAGTAATCGTTATTTACGAAAGCAGTGAAACAAGCTCACGATGACGTTGGACACCCAGGTAGAGACACAGTTTGCAAGGCTCTAAAAAGAAGATTTGGTTGCTTCATGAAAGAAGTAGTACTTATTCAGGGTGCGCTACTGGTCGGTGTTGCTGCAAGAAATGCGGTCTGACTTGCGGTAGCAAGTGTCACGTGAGGGATAAAAAAGGGCGAGAAGCATGTGTCAACAAAACCAAACCAGAAGAGCCAGCTGCAAAGAAAAAGCAAAAACTTACTGATAATGACGATTAATTACCATAAACTCAATCATAACACACACATAACACATGAACAAACATAATGATACGTAATAAAAACTGAACCTGTACATGCATAACCATTTTGCCCAGGCAATCAGGTTATGTATAACTAAATTGCCTGGATAACCATTTAGACTACGACATATACAGGGTGGGCCAAAAAACCATACGATTTTGAACGCTAATAACTTGAGCTATAAACAACCGATTTAATCGTTGTTGTTCTCATTAGAAAGCTAATATTTCAACTCAAAATCTCTCCAGATTTAGTTTTGTTTTATAGAGTTGTTCTCAAGTTACAGAAGAAACCCCAAAAAAGTCGCGTTTTTCAATGAAAAAAAAACATAATTTTTCGGTTTCGCCAAATGTTCCTTTTGGGCAACGAAATTCTGAATTTGAAAGGTTTAATAAGGAAAATAGAGTTTGCTGAGCTCAATTCTAACTTGGAAACTCTGGAAAACCATATTTAGTGCTTGGAAAAAAATTCATGGCGATTGTCATAAGCCGCCTTTGACAAATTTAACCCTCAGCTCGGGCTTTGGTGGTTCAGGAAAAAGGTCAAAACCATTCATTTATCTTTGATAAACAAGGCTTAACTAGTTGTTGTTTGATGCATTTCATTTCTTTCCTAAACTGAAATACTCTGTTTACAGTTTTTAAAATACAATAACCCATGCATTTCGATGACTTTTTTGTAAAAAATACCCGATTTTTCAAATTTTCTTCTTCAACTTCAGGGAAACTCCATAAAACTCGACTAAATTAGATGGATTTTACGTTGAAATATTGGGTTTTCGAATGAGAGCAATAATGAATCGGTTGCTTATAGATCGAGTTAATAACGCTCAAAATCGTTTGGTTTTTTTGGCCCAACCTGTAGGGTGTCTCATCTAGAAGTAACTTTGCGCTTTCATTTGATTCTCGTTTTGATCAACCGATAAAAAAACGAGGTATAAGAAAGACAATCTATGAAAACTTTTTGAGCAATTAAAATTACAAAACCGGTGATTTTACACAATGATTTTTTAAAAAATCTGCGTTTTATTAATTTTAATCGAATATAAAAAAGACTTAAAAATAGACTATCCTAATTAATGCCTCAACAATCATGTAACCACAGATCGAAATACAAGGGAACCCTTTCGGAAAAAGCTTGTTAAATTCTTAACATGATCACTACCCTTCAGATATACAGTACCCAACGATGCGCATGCTCTGGACTGAACGTGATTCCTCAGAACTGTAACCGGCTCAAAAGGTCAAAATGAGCATGAGTTTATAGAAACTACGAACTCCCAGATCCACTGCTATAACAACGATGATATCTATCTATGAAGGCACTAACAGACGAGAAGGGGTGGGAAAATTGTAATTCCCTACTCTATGGCGGGTTCAAAAAGTGAACTTTGTTCTCTAAGGATACCCCTCCCTTTGGAGAATTGGCTCGTCCGTCTCAAGGGTCTAAATAATAGGCCCGGTTATCTTGCAGAGTATTGGTACGTTGGGGGGACTTTGTGACTGTGCACCTGACTGGTATATGCAGCCAATCACCGCCAGTGGCATGATACTTGAGCGTGAAACACGTCTCATATTACATCATACGTAAATTATTCTATGTAATATAAAAATATTATGATGCTACTTCTGGTATTCTGATTCTCTGGATTTCAGACGTCGGCAATTGAAATGTATTTAGTATAGACCCGATAGACGTTAAGTGCAAACGACACTGACTGTATTACTAAGTTTATGTACTTTTTAGCATTCTTTTAACATTTTCCATATACTAAAATCAAGAATGGGCTAAGATTTTGGCCGCGCATACCACCAGGGGATGGGGATTTTTCTCAGAAGGGCATGCAGGTTAGGACGCAGGTCATTTTTCAAACGGCCCCCTCCCTTAGCTCCCCTTCTGATTACAATCTTGTGCCCTCCAATTCAAGTAACTCACAATTCACATAAAAATCGTTCTAACTCATGCATAACCTACAAAATAATTTCTTTGTTACCTGTCGGTTATGACAGAAAACCGAAAATCTTAGTTAACGCGATAAAATGTACAATGAGTATACTTTTTAAACCGCCAAATAAGGACTCACCGAAGAAAAATGACGGATTGAATGTGTTAGAAACCTAATTAAGAAATAAAGTAAACCCATAATTTAGTAAATAGTTGTAAAAAGAAGAAAAATTCATAATGAACAATGTATGGAACAGCTGAGAACTTCGGGAGTACTTTTCCGCGCAAAGTACTAAACATATTGCGAGATACGGCCAATTTTCATGGAATAATGTAATAAAATACGTGCAAAAACATCTTTCATTTTCTTTTAAATCAATGTTCAAAACAAAATAGGACAAAAATATACTTTACCGATCGCGCAGTTACGTCTATGAAGCATCATGATCATCACGCGTTCAACAACATCTCATTCAACATCAAACTACAGTAAAAACATCAAATCAGAAGACTTCATTCCGCCTTTTCGTTTATGAAAAATCCACGAAAACTCTTTGTTTAGGGCTCAAAAGAAAGCTAATTAATTGGGAAACAATTATCTAGAGTTTGAGAAGCATTCCTCGATTTGTGTTTCAGCAGCACTGCGACAAACTGCTAAAAATCCAAAAAAGTCGTGATTTTTAGGCAATTTTTTCAAAAAATCGATTTTTTCACCAAAAAATAAGGCGATGCGGGGGGGGGTGCATTCATCAGGTGTTTATAAGGAGGATATAAGGTATAAAACCCCGTATACCGCTAGTCCCGCGGTGTCTCGGGTTTCTTGGAATTTTGAGCTAAAGTTGACACCATCAGTGCTCAACTCCCAATGTTCAAGTGATTTTTTCAAAAACGAATTTTCTAGGAATCCACTTCAAATATAGCTCAAAATGACCGCAGTGACGCCAAGAAATAGTTTATGGAAATTCAGGTTAATGGAATGAGCCAATAAAAAGTTATGAACCGATTTCCGCAAAAAACGACAAAAAATGAAAAACTAGATTTTTTCGAATTTTTCGAACTTTGAGAGCTCATTTTTCACTTAAATAATGCTTTAATCAAAAAATCGTCTTATATGGTGAATAACCACCCATAGATGTATCAAAAACCGCAATAAACTGGGAAGTTGTTATTTGGACCGCTAACCGTAGATTTTCTCAGGCAACGCGATTTAATGATTCCGTTTATTCACAGTCAAACAGAATTGGAATATGTAGTGTATTGAAATTTATGCCATTACGTTATTACGTACGATTATTATTTTACAGGAACGCCAGTGAAGCTGATAAGACAACGATGGGCTATTCGATAGCTGCTCCCAGTAGTCGGCTTGATGTTGGAGAATGGGAAGACCAAGTACAGCAAACCAGGTTTGTTACGCACTGAAGATAGCAAAGATAACTGATAATGTAGCAGGCGCAATTTACGAGATTATCAGAATCGATTCATCGTTTCGTTTCAGCGCGATGCTGGGTTATGTGTCCAATTGGATGGATGGTGTTTTGATATCGTCATTAAATCCAGTATCCCACGTACCAGATGATGAGTCAAGTAGAGACGTAATAGAACGGAAGAGGATGACTACCTACAGCAAAGTGCCCGGTCACCACGTAATCAAGTATAATCGTGGTCAAATGCTCGCTTTGTGGCAGGTAAATATCTTTTTAGCTTGCTTGTTTGTTGTACACTTGGGATATCATGGTTTTTTCTTGTGTTTATGCGATTCGTTTTTGAATTTTTCGTGCAATGGGATTTTTTCGTTTGATATACAGAGTTATGAATGTTCAGGAAACGGTGATCGCTGAGGAACCAGTGGAACAAGAGCCGTGGTACGAAACGGTGGTCGATAATGAGATACTTGTGCAACGAAACTTTGGAAAGAACGAGGTGAGATTTTCTAGAATATTTCCTGAATCAGGGTAGTTTCCTCTTTTAGAATCGAGTATTTACACAAACTTTCAAGTTTTTACTCCGGTCTATTTGGATTTGTTTCATTTATCGCAGCAGACGACGTGTGCCACCAATCACGAATACGATAGTGGGAGTTACAACGATGAAGGCAAACACTCTTACGAGCAAACCGATGATGCAACATCAGAATGTTCAGAACACCATGAGTCTCCACCGCTATATTCGGTCAAAAACACATACAAACATTGCAACAATCCCCAATCAAATCTTGAATCAACTTCATCAAATGTCCCTGACGAACTGAGGGCTTACCATGAGCAATTGATTGAATACCACGATATGCTAAATAGATGGTTGGTTGTTTGACTCGGTTGGTCGACCGCCACTGGTTTTCAATTGACCATTGACTGTTTAATTCTGCTGTAAAAAACTTGCTTTCAGGTTTCTAGCAGTAATTATTTTCAATGTGGTTTCAGGCATGTCAGCTGTCAGAAACAAGTGCACGGTCATTTGGCTGCTTCACAACTGCGAATGTACATCAATACTATGACTAAACGCTAGCCATATTCTTGCCGTCAACATATCATTTTCTTTTGCATAAACGTGCTTCATCAAACCCCATACAACGAAACTTTTATAAAGAACGGTGATAATATGCTAACGTAAATGTGATTCGTGCAGTGCAGGTAAGGAACGCAAACGCAAATAAGTAAATTGTGAGATTCCAATTGTTGAAATTTACATTTAATCATTTTTGTTATTAATATTAGTCATTATGGATTCCCGATAAGATAATACATAATTTAACCGTCCTATGTATTAGATTTTCAAAATCCGTTTTGCTGTGTTACTTTTACTTTGTGATTCCATGCTCAATATATAGCGGGTTTTAATAGAAAATGAAATGGTTATATTTACACGTTGTTTTCTAGAGTTAGTCTTAACTGTTGAGAAGTAAAATGAATGATAAAGTTCGACAGAGTGAAGAAAACCCATTAATGTAATGTTTTGCCTTTCGAATGGCTATAGTTTAGATTAACGGATCATATTCCTTAAGCTTTCAGTTAATTTGTCAATCAATCAGTCACTCTCTAAAAGTTTCATTCGTCACTCAGTCAGTTGGCCAATCAATAAGAAGATCAGTGAGACAGTGTTTGAATCTGTACAGCTATCGATCAATGCTGAAATTGTTTACTTGTTCATTCAGTCAGTTGGTCAATCAATCAGTCATTCACTCAAAAAGTCAGAAGTTGGTCCATTCAATCAATCAGAAAGTCAGTATGGCAGTAAATCAGTATGTGTAGTAGTTTATACGAATAAAAAAGAAACACTGACCATGCGATACGAGTATAGCCTATGAGGGTTCTATGTTACTAAACAAGTTCCGTAATTGAATTTCTGAATTGAAGTTTGAGTTCAAAGTGCGTTCAAATATTTATCTTTCTGCGTTACACTTTGATAACATACGAAAATGATCCAAATGAAGGGATTATGTATTTCACAATCCGGGTTTCGAACCAGGACCATCGGCTTGCGAGACAGGCGCTTTAACGACTTGACAAGGGAAGCGACGACATTTTTTGTTGGCGCCATTTCAAATTATGAGATGAAATTTTCACGGAGACAGCGATGCAAAATTCTTTTTCTTTTCTTTTCATTCACTATTATATTTTTAATTCATTATTTTTTTAATGAAACTGAAACTGTTTGTTTTGTCGATATAATATCATATACGCGACGCGGACTGCGATTCTAGATTGCCGAATCGCAATGTTTTATCGCAAAAATGCTTTGACGCGCGGCATTGTCATATATCCGTAACGTGATCCGGTGAAATTTTCAGCCAGCTAGCCGTCATAAATTTGGAGTAAATAATCAGTTTGTCACCCAAGACAGTAGTCGTGATGTCAGCGTCGGCCAGCAGCTCCTCGCGGTCACAGGAGGAAAAGGAAAACGTTAGCTTATTGCTTCACTACTGTACTGGCAAATTTATCATGTTGTTTATTTTGCTAGTTTTTTCTGTTCGATAAATTTCTCTGCTTCAGAAAAGTGGGAAAGAAGAAGATATAACGCCACCGGGACCGGAAGAGTGGTCACTCGACTGCTTTGAGATCGGACGGCCGCTGGGCAAGGGAAAATTTGGAAACGTTTATCTGGCCAGAGAAGTGCAAACGAAGTTCATTGTAGCGCTCAAAGTTGGTTTCAAAATTGGGTTAACTCCTGATTGGTCATCTAAACGGGTGTTGAAGCAGTTGGTTAGAGACTGCAGACGGCAAATTGTGGAGACAGAATCGGGCATCTGCGTGAATTCGATAGGTATAAAGTAGGTTCAACTCAACCAGTACGGTTGGCAGAGATGTTGACCCAATGCACCGTCACCTCAATTGACCTTCCTTATCGGATGAGTTCCGTGTCTCACCGTGGCTTATGTGATCAGGTCTGTTACTGATTGTGATTAGTGATTCTCATTTCATTTTCAGGTTTTATTCAAGTCTCAACTGCAACGAGGAGCTGTGGAGCATCAACTACGACGGGAGATCGAGATTCAGTCCCATTTGAAGTTGGTTTTTCATTTTAAGACGCGTTCTCATGGGATTTCGCACATTCAGATAATACTCCCACCCGCGGTCGAAAAATCGAAGTCGTCGGAATCGGCCCATAATGCGTCTATATATAGTCCATATCAATGCTAACGCACATGCAAAAATTTTAGAGCTTGGTGACTCCTACAACAGGCCGTGAGCACCGTTCAAAAAATCACGATCCTGCAATTTTCGGCATTTTTCGGTTTATTTTTTCAACACCGGTTTTTTATCAAGAATGTTGGGTCTTTGACGATGAAAACAGCTACGTGTATGTAAATTGACCCAAAAAATACAATGGTGTGCTCCATTTTGTTTCTTATGCAAGATTTACGTGTGAAAAATAGCATCCGGATAAAAAAACTAAAATTTTTTAGGTTTTATTTTTTTAAACTTGTTAAAAAAATATTTATCCAAAAAAGTTCGGTTCAAGTCTAATTCTGCTTTTATTCAATTGCCTACACTTACACGCGATTGGGGAAAAAATTTAGTTGAAAAATTTTTGGTGCTTTATTTGGGTATACGCGATTAAGCAACAAATTTTTATTGTCCGCAAATAAACATGACGAGAAATTTGGTCATAACTTCTTATTAATAGTAATCCAATTTCAATTTTGAAAAAAGCGATGAACGCAGAATTAAAAACTTTATTTGGGGTAATCTCCGACAGTTTTTTTCATTATGTTACGTAATTTGGTCAAAATGATGAAAAACTAGAAAAAAAACTACCATTGACGAAAAAAAAATTTTTCGGTTTACAATTTTTTTACAAAATTATTTTCCAAAATTATGGTACAGCATTTTATTTTATTTATTGGATTGTTTACACACACACGCAATACAGAAAAAAATTCGGTTGAAAACTTTGGTGCTTTATTTGGATATACGCGATTGACCAAAAGATTTTTATAGTCCGAAAATGAACAAGACAAGAAATATGGTCATAACTTCTCTTATGGTAGTTCAATTTTAATTTTGAAAAAAGCAATAAACGCAGAATTAAAATTTATGTGGGGTAAACACCAACAATTTTTTGTTATTATGTTACGTAATTTTGGCGTCAAAATGGTGAAAAACTAGAAATTAAAGACCATTGACGAAAAAAAATTAATTTAGGGCCTCAACTTTTCAACAAAAACCATTACCAAAAGTATGGTACAGCATTTTTATTGTTTTATTGAATTGTTTACACACACATGCAATCCAGAAAAAAAATTTGTTGGAAAAATTTGATGCTTTTTTTGGGTATACGCGATTGAACAACAGATTTTTTATAGTCCGAAAATAAGCAAGACAGAAATATGGTGATAACTTCTCTTATGATAGTTCAATTTCGATTTTGAAAAGAACA